>JABAKD010000007.1:11019510-11454510 GCA_012845835.1 Undaria pinnatifida
CACGGACATTTATCGTCGCTTAGCTAGCTCATTTTGCAAGGGATTGTGTTCCGGATCCCTGAGACGGGCAGTCACTTGGAACACCCCATATTGTTTTTCAAAACCTAACATTATAAAAAAAAATTACAATTTTTTGTTCTTCGTTGCTTTGTTCGTAGAAAATTGACGTGCTAGTCAGCTGACCTCATCAGCACCACAGCAGCAGTAGCAGCAACCGACCGGACCAAAAAATACTCAGTATTAGCAGCACAACAGCAGCGAGTCCAGCAACTTACAGCCACAGTAGCAGCAGTACACATGTGGATCGGATTAGTGTGGGGTTTGCGGCGCGCCGCCCCGGACCGTTTGGCCCCGGATCTCGAATTGGGTGCGTGGTCATGGGTGTAGACCAGGGTAAACCGGCCTGCGCTCTGCCGCCGCTCCGTCGGCCGCTCGTGGAAGAAGGAGCGAAAGCGTCTGTGGGGGTGGTTGATCCGGTGTCTTAAATTTTCCCTTGCGGGGTAACTAGACGTGTCCGAATTTAAAGATCGTTTAGACTAGAACAAAATGACATATCTCGGTTTTATATTTCCAGACACAGCAGACGCTAGCAGGAGGAGACTGGGAGGTTGAGGCGGCCGGGAGCAACTGAGTGTCGAAACGAGCGCCACAGGGCACGGCTGGAATCTCTCCGCGCGGGAGACGGGGCTCACAGAGACATAGAGCGGGAAAAGCTTGGGAGACAGGGCCTAGCGGGGAGGGTGGCAGGCATTGTGAGCGCAGCACGCACGCGAGTCTGGACTAGGCCAAATACTTTTTTGTGGCCAGAGTGGAACCTTGGGTAGGGTTCATGGATATGTAACTCCTTGAAAGCAACAGCCAAACACAGGTATATACACGGTGCTGCTGTGGCCCAGACCGGGTACAGTTCTATTTCAGCGTTCGCCACGCCCCCAGGACGCTATCGGATTGGCTGGGTGGATGGGTTCTAGGTCTATTGTTGCTGTTATCGTACACACATAGCATACACAAATACACACTCCTGACCACAGCATCAAGTAATGGCGGGTTCAGATGGGAACACTGTCGATTTAGATCGACTTTCTGAAGCTTGGAACATGGCGCCTAGCGGGGAGGGTGGTCCGCATCGCGAGCGCAGCAAGCATGCGAGTCTCGACCAGGCCCAATACTTTCGTTGTGGCCAGAGTGGAACCTTGGGGAGGGTTCCAGGATATATAACTCCTTGTTGGCGGCAGCCAAACTCGGGTATATACACGGTGCTACTGTGACCCAAATCGTGTACAGTTCTATTCCAGCGTTCGCCACGCCCCCAGGACGCAATCCGATTGGCTGGGTGGACAGGTTATAGGTCTGTTGTTGCTATTATCGTACACACATATCATACACACATACATTTCTTACTACATGCACCAAGAAGTGGCGGGTTCAGATGGGAATACAAACGATTGAGTTCTACTTTCTGAAGCTTGGAACATGGCGCCTAGCGGGGAGGGTGGCAGGCATCGCGAGCGCAGCAAGCACCCGAGTCTCGACCAGGCCAAATACTTTTGTTGTGGCCAGAGTGAAACCATGGGTAGCGTTCAAGGATATATAACTCATTGATAGCGACAGCCAAACTCGGGTATATACACGGTGCTACTGTGGCCCAAACCGGGTACAGTTCTGTTTCAGCGTTCGCCACGACCCCAGGACGCAATCAGATTGGCTGGGTGGACAGGTTATAGGTCTGTTGTTGCTTTTATGGTACACACATATCATACGCACTTACATTTCTGACCACATGCATCAAGTAGTGGCGAGTTCAGATGGGAACACTGTCGATTTAGATCTACTTTCTGAAGCTTAGAACATGGCGCCTAACACGGAGGGTGGCAGGCATCGCGAGCGCAGCAAGCATGCGAGTCTTGACCATGCCAAATACTTTTGTTGTGGCCAGAGTGAAACCATGGGTAAGGTTCAAGGATATATAACTCCTTGTTAGCGATAGCCAACCTCGGGTATATACACGGTACTGCTGTGGCCCAAATCGTGTACAGATCCATTTTAGCGTTCGCCACGCGCCCAGGACGCTATCGGATCGGCTGGGTGGATCGGTTCTACGTCTGTTGGTGCTATTATCTTATTCACATATCAGACACACATACATTTCTGACCACATGCATCAAGTAGTGGCGGGTTCAGATTGTAACATTATCGATTTAGATCTACATTCTACGGTGATAAACGAGGAGCACATCAAGTTTTTGGTTCTGTACCAAAGAGTTGAACGCTACCTCCAAGTCATGGAAACTCCTACCACCTACGCCATACATACCGAGATTGTTGCCGCCGACCAATTAAAAACTGTATAAGATCCAAGAGCGACTGAAATTGCTTGGTCAGTCCTATCCACTACCACCAAGTGCAAACACATGTGTGACGTACTATATAGCAACCAGCACTATACGGTACACTGCATCCTCTGATCACTGATAATTTGTTTGCGCGTACATCAGTACAACGTGCATCCACCGCTACCACACGTTTCCCGCTCTGCACTTCTCTTTCCTTAGAGCAATGCCCTAGCTCATGCCACACGTTTCCTCTAAGAAGAGCAGTGGGGTCTTACTATGTGAGTACGCGTAACACCATTATAGGCGGGAAAATATTTATACGTGTGTTACCGGTGTCTTCCTTTGCGCCTTGCGACGCCCCCGGGATTTCACTTTACCCGCATCCCGAAGGGGAACCTTGAACATATATTCTCGAGTAAAGTACATCCTGCACTCTCTAACCTCTGATTCACAAAACTGCTATTTCAGCTATAAACTTTCAAAACTCTCCAGCCTGGTAACGGGACAACGAAGAACGATTTATCTCCCGCAGTGTGCCACGTATACAATACCTCGCACGAGAAGGGGACGCCAAGAGCAGAAACCAAGGGAAATATGGGGGGAGGGGGGAGAGGAGCAGCTGTACTGATACAGCTGCATGCAGATGAATGCAGAAACGAATTGGTAGATCGTGTGGCAAGGTATCCTGTTCGACTAATATTCGTGGACCGTGTGCTAGCGCTATAGCCCTGAACCCCCGATACAGTGAGTGGTGGTTTTGCTTTGTCTTGTTTGTGTTCGTTGAGTTTAATGGGAGAAGGGCGAAGAAAGCGACGGTAATGACTTGTTGGCGTTCTCTCTTTCTTTGTTCTATGTTTTGTATGTCCCCTTATTTCCCTACCTCCCCACCGGCATTGTGCCGGTATCTTCCTCTTCTTCGTGTTGTTTTGTCCGTGAAACAGCAGTTATTCTCTTCGTGTTTCTTTATCCGTGCAGCAGCAAGCAGCAGGTTTCTTTTTCGTATTGTTTTGGCCGTGCTACAAGTAAGTGTCTGTTCCTCTTCGGTACGAATGGTGTTTATCTTGCAGTCTTTCCTTATCGGACCTCACCCATTACGTTCTTCAGAACTATCTACCTGTTGTATTAATTGTCTGATTTGCCTTGTTAAATTGTTTCTCTTCTTTTTTTCGTGTTTCCTCCCTTTTTTTGTAGTCTGGCTTGTTTTGTGTGTTTTCGTACCCGGTAGGGTAGCATTTCACTTGCTTTATCTTTCTTTATGAATTGCGGCTGTTTGATTTACTGTGTTTCACGTAGTCTATGAAATAATAATCAGGGTTTAGGTCGGTTAAAATCCCGACCTCAAAATCTCACCCTAGTAGGCGGGATCCGGGATACCGGCTTATGCCGGCATATTTAGGTACCGCCGAAGGCTGTACCGGCAAAAAATGCAGCCCCGGTAACCGTTTAAAATGTTCCGACAAATGGCACTAAGGCCCGGATGAACCCACGTGATTTTCGAGCCCCGGATACCGCCCAAAAGGTACCGGCATGTTGCAATCCCGAAAAAACGTACCGGTTCATTTTAGAGTACCGGATACCGCCCAAAAAGTACCGGCATATTGAAATCCCGGCAAGAAAGCACCGGTAAAATGGATCGCCGGGATTCCGTGCACTTCTTCACTGGCCGAGTGGTCTGGGAGATGATATGTAACTCTATAAGATCTAAGTGCGGGGTTCGTTTCCTTCCAAACAGTTTTATTTTTTTTTTTCCGACTGTTTTTTCTTCATTCTTCAGAAGTTTTATTTTTTTAATGCTGTGAGGCCCATTTATTTGTTATATAACTCTCTTTACTCACTGATTGTACGACTTACCCCAGGATGTACATGATAAACTGATGCATTATTTCCAAAACCGTCACATTTATCCCCTCAAAATAGTGTATAGTTTCCACGCACATATTGAGCTGCCCACCCCCCCCTCCAAACCCGCTCGCTCTTGATCAAACCACACTCCCACGTCCTTCAAAACTCCCCCCCCCCCCCCCCCTCACCGGTTATTCGACTTATATGATTCACTCGATAAAAGGATACATTTCCCTCCACAGCTGTCAGATTTTGTCCCCCTCAGAAACGGGTTTTATAGGTTTCGCGCACAGACTGACTAAAATCACGCTGTTGACCCTGATAGCTACACTGTAGTTGTAAGGGGAGTCGCCGACCTATATCCTTAATGAGGACACACAACTCGTACTGCGCGCGATTCGGAGTATCACACACAGCTTGCAAAGATGAGTTTCGACGAAATCTTCGATCTCACAGCTTGAGTGTATTTTCGTTTAGATATATATATTTTTTTGTTCGGGGCGGGTTCTTTTTCGGCAGAACATTTTTTTATTCGGTGGACGGCAGCCGTGCAGACCAACACCAGCCACCTGCCCACACCTCATAGCGTGTGCGGTCCAGCAGAACGACGAGCGCTTCGGATGGGAACCCCAGTACTGAAAGTAGTGCAGGGGCCGCGTCGGCCGAGGTGTCTGTGCCTGGTGTGGGTGCAACCGTCCCCGTTCTACCGGTCAGGCTAGCTTGCTGGTTTACTTCATTCGCATCAATTTCCGGCATGTTGCATTCCCGGCGAAAAAGTACCGGCACATTTTGCTGTACCGGGTGCCGCCGACGGCGGTCCGGGCATGTTGCGGTCCCGGCGAAAATGTACCAGAATATATAGATTGTTCCGGATACCGCAAAGGCGGTATCGGCAAATAACTTAGTCCCGGCAACCCGGCCAAAGTATCCCGTCACATTGCATTCCCATGTCGTTGTGACGCGACAACAAAACCCGTCCCGACCTGAACCCTGATAAAAATACGTTGTATATCTCTCTAGGATGAAGAATCATGACGGACTCTCAAGGTGTACTGAATCATTATGATGTCGTTGCGTAGAAAGAAAGGTATAATGTCAAGACAGCACATACGACTAAAACAGGCACAAAATGTATGGCGTAGTGACGATAGACCGTGGTTCCTGGTCCGAATACCCATCCATGGTGCTTCCGGATCAGTGGCATACACTGTTTCTGGCTGTCGCGCTGGGGTTCGAATTTCGGGTGATGTACACAACTTGCGCATGAATATTTCCTGTGTATTCTTGCGCCGACAAAAGCTCGAGGAGGGTGTCGGAGGGTGTGAAAGATACTGGATTGAGTGAGGATCGACGCGCAAAGGGAAAGCGCAATACTCAGAAAGAAAAAAATAATCAAGGGACGTTCGAGAGGCGGATAGAACGGGCGACGACACCGGCAACCATCGGTACCTAGTGAAAGAGCTGGGAGTGAATAGACGCGAGTTTTTCATACTACGTATGCGATCGAAAGGACGTGAATGGGCACGGAACGTGTACTATATTATAGCAAACAAACGTTCATTTTCCACGAATCACGTACAAACGAACGCCTCTATATTTTTAGTTTTTTTTCTTCTTTCTTGTTTGAGTCTTCCCTCTCTCTTCGTCCGTCTTCTTTTTCATGCCGCTAATAATACACTGTGTTCGCAGAATAGACTATCTATTCTAACATCAACAACAGTCCATATTGCCTTTGATGTTTTCATAACAGACTACTACAATTTTTGATGTATCCCCTTAAAGGATCTATAGTTTCCACTCACTGTTTGAGTTTCCCCGCCCGCCACCGCCCCCCAACCCCCCCCGCTTCCTCTTGATCAAACCCAAACCCCCACGTCCCACGTCCTAAAAAAATCCGCCCTCCCCTCACCGGTTATTCGCAGGATTCACATGATATACTGATGCATTTCCTTCCACAGCCGTCAAATTTTGACCCCCTCAAAAAACGGGTTGTTGTATATTTTCCGCGCACGGACTGTCTAACATTATTGCCCTGTTGACACTGATAGCTACAATGTAGTTCCAAGGGGTATATCCTTGGCGACGACACACAACCCGTAATCCGCGCGACCGGAGTATCACACACAGCTTGCAAATGAGTTTCGACAAAATCTTCGATCTCGCAGCTGGAGTGTACATTTATCTTTAAATGATAAACATTTTTGAACGATTCAGCATTCGGAACGTGCAGCTTGACTGGGCCAGTCATTTTCCCTTTTCTGCTAGGGCGGCTGTAGACTGTAGATTGGGTGCGCACTTGTGCATCTCGGGTATTTCTTGCACGTTCGCATATATATATACTCTGTGCACGTGCGGAGAGTACGCTTGCTTGGCATGCCCTCTTGGTTCGCGACCTCGAGGTGGCTACGTCGTAATCGCTCTGAGAAACTGTACAAACCGATGGGTTCCAAAGTGGTTTCTATACTACACGTGGCTGTCAGAATCAACCGCTCTGTACTGTAACAATACGTGGGGTTTGAAAGAGCAAGCACCCGCTGCACGGTCGAACAGTCAGTCTCTTTGTGCCCGAAGCTACAGGATTCGGCTTCTTAGAGGCGACAAAACATCGATTTCGACACCACCACGTGGAAAACCCCGGCGGCAGGACTTATCGTAGAACGCACCAGCTTGGTGGTGAGCAGGGGAGAACGAAAATACAAAACCGTACCCACACTTCTTTTTTGGAGCCAGACAGAGGCGGGTTACCTAAACCAAGTAAAAAATAGTTGGAAACAATATCGCAACTTTGTCGATTCGCGCAGAAATGACGACGCTCCAATTAGTTTTCGTTTTGACCTTCCGAGAAGGAGCGTGGTTTCATTTTCTCATTTTTTACGTGCCCCCCACCCTGCGGTGACAATGAATAATAATACGTTTTTCAACTGGGTGGGGCGGCCTAACTTCACGGCGCAACGTAGAGTGAACGTAAGGGGCCGCATTCTGACCTTATCTACAAATGATAGCAGGGAAATGTGTACCGTATGCATGTCGTCGGTTTGTGTTCTACCAGGTCGACGAGCCCTTGTGTGCTGTAAGACTTTGATTAAAGCGTGTTTATCTTCCTGTTTGTTCGCTTTTTTTCGCATGCTAACTTCCTACCCTGGCGTCCACGCATAAGATCAACTGTTCACATAAAGTTGATTACACTGAGCCTAACGTTGTGTGTGTTGTCATTGAAATGTTTGTATATCTGCCCAGTTCCAGCAGTAGGTCCTGGACACTGACGAGGACACGCTGTACGTATCGATCTGTGGCGACGCGTGGTAGACGCAACACCTTTCGTTATCTCGCCATTGTGTTCGAAACAAGTGAGCGCCTTTTTCATCTGCTATCATATAGAACTTCTCGCCTGAGCTGTGTTTTATTCCACGGGTTTGTCACCTCTGTACATAAGAATATAGTCTACTTGTTCAAGGCTTAGTTTGGGTAAGCTATTGGTTAGCTTTTTGCAAGTGGTGGTCAAACGGAATAATAATCCTGTGTCTCGAATATTTAAAACGGTTGGAATAGATTCCAACATCCATCCCCGGGATAAAGGTACAGAGCAGTAGTAGACTAACACATTCGGTTTTGCATCTAGATTCCTTCTTCTTTTTTTCGTGTATATGTACTCGTACTGCGTAGGAAAAAAAGTCGTTCTATAGATAGACTGTTTCAGATGCAAACCCGAATGCAATAGTACCTCGTACTGCTCGTACACATACTGAGGTTGCAATTTACTTGAAACAATACAAACTGCACCGAGACACAGAGAAGTATGTACTTGTACAGGCCTCAAGCCGGTGAAAAAGAACCATGACATTGTAGCAAATATTAAAAAAAAGTAATAAAACACTTTTTTCAGCGATGAGATCGACTCAAAAGGAATTTGATAAGGAATTGGATGTTGTAACTGATTGTAACAACAAAAATACACTTTAGCTGCGAAATCGAACATTTCGTCGAAACTCATACTTGCAAGCTGTGTGTGACACTCTGATCGCGCTTATTACTCGGTGTGTGTCCCAATTAAGGTTTTTCCCCCTACGTTCCAGCTTCTGGAGAAGCCGTGGTCACAGGTGTCGTCCCTCCTGCCCCCTAGCTCTTGCCTTCGATATTTATCGCGCAGAGGATTCAGCAATCCCAGTGCTCGTCCATTTTTATCCAGCGTTGCTAACTCACGCTCTCGCGCTTCCCGCAATTCAATATGTGCACAAGAAAAAGTCCGAAGGAATTTATGCGAGTATGCACTCTACGGGGCTCGAACTCACGGAGCTGACCTATACCGGGCTCGATGATAACCTGATACGCCACAGGGGCGACCGGTTTTAGAGGTCGGCGACTCCCCTTCGAACTACAGTGTAGCTCGTACCAGGGTCAACCGGGTGATGTTAGTCAGTCTGTGCGCGGAAACTATACACAGGCTGTTTTTGGTATCTCGCGCTCTCTCTTGCTTAAACGCCCCAACAAATGTTGAAGTACATCAGAGTAATACACACTTCCACGCCCTGGATATCGCCTCATTGTATTTTTAGAGCCGCCCATGCCGCTGCTGCAATCCCCCCCCCCCCCTCCCCGCCCCTAACGCCCCCTCCTCCCCCACCACCCGCAATATCGCCTAGACCCAGCACCAGGCGTATAGCGAACCCCTACATCTATGAGACCTAAAGCCCTCCCCCCCCCCGCCCCCCGCCGCTCCCGCCCCTTCCCCCCCTCCTCACCCATAAGAAGGATTTATAGTAACCTTTTTTAGGCACAAATTGATCTGCCCCACCCGTCCCCTCACCCCTGTCCCCCCCTCGCGCCCCGCTTTTGATCAAAATCAAGCCCCCACGTCCTTAAAATCTCCGCCCTCCCCTCACCGGTTATTCGACTTACCATATTCACTCGATAAACTGATGCATTCCCTTCCACTGCTGTCAGATTTTGTCCCCCTCATAAACGGATTTTATAGTTTCCGCCGCACAGACTGCCTAACATCACCCTGTTACCCTGATAGCTACACTGTAGTTGCAAGGGGAGTCGCCGACCTATATCCTTAATGAGGACACACAACCTGTAATACGCGCGATCGGAGTATCACACACAGCTTGCAAAGATGAGTTTCGACAAAATATTCGATCGCACAGCTGGAGTGTATTTGAAAATTATTAACTTAACAGAAGATGATATGAACCAAGATACATAGTGCGCAGGATAGTTTTAAATTCTCTGTATTGGGGTATTTTTCTTTACACGCGTGTAGAACATGTACGTACCAAACTGCTCTTCTTGATTGTTTAACATGTTGTTTCAAAAAAGATATCGCCTCGATGCTCACGAGCACACACTATATAGAGCTACTCGTACATGTTATGTAGCTCTGAGGCAACGCGACGTAGGCCCAACATCGTTCGATGCGTGCATACTTCGTATTGTGGCATGAAACATGGGTTGGGGTCGTCTCGGTCTCATCTGATGATATAATTTCTAATACAATACTCCGGAGTATTTCCGACGCGCAGGGGGCCCGTACATACATTCATGTGGTCACGAAATTTGGTGTGTTCTGGCTGACCAGTTTCTCCACTCTGAAACCTGGCGGGGGTAATCTATCGTCAAAACCCATGGCCAGGAGGTGATAAATGTCACGTCCGGGTAGGACCAGATCGTCTTGGAACCACGACGTGCTACGCGAAACGTATGCAGGTCGCCAGTGGGATGCGATAGTGTGCCTAGAGAGCAAAACACAATAATAATGTAGGACACCCCAAGAGGGGGCTGACGGTATCTAGCTCTCGCCATGTGTCTGGTCGGTTTTTGCTCAAATACATCTGCGTGTGGATGTTTTTGATTCACGGTAGGAAATTTCCTCGTAGACTTGTACTTCCGTAAGTATGTACTTGGTACATGGCACTTAGTGTACTAGGATGTGGAACAGAGTACTTTGCATAAAATGGTGTGCGCATGTGCGAAGGTCTGTTGCAACTATGTCTGTGCCTGGTCGTATGAAGTTTATACCAGGTACTACATACCCAGATATATTCTAGCAGCAATATACCCATGAAGACGCCCATACTTCCGAGAGGAGTAAGACACAACAGCATGGCTGGCCGAGGCTGGGTTCCTTGCCCTAAACTGCTACTGTAATAATGCGTTCTACTCGTCTAACGTTTAGACCAAATAATTGCCTCCGAAGTTGACGAGTACTTAAACACGATTATGCCTCATCCTTCAATCTTCCTGCTTCTCGTTTGTATATTACTGACAGTGGTATAGCAGTGTACCGTGGCGTGCATTGGTGTGCTGACACCGTAAGATGTACGCCACTTTTATATTGGTACCCTACGTGCGAGGTATATGTATGTGTGCGCACAACCTATCACATAGGGAAGTCCGTTTGACTAAACTTCGAACAACCTCCATCACGCATAAGAATCTGAGAAGACCAAGCCCACGGTGCGGGGGGGATTAATTAAGCAGTACCTCCTCGGGTACTTCCGTACAATGTTGTAATGAAAAACACGCATTACATATGCTATGAATGCATGTAGAGGATCTTTCGACAACGACAACGAACCTGCGGCAGCATCCACCAGTACTGTTCTATCCTGAGAAGTGTGGCTTCTATGAAAGGGACCTGGGTATTATCATTGATAGACCCTCCCCCCCCGCCCCCCCCCTCGCCACCGAGAGATCAGGGGTCCGATCCCCTGTCGAAATCTGACAAATACGTCATAGTGCGGTAGGTAGACCTAAGCAACGGCTAGGTTCAATCTCGGGCAAAAAAAAGCCAGTCTGCTGACTATATTGAATGTTTTCATCGTAAATATTGATCAAAGAACGCCGCATGCATGTCGAGCCGCAAACACAGCGCTGAAGGTGCTAGGGTGCCGACCATCGCAGGTTCCCTCGCAAAAAAGGGCAGTACTGCTTAAGACTTTCTGCTATCTTTCTATAAACTCGCTTTACGTATAGTCAGCCAACCCACTGCCGCCGCGTCATACGTACTGTTCAGTCCCTGCAAGCTCGAAGCGCAAGAACTGCGGGGCAGGTGGGAAAGTTTCGAAGAAAGACGCGTGGAAAAACTTCAAGATCACAGCGTTAAATCTGCTGTGCGAAAATGTTGCTCAAGGGATTCGTACGTACCGCGACGCATATACCGCGCTTTAAACTACTTTTAAAGGTCGCCACCGGAGCAGTAGATGAGTCTCATCGATACTAAGTCGATGGTGTACGTTCGAATCCTCACGGGTGCATACTAGTGTTCGTACGGACGTTCCTATGAGTAAACAAATTTTCAGCCGAAAGCGCGAGAGCATGAGTTAGCAAAGTTCACTGAAAATCGACAAGCATACATAGCTGGACGGGGGGAACGCTGAACCCTATGTGCGTAAAAAATGGAAGGCGCGCACCGCCGTAGGGGGGTGGATGCGTGTCCAGAACGTCCTTGGGAGAAAAACGTCATACAAGCTAAGCAGGAAGGAGAAAGGCGATTCCTATTATTGTAAAAATACATACAACACAACAAAAACATAGTCTACAATCGCACGATCCAACTCAACACTCTATCCACTGCTGCTGCTGTAGTTCATATGCTGCTGCTCGTAATGACACGCAAGACGAACAGGGTACATACCAAACGAATATGGTTGAAACAATCGACCATGGACGCACCAACAACAGCAGAGAGACGCGGCGGGCGAACCACGAAACGGGACGGAGGATGACGTAATAACTATAAATGTACGTCGTACATTATGGGTTGGTGACGGTCTCTTAACCGTGTTCAAAATCTAGTCGTTGGCCAAGAGATTTGGACCATCGCCAAAAGTGTGCGGTAATATGTTGTCTTCATCTTGTTTTTTTCAATATTGAAGGGCGGAGGAAGTAATACGCAAGACAGCAACTTTCTGTCGCAGCAAGACATTATCTCCCATTATACCCAGGGAATGCAAAAGACCATGACGACCCGATGGCGATCGAGCTCGCGACCAGCTATACAGCGGCCGGTAGCGAAACGGTAAACGTAACCGCTTTGTTAAATGTGCGGACGGCGGTCGCAAAGGTTTAAGACGCACTCCACTTAGGAGTCCTTTAAAAGTGGGTACTGCTGGTAGCGTTGTATCCGATACTGCGAAGTCTTGCTCGCGACAGCTTCCACGGTGGAGTGCGACGGAGAAGGCGCATTGTGCAATGATTATATCAAACCGACATTCCACTTCTGCAAGATCGCAAAATGAGCCCGAGGGGGGACAGTCTATCGACGACAGACGTGTGCTATGGTACAAGAGGTAGAGCAATTTTCGGCTGAACTGTTTTCTATTTGACGTGGCTCCATTACCAAGAATCGTCGGGAAATACGCCATTTTGTTTTTTGTGTGATTCTCCTGGTCTAACCCACAGGCCATTAGACTTTTCATCCGGTCTCAGTTATATTTTTCTCCCAAAACCAGTTTTTGGGTTAAAAAAGGTTGCGCGATGTTGCATTAAGGAGCTCCGTCGTTCAGGTTCTGTTCAATGAAAACGTGTTACACCTATCGTAAGTAGCACGCGTCAAGCGTGGCCATAATATGCTTTCGTCCTCATTGTTTCTATATGATACCGTCATGGGGAAAGGTTATCCGCGCTGGGCTGAATGTACCACCTATTATTTACTTTGTCAGGGAGGTATAGAGTCATTCGGGTAAGGGGCATATGCCCGGCGATGACGAAGCGAGTATTCTTCTACGGTACGTAGCCTTTAAAAAATACGCTCCTCCATCTGTGAGATCGAAATCTTGTTCAAAATTCAGTTTTGCAAGCAGCGTGTGATGCTCCGATCGCGCGTATTGCTGGGTGTTTGTTCTCATTAAATATATAGGTCGGCGACTCGCGTTGGAACTACAATGTAGCTTGTACCAGGGTCTATAGATAATGCGCGCGCGGGTATGACGACGGAAAGATCACGTACGACGACCACGACGACATGCTAAGAGACGTGCGAAACTGCACTTCCAACCAGTCGGCTGATTCGCTCTCTTCTGAACGTGCCGTTGGGGATGCCGTTGGGGCTCTGTCTGCGATTCAGCTTCTCGAACAAATTTGTGAGAAAACCGACCGAGGTCTTGGACTTTCCCCTGCTGGATCTACTCCTGCCAACGATGCGCCTGGGACTTATGGTGGTACGCCTGAAGAAGATAGCTCTGCCCCGCTGGGGGGAGTCAGTACCCCGGGGCCGGTCAACGATGTATCTTCTCCAGGATCGTCAACTGGTCCAGCGCCGCCACTTGGTATATCTCTCGCTGGTTCTGCCCCGGCTGGTACTGCGCCGCACAGTGGCTCTGTGCGTGGACGCTGCTCGTCTCGTGGTGGAACGAGATTCTGCTCTGACGCCTGCATTCACAAGGTCTGCTTCGCGCGGTGGATCTGCGCGGGGAGGCGTCACGCAGCGCGGTGGACGTAGCAGCGGGTCTGCACGTGGACGTGGTACTCGTGGTGGATGAGGCTCCACGTCGACGCCTGCAACCACCAAGTCTGCTTCGAGGTTACCCACTGCAAAGAATATCAACGAGCTTCGTCGCCTCTCCCACGCGTTTGCCGTGGAGGGGGAATTTCCCGACGCCACCCACAGGGGCGGCACATTCGGCTTCACGGAATACGAGTATGCTGTGTGAACAACGCAACCGAATATTCCACGGACAATCAAGGAAGCGCGGGCCACGCCCGAAGCCGCCCAGTGGAACTCAGCAGCAGAACGCGAGATTGCAAGTCTTAAAGATCGTCAAGTTTACAAGCTTGTTCCGCGCTCTGCCGTTCCCGCTTGACAGAAGCGAATCAATTCGAGATGGGTATTCAAGCCCAAGGCGGACGGCTCCTTCAAAGCTAGTGTAGTGGCTCAAGGTTGGAACCAAGTTACTGGCATTCACTCTGGCAGCATCTACGCCCCGGTGTGCATGATTCAGCGCGTGCGGATCATATGCCGCATAGCCGTGCACTTCGGCCTGGTTTCACACAAGATGGACGTTTCAACTGCCGTTCAGTACGCGGATATCCAGGAGTTAGTGTTCGTCGAGCAGCCGCCTGGCTTCGAGGCCAAGGACAAGGATGGAGGTGAGCTTGTCATGCAGCTAGAGAAGAGCCTCTACGGGCTGGCCCAAAGGCGGGTGGGAACTTCATCACCACCATCGATACCGCCCTTGTCGAGATCGGCTTCGTTCCGCTGCAGTCCGACACGTGTGTCTACTCGACCGATCACGACGGTGTTCGGATCTACTTGACTCTCTACGTGGACGATCTCCTTCCGGCCAGCGACAACTCTGACGCCATGGCGATAGTGAAAGAGAAGTTGAAGCAACGTTTCAAGATGACCGACATGGGAGCTGTGTCGCTCGTCTTGGCCATAGAGATAAAGCGAGACCTTGATCGTGGCACGCTCACGATGTACTAAGAGGCTTACTCCAAGTTCTTCCTGGAGAAGTTCAGAATGTCGGAATGCAAGCCGACCAACACGGGACCTCTCCAACCAGCGGCCTGACGAGACCCTGCTAAGCGCTACAAGGACATCGTGGGGTGCCTGATGTATGTTTCTTAAGTGCTAATGTACGACATCATATATGCCGTTGGTCAATTGGCTCGCCCGATGGCGAAACCCAGCAAGATCCACCTGGTGGCGGCGAAGCACACTCTTCGATACCTCGCGGGGACAACCGACCCTAGCATTACGTACAAGAGGAGAGTCTTCAAGATTGCAGCCTTTTTGGACTCCATCTGGGCCAACAACCCGGACAACGGAAAGCTCGCCATCCACTTGTAGATGCTGTGGGATAAGCCGATTGTCTTCAAGTCGGGGCTACAAGGTCTGATTTCCATGTCGACCATGGAGGCGGAGCTGGTCACGGCGGCTTTAGCGACGAAGGAAGCAGTGTTCTGCTCGAACATGATGACCGAGCTAGGGTTCGGCAAGGACTTTGCGAAAATGCCGCTGTACTGCGACAATACAGCAATGCTGCACCCGCTGGAAAACCGCACTATCAGCTGGAGGACGAAGCACATCGCTCTGCGCTCCTTCTTCATCCGGGCGCTCGTGTCGGAGGGAAGGATCTACATCCACTACATCCCGACCGACATCAACTCTGCCGACGTCGGCACAAAGCACCTGAACAAGCATTGCTTCAGGAATCTGCTGGACATTATCAGCAACTTCAATGTGAACGACTTCATCAACAGCTAGTTTATCATCAACAGCCAGTTCAATTAGTCGTGTTTTATGTTTGTGTGTTTGTTTTGTATCTGTTCTGTTTGTGCGAATCAACTTGCTCTTTCTGTAATCGACATTTTACCTCGCACTATCGCTGGTTGAATGAGCCATGTACAACTGGAAATCATGGTAGTCTGGTTTGTGCTTAGCAGGTCCTCTGTGGCAAGCGCATGAATGTGTTGTTGCACGTATAGGACTGAAACATCACGTGGTGCTTTAGTGGTTGTAATGCATGAAACGAAAATACTTGCTTCAACTAGTCACCAATACTTTGGTACGAGTTAGAGCAACTTCCATTGAGGGGGGGTGTTATGGAAATGTTAGCACATAGACATCATGAGTCAAACTCAGTAGCCCTGTTCTTGTGTATCATAGATCTCATATGTGTCGGTTTGAATGTAACGTCCGTATGTTTGCGGAGGAATTATTTGCGTAGAATTTGCGCTTGAATTCCAGGTAGTTTACTCTCTCGTGCGACTCTCTCTCATAGATATTTCCGGATCATAGCTGTCCTGGTCATCTCTGGGAAGCAGCCGTCGTCTGGGCTCCTGCACCTCTGCGGTTTATATCTTTGTGTATTGGCCGAACTATGCGCCGCCGTTGTACTATTTAACATCTTCTCTACATCTCGGAAGCACTTCGTCTTCCTGGCTATCCTCTCGCACCGTCCCATCACCTCGACTAACGTCGACGGCACAGCATCTTAAACCACCGCGCCAGGGTATCACACATTATCCGAAACACTTTTTCCACTAGAGTGAGGGGTGGACAAAACAATGTTGCCACCACCACCACCATCACCACCATCACTACCATCACTACCACCCCGTATTCGATACATTCTCTGCGGCAGCGGAGGCGGCGGCGGCGGCGGCGGTGGTGGTGGTGGTGGTGATGGTATGGTGGAGGTTGAACTGGTTGATGGGTGGAAGGGATCGCCCCAGAAATAGAGAGACCAAACGGCCGTCTCTTATCACACCCCGTTGCTCTTGCCGCCGCGGTGAGGCATGCTGCGAGGCATTCCCTGTCAGTCTTGCGGCGAGTGTGGGGGGGTTTATAGACGAATGTAAAGCCAGATTCACCATCAAGAAGTGCTATATTCTTGCTGGTGCTGGTGGCCGCGAGGCGTTTTAGGCGTGGACCCGCAACGTGCACGCGCGCCATCACGAGATCAGCTATCGGCTTCTTGTGCACTTTTCACGATTTCTGCATTATATTATGCTATGCATCTCTACGTACACTTCACATAATGTAGTACGAGAAGGGAACGCACTCTATAGGGTACCTAATAGCCTGACACGAACTCCTACCAGCGCTATATAGGGTTTTGCTGCTTACGAAAAAGAAAGGACACTGAGTATGCCACGTAACAGGCTGCAACAGCTGGTTACACGCACTACGTAAGGTGCAAATCACTTGGTTGCTGCTTACGCGTTAACTGTCGCACGTACGTGTCATATTTCGAGGCCTTCCCATTGCGTAGCATAAATTTCTGTTTTTTTTTACCATGATAATTTGAACCATGTTTCGAAACATGTCAAAAAGTGTCAATTGGAAAAAGGGTACTACATCGAAAGAGGAGCCGCGCCCAAATTTCACATACTGCTATAGTACATGTTTATATATACTTTGCTCCGAGCCTCACATCGGCACGGTAAAAATCATGTGCGTAAAATCAAACATTAACTAATAACAATGTGAAAAGGAAGCACAGGCAGATATGTGAAAATTTCGGTAGACCACACTGCCTATTACGTAGGGTATTTCGTACTCACCGTCTGAGTGATCGCCTCAAAAACATGTGCGTGTTCAACAGTGGTGGCATTGCATGACCACATTACCTCGCCTATTGTATTTTGCAATAAGTATCTCTTTCTGATAAATAGCGATGTCAGAGCCCCACGCCGGCACTGTAAAATCATGGTAACCACATGGTTTTACCTATATATTGAAATATCCCATCTTGCGATCCATGTGTGGCAACAAATAATAAAGCTATAACACGTTGTATACCACACCCAAAGATTGTGTTGTATACCGAACCAAACATCAAATCTGCTAGAATACAAAACAATGCCAGGCAAGGGGTGATCAACAAGGATGTACTCTGGCTGTAACCGTCATATTTGTCCCCTTCAAGGATTTACAGTTTCCGCGCACATATTGGAGTGTCCCGCCCACCCCTCCGCCGCCCCTTATCCCTCTGGTTCAACCGCCGCACCTAAAATCAAAACCTGCCATGTTATCATTAATTTTTTCTTACACTAAAGTCTTCTACTACTGTTCAGCTTCTGAACAAGCCGTGGTCACATGTATCGTCCCTTCTCCCCCCTGGTTCTTGTCTTCTATTTTTACGGCGCATAGGGTTCAGAAATCCCACTTCTCGTCGAATTTTCATCGAGTGTTGCTTGTTGCTAACTCACGCTCTCGCGCTTTCCGCAAGTCCGTTCGTGCACCAGCAAAAGTCCCAACGAAATTATACGGGCATGCACTCGGTGGGTCTCGAACTCACGAAACTGACACATACCAGGCTCGAGGACAACCTGATACGCCACCGGGGCGACCGGCATAATAAACACTCCACCAACCAGCTCATCATATCACCTCATTATCTTTGTAGCCATCCATGTCGTAGCTCTTTTTCATTTCCGACCCCGCCCCTCCCTCTCCCCCCCCCCCCCCCCCTTCTTATAATTGTTTTCCCTCTGCTCCCTCTTGTTCACACGCCCAACCTAAAATTGAAATCTTCTACAGTAATAAACACTTCTACACAATTGATATCACGTCATTATCATTCTAGCCATCCATGACGTAGCTAAAATTCATTCGCCCCCCCCAAACGCCCCCTCCTTTCCCACGACCCGCACGATCGTCTAGACCTAGCACCACGCGCATAGCAAGCCCCTACATACATGGGACCTAAACCTGTTCAAAAACCCTCCTCCCCCCGCCCCCCTCCATCCTTCCCCACCACCCGCACCATCGCCCGGACCTAGCACCAAGCGTATAGCACATCTCTTTAAATTTGTGCGACCTAAAGCTGTTAAAAACCCTTTCGCCCCCCCCCCCCCCCCCTCCAACCCCTTCCCCCTCGAATACTCCGCCCTCTCCTCACTGGTTGTGTACGACTTACAGGATATTCATGATAAACTGGTGCATTCCTTCCAAAACCGTCAGATTGATCTCCTTAAAGGATTTATAGTTTCCACGCACAGAATGAATTTCCCCGCCCACTTCCGCCCCCCCCCCCCCCCCCCCCCCCCCCCGCCGCGCTCCTTCCCGTTCAAACCCAGGCCCCCACGTCGCTAAAAATTCTAACTTCCCTCACCGTTTATACGAATTACAGGATACACTTGATAAACTGATGCATTTCCTTCCACAGCTGTCAGATTTTGTCCCCCTCAAAAACGGGGTATATAGTTTGCGCGAGCAGACTGACTAACATCACCCTGTTGACCCTGATAGCTATACTGTACTCCATGGGGAGTCGCCGACCTCTACCCTTCATGAGGACACACGCCCAGAAATACCCGCGATCGGAGCATCACACACAGCTTGCAAATATGAGTTCCGACAAAATCTTCGATCTCACCGCGTTTGAGTGTTTTATATATTTTATAATATATTTTGATATGTTTCATCTACTTCCACTAATATGTGGAGCGTGTGCTAGCACTTTAGTCTAGCCCTGAACCCACGACAGGGGTGAGTGTAGTTTTGCTTTGTTCGTTCTCGCTGAGTTCAATGGGGGAGCGCGAAGAAAGCGAAAGCAACGGCAATGGCTTTAGCTGTCGTTCGTTCTTTTTCATACTCCGGAGTATATATATTTTTTCGGTTTTCTTTTTTTTTTGTTTTGTCCACTTTTTCCCCCTCCCCACCGGCATTATGCCGGTACCTTCTTCCTCTTCTTCGTGTTGTTTGGTACGTCAAGCAACAGTTATTCTCTTCGAGCTGCTTCGTATGTGCAGCAGCAGTTATCCTCTTTGTGTTGTTCTGTCGCCCGTGCTACAAGTGTCTGGTCATCTTCAGCACCTAGGTATCATCTTCCTCTCCTTTGTGTTTTTCTCTTGTACGTTAACTAACAGTTTATTCTCTTTTGATTGCTTTGGAGGTGCAACAGCAGCTATCTTCTCCGTGTTGGTTTGCCCTCGCTACAAATGTCTGTTCCTCTTTATCACCTATGTTGTTCTTGTTGCAGCCCTTCATTTTCAGTCTTCATCCATCACACTCTTTAGAACACCTGCTACCTGTTGTTGTAGTTTGTTTTGCTTTGTTCTATTTGTCTTTCCTTTTTTTTGTGTTTTCTCTTTTTTTTTTATGGTCTGGCTTGTTTTGTTGTGTTCTCGCACCCGGTCAGGTAGCATTTCACTTGCTTTCCCTTGATGAATTGCGACTATTTGGTTCACTGCGTTTCACAGACAGAATCTGTGAAGTAATATTTTGTGATACTCTAGGATGAAGATGACGGACTCTGGGTGCTCTGACGATATCGTTGGGTAGAAAGAACGGTTTAATGTGAAGACAGCGCACGCGCCTAAAACAGTCACAAATAGATGACGTAATAATAACGACAAACCGTGGTTCCTCGTGCGGGTACCCATGGTGCCTGCGGCTCCGTGGTACAAACTTCTTCTGGCTGACGCGCTGGGGTTCGAATCTCGGGTGATGTACACAACTTGCACATGATTACTTTCCGGGTGTTCTTGGGCCGACAAAAACGCGAGGATGGTGTGAAATAGAAGGCATTGGGTGAGCATCGACGAGCGAAGGGAAAGCGGAATACTCTGAAAGGGAAACGATTAGCCTAAAGGGACGCTCGAGAGGCGGATAAAACGCGAGGCCACACCGGCAACCATCGCTACCTAGTCCGGGAGCTCGGAGAGAGTAGAGGCGAGATTTTCTTACTGCGTGTGTGATCGAAAGAGTGCGAATAGACCACTTGCACATTCGCATAAAATAAAACAGCGTGAAGGGGGGGCGATAATCAGGTAATTATGTGGTATATATAGTGCGGAAACACTCCATCTTAATTCCGGTACATCCTGTATTTTCGTCGTTTTTTTTGGAAAGTTTGCACGGCATGCCCTTTCACAGTAGGTGCGGTAGGGTTACCGCTCTTCACGGGCAGGGTCAAAAGGTGGTACGACCAACAGTGATGCACGAGGTGATACCTGCCGCTGGGCTACCTCAGCGTCTTTGAGCCTACCGCCCTTGCGTCTTTGCGTCTTAAAAGTTCTAGTTGAGGAGGCGTCGCCACCTTATGGTACTGCTGTTCCAAACAAAGTCCCGAGAAACCGGACCCTGGTGATGATGCTAAGCCCGTGGCAGAGGGCTCAGTGATACATCTAGCTGTTACGGTCCTACCCAAAACACACAATAGCCATCCTAGGCAAGGGAGCGTGCCCGGTGGGTCTGGCGCGTGATCGGTGGGACCCTCGTCCTCTTACAAATCGAGGACGAGCTTAGGTGGACGGCTTGCTCGATGTGAATCGCACGATTAGTCGTGAAACTGCACAAGCCGCTCTCAAAAGCTGGTTGGTGCTGCTGTTGATACCACCGCGTGACATAGCAGCACAGGCATCTGGGGTACACACCTTGTTGAACCGTTGCGCTCGGTGTCATAACGCGGATTTAGTGGCGCTCAAAGCATCATGTGACGGGCGCAGCAAACGTTTCATAGCAAGAGATTGTCTATTGCTCCAAAGAGATAAACCACACCAGGCGTGACTCACGTCTCGACCTGCGAACTGCTGTGGGGACCAAAAAATGGTGTTGACTAAGCGGAAACGTGCCTTCCAATAACATGAGACCCACAAAACAATTTTTATTTGAGGTGTAGACTGTTGGCTGTTGGTTTTTTTTCAGATTGGTACGCTTTTGCGCACGCGTCCAGGTAATTATATTTTATTTTTGAGGCTCACGCCAGAGAGCGCTGCTCTACGAATCGTCGACGTGTGCGTTAGGTATATGTTCACCCGTGGGAAAGCCCGGTCATGGCCGTGTCTACTCATGGCATTGCATTCGTACTACCTGCACACATGGCCTTGTAATTCCCTATAAAGTTACACCAACATTTGTACAAATTACTATCTAGACGACGAAGAAAGCAGCGAAATTTACGCGTGTAATCGGCGACGGACCACGCAGGCTGTTGATTTGAATCAAACTTGTATAGACTACGCTTTTGCAAATGCTGTGAGGTCACTTGCGTCTTTTTTTGAGCATCACCTCACTGAGCGCTGCTCCACGTATCGTCGACGCGCGCGCAAAGTGTGTTCACCGCTGCTCGCCCATTGCATTAGCGCTTCTTCTACACATGGCCTTGTGATTTCCTACAAAAATGTTTCACCAACAATTGTATAGTCTAAATATATAACGATCTGGACGACATAAAGGGAACTGCAAAAATCCCCTGTGTAATCGGCGACAGACCACACAGGCTGTTGACTTGAATACGACTTGTCTACGCTATTGCTCGGCCGGTCCGGCGACTTGCGTCTTTTTTTTAGGTTCACCTCACCGACCGGTGCTCCGCTTATCGTCGACCTGTGCGAAAGATGTGTCCACCGTTGGAAAGCCCAGTCCAGGCCGCATTTATTCATCCCGTTGCATTCGTGCTACTTCTACACATGCCATTGTAGACTAATCTCCTACCAAAGTTACACCCATCATCAAGTGACATGTGTGTAAAAACACCTACGAGTCTTCAATCCGGCCGGCTTGCCTTCCACACACAACCACCATACAAACAAAACTGCTGGCACACACGTTGTGCTGGGCCACAGGGCGTGCCCGAAAAACCTGGCACGCGTGGCTCCCAAGATATTGAAGGGGGTTCTTACACCCGCCGCCAAATAGAGCACGGAGCTATTGCTTGTGTCGAGGGCGTCGATAACGGGGACTGTGCCTGTGTTGAGTATCGAGCGCCGAGCTTTTGTGACGTTGTGGTGAGTGGGGAACGCAACATCTTAGAACGCACGAATATTTATTCCAAGAAGGGGTTCCAATCACGCACGTTTCCGCTTGGTCAACACCTTTTCTGGTCCCCACAGCAGTTCGCAGGTCGAGACGTAAGTCACGCCTGGTTTGGTTTATCTCTTTGGAGGAACAGACCATCTCTTGCTAGGGAACGTTTGCTGCGGCCGTCACATGGTGCTTTGAGAGCCACTGACCGTGGAGTACGACTCCGAGTGCAACGGTGCAACAAGATGTGTACCCCAGATGCTTGTGCTGCTATGTCATGCGGTGGTAACAACAGCAGCACCAATCAGCTTTTGAGAGCGGCTTGTTGTGCAGTTTCACAACTAATCGTGCGATTCGAATTGAGCAAGCTGTCCACTTAAGCTCGTGCTCGTTTTCTATGAGGACGAGGGTCCCACTGATCACGCGCCAAACCTACCGGGCACGCTCCTTTGTCTAGGCTGGCCATTGTAGGACCGTACCAGCTAGATGTATCACGGAGCCTCTTGCCACGGGCTTGAGATCATTCCAGGGTGTCTGTTACTCGTTTTTTTCTTGGAACAGCAGTACCAAAAGGTGGCGACGCCTGCTGAACTAGAACTTTCAACACGCAAAGACGCGAGGGCGGTACGTTCAAAGACGCTGAGGTAGCCCAATGGCAGGTATCACTTCGTGCATCACTTTTGGTCGTGCCACCTTTTGATCCTTGCCGTGAAGAGCGGTAACTCTACCGCACCTGCTGTGAGGTGGCATGCCGTGCAAAGTTGACAAACAATACCGAGAAATACAGGATGTGCCGCATTCGTGAGTATTTCCACCCTAGACTCGTATTCACCACGTGAGAACCTGATTGTCGTCTCCCCGCCACGCTGTTTTCATCATTTTTCAAGCGATCTTGCAAGTGGTCTAGTCTATGGTCATGGAACGTGTACCATAAGAAACATACATTTTCCACGAATTGCGTACTAACGCCTCTATATAATATAAATAGTCATTCACTCCAGCTGTGAGATGGTAGATTTAGTCGAAAATCATATTTGCACGCAGTGTGTGATACTCCGATTGAGAGTATTACGGGTCGTGTGTCCTCATTAAGGATATAGGTCGGCGACTCTCCTTAGAACTACAGTGTAGCTATCAGGGTCAACGAGGTGATGCTGGTCAGTCTGCGCGCGGAAACTATAAAACCCGTTTTTGAGGGGGACAAAATCAGGCAGCAGTGCTTGAGTTTTCAGAAAAATGGGAACGGAGCCTAAAATGAGAACCAAGCGTTATCTCCAGAACCATGTGGTGAATCAGAGAACCAAATGATCCTGCAAAACCCCTTGACCAGCCCTGTCAGGGGAGCTCGTCCGAACGGTCATTCTCCACCTCGGGCCTTCGCTTGGGCGCAAAAAACGACATACCCTGGCTCTACTGTGATTTCTCTGGATTCTTGCTACCGTGTTGATGCCGGGGACTTCCAGCGTAAGCGACAGCTCATTCGAAGGCTGCTGCACAGCCCCACAGAACTGTCAACTTTTTTCTCTTGGAGTTGTAGTCTAGTCTATACAAGTAGCTTGCTTTCTAATGAAAAACGTCCGTTCACATTGTTTGCTCCGTTCCCATTTTTTTCCGAAAACTCTGTAAGCTGCTGTAGAAGGAAATACATCAGTTTATCAAGTGTATCCTGCTAGTCGTATAACCGGTGAGGGGGAGGGCGGAGGTCTAAAGGGCTTGGGGGCATGGGTTTGAACACGCGCCTCTATTGTCTACGTACTTTAGTTAGGGTTTGTTCTTGTTTGAGTCATCCCCCTCTCTGCGTTCGCCACGTTTTTAATGCCGCTGATAATGTACTAAGTATTCGCGTAATACATCAACAACAGTCCATATTGTCTTTGATGTTATGATATACATTTGAACGATCCAGCATTCGGCACGTGAAGCCCGACTGGGCCAGTCCTTCCCCCCTCTGTGCTGGGGCGAATGCATATTGTAGGTTGGGTGTGCACTCACACTTTATGTGCATCTCGTACCCCGTCAATTATTACAAACTCTGCACGTGCGGAGAGTACGCTTGCTTGGCATGCCCTCTTAGCTCGTGGCCTCGAAGTGGCTACGTCATAATATAACTGCAGAACTGCAAAAAAGAAGGACGATGGGTTTCACATTTTTTTTCTATATAACACGTGGCTGTCAGAATCAACCGCTCTGTACTGCAACAATGCGTGGGGTTTGAAAGATCATGCGCCGGCGGCACTGGCGGACAGTCAGTCTAATCTTTGCGCCCGAAGCTACAGGATTCGGCTACAAAACACCGAATTCGACACCACGTGGACAACCACCGGCGGCATGACTTATCGTAGAACCCAACCTGGTGGTGACCAGGGAAGCACGGAAAAACAAAATCTTACCCATGCTTTTTTTCAGGAGCCAGACAGGGGGGGTTTTACTTCAACCAACAAAAAAAAGTTGAATATATAACGCAACTTACTTTGTGGATTCGCGCAGAGAGCACAACGAACGCTCAAATTTGTTTTCATTTCGACCTTTTGAGGAGGAGTGTGGTTACGTTTTCTCATACTTTGCGCGCTTTCCTGCCGTGACAATTTGATGATACCATTCACAACTGGGATGGCTTAACTCCCCGGCTCTCCGCAGAGTGGACGTAAGGGAGCGAATTCCGACCTTACATACGTGTATAATAAAAAGTGAATATACACTCCATCCAGCTGTGAGATCGAATATTTTGTCGAAGCTCATCTTCGCAAACTGTGTGTGATACTCCGATCGCGCGTATTACGGGTTGTGTGTCGTCATTGAGGATGTAGGTCAGCGACTCCCCTTGCAATATATATTACAGCAGGGAGATATGTACCGTATGTATGCATGTCGTCTGTCTGTGTTCTACCAGGTCGACCAGCCCGTGCGTGCTGTGAGTCTGTGATTGATGCGTGTTTTTGTTTGCGTTCGTTCGCTTTGTTCGCATGTCAACTTCCCACCCTGGTGCCCACGCATAAGAAAAACGGTTCACATAATGTTGAATACCAGGTACACTGTATGAGCGTAACGTTGTGTATCTGTGTCATTTTAATATTTGTGTATCTCCCCAGTTCCAGCAGGTAGGTCCTCGACACTGACGAGGACACGCTGTGTGGTTACTTCTGTGGCGATGTGTGGTAGACGCAACACCGTTCGTTACCTCGCCATTGTGTACGAAACACGAAGCGCAATTTTCAACTAACTTCTATAGCATACAACTCCTCGCCTGAGCTGTGTTTCTTTCCACGGGGTTGGTTGTTACCTTTCTCTGTACATAAGAATATGCTTATTTTGAAAGGCTTAGCTTTGGTAAGCTATTGGTTAACCTTTGGGAAGTGGTCAAACGGACTTATAGCCCTCTGTCTAGGACGTTAAAATGGCCCGAATAGATTCAAACCTCGCGGAAATTGTACACAGCAGTAGTAGCAGTTGGAAACGCAATCGGTTTTTCACGTAGATTCCAAAGGTTTTTATTGCGCTAGTACGTACTCGTAGTGCGTAGTAAAAAGGAATAGTTTCATAGGCTGTTTCAGATGCAAACTCGAATGCAATAATACCTGGGTACTGCTCGTGCACGTACTGAGGTTGCACTTTGCTTGAAACAACGCAAACGGAGACACAGAAAAGTATGTACAGGCCTCAAGCCCGTGAAAAAGAACCATAACGTTAGTACCTGGTAGGAAGTATCACAAAAATGAAAAATGCACTTCATTCAGCTGTGACTGTGAGGTCGACCAAAAAGGAATTTAGATGAGGAGTTACAGTATATAAAAGCATAAAATATGAATTACACTCCAATTGTGAGATTGAATATTTCGTCTAAACGCGTATTGGCAAGCTCTGTGTGATAGTTCGATCGCGCGTACTACTGGGTGTGCGTCCTCTTTAAGGATTTAGGTCGGCGACTCCCCCTGGAACTGCAGCATAGATTGTACCAGGTTCAACAGGGTGATGTTGGTCAGTCTGTGCGCGGTTACCGCAATAACCGTTATTGAGAGGCATTAAATCTGACAGCTGTGGAAAAAAATGCATCAGTTTATCACGTCTATCTTATATGTGGTACAACCGGTGAGGAGAGGGCGGAGTGTTCGAAAGGCGCGGACGGGGCAGGGGGGGGGGGGTTCGAACAGCTTTAGGTGGAACAAATGTATCATTCTGTTCGGAGCTTGCTATAGGCGTGGTCCTGAACGATGGTGCGGGTGGTGGGGGTGATATGAATGGGAGCTACGGCATGGATGGCTAGAAAGGTCAACGAGGTGATATCAACTGTCTGGTAGTAGTATAAATTACTCTGTCAAAAAAAAATTTTCGTGGGAGTTCGGGAGAGAACAAAACAAGGGGGGGTGGGGGGCGATGAGGCGGAGGCGGGGGTCAACTCTCTTTAGGCCGCATCAATGTATGCCAGGAAGGAACTCTACTATACGTGCTAGTTCTAGACAATGGTGCTGGTGGTGGGGAAGGAGGAGGCGCGGGGAGGGGGGGGGGGGGGGGACCTAATCGTTTGGAACTACAGCATGGGTGGTTGGATAGGTAATGAGGTAATATCACCTGCCCGGTACCGGTAGTGTTTAATGTTCTAGCACATTTGATTTGAGGTGGGGCGGCGTTGGAGGAGTAGACGTTTTTTGCGTGTGTGTCCGGGGGGGTAGTTGATTGCATCACGTCGGCGGCTCACATAGGGGGGAGTAACGGCCTTCGAGGAATATCCCGTATATTCCTATGTAGTAGCATTTTCTTTTATTTTTTTTACAATAAAATATAATAGCGACCTGCTCCACCCGTGCCCTTCCCCCTCTCTCGCCCCTCTTTCGATCAAAATTAGGCCCCCACGTCCTTCAAAACTCCGCCCTTCCCTCACCGGATGTTCGACTTACAGGA
Organism: Undaria pinnatifida; assembly: GCA_012845835.1. Taxonomy (NCBI): domain Eukaryota; class Phaeophyceae; order Laminariales; family Alariaceae; genus Undaria; species Undaria pinnatifida. The sequence goes on from JABAKD010000007.1 coordinate 11,046,781, forward strand.
TTCACTTGATAAACTGATGCATTTCCTTCCACAGCTGTCAGACTTTGTCCCCCTCAGAAACAGGTTTTATAGTTTCTGCGCACAGACTGCTTAACATCACCCTGTTGACCCTGGTAGCTACACTGTAGTTGCAAGGGGAGTCGCCGACCTATATCCTCAATGAGGATACACAACCCGTAATACGCGCGATCGGAGTATCACACACAGCTTGCAAAGATGAGTTTCGACAAAATATTCGATCTCACAGCTGGAGTGTATTTTAATTTTTAGAATAAAATAATAGCGGATGAAATGAACCCACATGGGTCATAATCAGTGGAAAGATGGTTAATAATTCTTGAATTGTGGTATTTTCCTTTTCACGCGTTTGGGATCTGTACGTACTAAACTGCTCTTGGTGATTTGTTCAACACTCTGTCGCAGAAAAGATTTTGCCTCGATGCTCATGAGGACACAATATGTAGAGCTAGTCGTACATAATATATACAAAAAAAACAAGTATATGACACTCAAGCTGTGAGATCGAAGATTTTTGTCGAAGCTCATCTTTGCAGCTGTGTGTGATACTCCGATCGTGCGCAATACTGGGTGTGCGTCATAATTATGTTAACAAAGAGTAGAATGTACAACGAAACCATCGGCTAAAGGTAGGAGTTCATTACATGGTCAAATACGTGTATGCAGAGTACTGGGTAGGCTGTCGAAACGTGTGTTAGAAGTTGTTTAGTTTGAGTATGGAAGAGGGAAATTATATGGTACTGCGGTCTACCAAATAATAACGTGTTGACGTCCGTAAGATCGAAGCGTTGGCGAGGTCACGTGCGTAAGATCGAAGTGCTTACTACTTTAGGTACGTAAGATTGAGCTGGGTGTCGTATTTAGTGGATACCACCATACGAGATAATTTGTTTGAGTAGACAGGAAGAGACGCGAGAATTTGCCCATCGATTTCACGCGTCACATCCGCATCTGAACGTGGACTGTTGGCCCAACGAGAGCCCATTTAAAGTCATCCACCATCGTCTAAACCATCATCAGTCAGTCTCGAGCTCGTCTAGCCACGACTCAGTGTTGGCCTCGGAAGACCGTCATCGGTGAGGCACCACCACATATCTAACAGGTTATGGACCTCGGTAGCGTGTAACACACCGCGCATGAACATCCCGTGCGGTGGATCACAAGACTGGTGATTTTGCTGGAACAATGTGAAAGAAACTTGGAACCAAACGTTAGTCGAGTCGAACGGCACTGGAACAACGTGCACGAAGAAAATGGAAGCCCAGCGGACAGACCGGCAAGCTTCAGGCGATCTGCGTACAAGATCGACCTGAACGAGAACCCGACGCCCAGCCTACGGACCGGCACGCTTCAGGCGATCTGCGTACGAGAACGAGCTGAACGAAGAAGAAGGAAAACCCGGCGAGCGGGTCGGCACGCCTCAGGCGTCCCACGGACAGGATAGAGCTAAGTATGCGAAATGGAACACGAAGGCACAGTCCAGCACAAGCAACGCATTCAGAGTAGTCATGGAGGAGCCCGGTCACGTGGTGACATCAACCATCTGGAATATTCGTAGATTTGACGGGACCAAACCGGAGATCTAACGCGAATGGGGCTCAAAAACACGCGTAGTCTTGTTTATGTCAAACAAAGACGTGTTTGGTTTTCTGAACGGATCTGTTAAACAGGTACCAGCGAGTCGTTCCACGGTAGCCTCCCCGACATCTCTTCAACGAAATCGCCGGTTTTGAAACCAGCTCCCGGCCGTGTATCCTGAAATACCGTGCCCCTTGCCACCCCAACGTCATCGTTCGACAGTCCTTTGCAAATTAGAAAATATGTGAAGATTGTATTTTCAGAGCATCCTTCCTCGTGTCGAGCAGCCATGAAACGTTCGTTAAAGAAACTCACTGGTTTTTGGGGGGCTATCGTAGAATCGGTCCAGCAATGACAGACAGTGACACCGCGGACACTCCGACGAATCTGGTGGAAGTTCAACGCAGAAGGCGAGCGTACGAGACCCTCTCCTCTGTAGTTTACCTTGTCACTAGCGGCCCTGCAGATACACTAGTTCGATAATATGAGAACAGGACTTCGGCGGGGGGTCTGGGACACGGGCAGAATGCGTGGGACGCTTTGTACATCAAGTACGACAGCAACAGCAAGGAAGCACGGCGGGTCTGCTACGAGAAGCTTGTGAGCTTCCGGATGGAGGAAGGGCACGATCCTGATGACTATGCCATCAAGCTAATGAAGATTCGAGGGCGGCTGCATGAAATTGATGAAGAAATCTCGCAAGAGAGGCTTGAAGACATTATATTACAAGGCCTGACCGACGACTACGAGTTCGTAAAGATTGCGAGATTTCACAGTCCAAACTTTGGCATTAACGAGATTCAATCAATGATGAGAAACTTGTACATCGACCGACTCTCGACACCAGGACATGAAAACAAGCTAGCCAGCAATACAGCGGCAATAACAACCACTAGATGATCACGGAAGGTACGATGCTACAACTGCCAACAGTTCGAACACACCAAGCGGGACTGCACAAACAGCAAAAAGGAGCGATCTGCTACACTAAAATAGTGCTCGCTACACAACTCGACGACACACAGCGATGTCGAGTGCAACGCTCAGAAAATGAAAAACAATAAGGAGAACCAACCACAGGGAGAAGTACAAATTGCTCACACAGCGACCGAGTCTACGGCGCCGGAAAAAAAAGGCGACTTTGGGTATGCCTTCGTTACGTCTGGGTGGACCCCATCAGCAGAGTTTCGGGGTACTGCGCAACCAACCGAGAGAAGGGAAACCAGTGCTGACACATCCAGACTTTCTCCGAAAACCTCGACCATGCTGGTGGATAGTGGAGCATCCGGGCACTACTTTGATGATAAAATTCACCCGGACCTGAAGGACAAACTGCTAAACTACAAGCCACTCGAGAGACCCCACACGATATTGACCGCAGGACGACACGTTCCGCCGGGGACAGCGACCGGTACAATTACGGGAAAAAGCATCGACGCGGACGACAGCGGGCATCCGGTAGAACATGGAGGCTCGATCGCACCTGGGAGACATAATCGGTTCTTAACACTGCTGCTGCTGCTACTGATGCTGCCGTTGGCCAAACTCGAGGACAAGACTTGCGAAGGGGTACTCTGTGTGTACAGTTTGAACAGCAAAGCATACCAGATATATAGGAAAAAGACGGCGCGAGTGACAGAGATCCGCAACGTCAGCTTCATCGAGACCCCAAAATCAACACTGGCTGATTTCACCGGGGGCAACACCGCTGGCGATGCCGTCAGTACTCACGAAGACAGCTCGCCGGCAGAAAACACGGAAGGCATCTGTAGCACGTACAGTGAAGAGATAGACAGCCTCCTGAAGAAATTATCGAAGCTCACGCGAGAAGGAATATGGAGGATCCGGTCGCTGAAGGTGCCGGCAGTAACGAGACACTCTAGACGACCCGGACAGGAGCATGACCGACAGACCAAAACCTCGGAAGCGCAACATGTATGGGCACACGCGCAAATTGTGCCGTAACTCCGGTCTCACGCAAAGGACCATACCTTCACCAGCAGCAAGAACTGCATAACCGGGGATTGCTCACAAGCCCTATTGTAAGTGACGCAGAGGTAGCGCACGAGAGAAAAAGCACGATGGAATACGCGCTGGTAGGTGAGACAGCACACAGGTCAGATGGGGCACAAGAGCACGGGATGAACGTATACCTTGACTACGCTCTAGATACTGGAAACCCCGCCCCTGTGCAGGGTTCGGATGGGGACATCATTATGATCCCGAATACATTCAAGGAGGCGATGAAATCGCCACAAATGACCAAATGGAAAGAAGCCACAAACAAGGAGATGGACAGCCTCCAGAAACACGCATGCACTCTCCAGACTCAGTAACACCGGAGCACAAGGGTATCGGGTCCAAATAGGTCTTGAAGGTCAAAGACGATCACACGCTGAAAGGTAGAGTTGTGGTTCAGGGCTGGGGCAAGTACCTGGAATCGACTGTGGCTGCACATATGCGCCAGTATGCCGTATCCAGGGCATCCGCATGGCACTTGTTATATCTGCGAGCGAAGCCTGGGAAGTATTCCAGCTTTATGTACAGACGGTATTTCTAAACGCCGAGATACAGAAGGAAGTGTATGCGAAGACTCCTCCAGGCTACGAGTCGCTCGACGCTACAACTGGACGTGCCAACGTGACGAAACTCAATAATAGCATGAACGGACTTCATCAAAGCCCTCGCAACTTGTTCAACAACATCGACGATTCACTGAGAGATATCGGATTCACATCGACTGCGTCCGATCCATGTGTCTACATCTTCGGCTCAGACGACAACCTCAGCGTTCTGACCATGTACGTAGACGACCTCCTTCTTCTTCAAGGAAACACGACACAACTGAAGGACCTTTCAATCCAGCTGATGGACCTATTCGCCATGACCGACATGGGAAACGTCTCGACAGTGCTAGGAATGCAATTCACCAGAGACAGGGACGCTAAAACTCTGATCATTGGCCAACAGCAGTACGACAAGTCAATCCTGGCGCTATTTTGGCATGGCAGAACGCAACCCTGTGTACACGACGGGAGCAGGTGCGGAGTTATCCCTCAAGCAACCGGACACGATGCTGCTAGATTCTATGGCATCAAACCTTACCAGGTCATCACGGGGTCTCTGATGTTCCTGAGCCAATGCACGCCCTACGATATCACCTACGCAGTCAACCAACTGGCCCGAGCCATGAACAAACCATCAAAACTGCACATGACACAGCAAAGCATCTTCTCCGCTACCTAAAGGAAGACATGGGCCTGGCAATCACGTACAACACAGGGTGTTTTGAAATGACGGGACACTGCGATGTGAGCTGGGGAAACAAACCTGACAACGGCAAGTCAACCTCCGGCTATTTGTTCATGCTGACTGGATGACACCAAACTTCGAGATTGGGCTCTAGAACGTGGCGGCGCAGTCAACTCTGGAGGCGGAACCCATCCCAATGTCACTCGCAAGCAAGGAGGCTGTGTATCTATCCAACATGATCGCGGAGCTGGGGTTTGGAAAGCTGTCGAAAAGTGTAGCGCTGTTCGGCGACGACGCCGGAGCCCTACACGTACAAGGAAACAGCACCCGCAGCTCTCGCACGAAACACATCTCTTCTGCGCTTCTTTTACTTGAAAGAGCTAGTCAGGGACGGCAAAATCACCATCCACCACGTGGCAACACAGAAACAACGGGCAGATGTACGGACTAAGTTTCTCACGAAGAACACTCATTGGCATCTACTGAACCTTATCGAGGCATACACCACAAAAAATGAGATCTAAGGAAGAAACGAGCAACCCAATATCGACCCGAAGGAAGAGATTCCACAATGACGACAATGCGTACACGTCTAGAAACGACAAAGAGAAAAGACCGTAATCCAAGATCGACCTGATCGGAGATACAGTTATGACGACAACGTGCGTATTTTTTACAACTACAGGAATTCGACAGGAAGATGGATCGAGATCAGGAGGAACCACTTGGACAAAGCTACACGTCATCATCACACGTTACTACATCAAAATCTACACCAAGTCCAAAAACCAGGAACGCGAGGATGTTCCAACCAGGGATATTTCCGACGGCAGTATAGCTACGGGACAATAATGGCGAACACGCGTGTACGACTGGTTTCCTTTATAGGAAGAAAGTTACAGAGAAGGGGCAGCGACGGAGATCGCCAACTGGACCATCAAGGAAGACGTCGAAGACTACTCCGCTAAGTCATTTGGAACGTTTGTATGGAATGTGATCGAAAGAGGGAAATATGACGACTTGGTGGAAGCCCAGCGTTTCTTCGACCTTCTCACCAGCGCATGGGCCAAAGCTGCAACCACAAGTTAAGATAAGATGGTCTCAGCTCGAAAATGTCTCGATAGCAACATGCAGGCAAAGGGAGTTGACCCCGAACGAGGGGCGTGGAAGAAGTATTACCTAGAGGAGCTCAAGGTGCAGGAAGACATATAGGTCGGCGACTCCCCTTGTAACTACAATGTATGTATTGTAACTTGTACCAGGGTCATCAGGGTGATGTTAGTCAGTCTGTGCGCGGAAACTACACGTTATGTAGCTTTCAGGCAACGCGTTGTAAACCCAACATCGTTCGATGCGTGCATAGACTTCATACTCGTATTGTGGCATGAAACACGGGTTGGGTTCGTCCAGTCTCATATGATGATGTAATTGCTGAGTGAATATTTTCCGCGCGTATGGGGCCCGTACATACATTCATCATGTGGTCACGAAATCTGGGGTGTTTTGGCTGACAAGTCTCTCCGCTCTGAAACCAGGCGGGGGTGATTCGTCGTCAAACCCTATGTCCAGGTACTAAATTTCACGCCCGGGTAGGACCAGGTTGTCTTGGGACCACAGTAATCGACTCTCTGTATGAACGGCTTAGGGTGGCTCACGGGGTGACTGCTCTCGGTACCCGACGAGGGACCACCGGGCGGAGAAGAAGATAAGAAGACAGAAAAATTCATAAAAGTACTGGAGTTCAGGAGACCACTCCGAACATGCACACCCAAAGAAAGTACAAGAGCACTAGTAATAGTATTAAATCAAAGGGGGCTCAACTCGCACATATATTGAAGATTCAGACCGCCAATCATATCAATAATTCTACTCTACCATCTCCGTAGATTCGATGCAGTCATACACATCATAATCAGACTTGTGCACAGGCGTAACCAACATTCCTCCTGCCTCTGAGCACGTCATGATAACGTTCAACCAAAGCGCGCCATTCAAAAGCTTGCTTATTCAAATAGAATAGTACAGGCCTCATACATCCAATGCCAATTTCAAAAATATACTGCCTCTCCTACAAAACCCGAATATTGCTACCCAACGCCGTTGCAAGCGGCATTGAACCGAAGTAATCGTACCGGAAATCGCTAAAAATAATATGGGCGATCAAGAGTGCAGCAGGATTATTCCGTGTAAAACCAGAAAGAAAAACTTTCGATTGTGGTTCAAAAAATCAAGCCTAAAATATCCCCAAAATCAAACAATCGAACTTTTGTTCCGAAAAATTGGTGTACTTCCAAACCTTCGATTAACCAAATTCTGGTTGAACTTAAGCTCGTTTTCAACATGCATCATGCAAAATCGAAAATAATATTATTAGTAGTATCAACGCAGACCCGATTCTCGGACAACGATACGAGTACATACATACGTAGCGAATCCTACGTCCCTCCTGCTGGTGACAGCTGTCATGGTATGCTCATTCCATCCTAGATTAATTCAAACTCAAAAATACCATCCTCAAATCCAAATAAATTATAAGAGCATTGTCTTCAACTCTTATGTCATGGATCAAAAGAAAAGTCAGCTACAATATATCTCCTTTTCTCCGGAGTCAAGCCACATATTGTCCAACCAGTTCCGCTCTGGTTTAATCCATACCAAGCTCTCAAGACGCTTTGGTGATCCAGGGCACTTTGATTAGGACGACATGTGCTTCTTTAACTATTTTGGAAGCCAGCATTCATCACCCCTTTACCTATCTGTTCAACGCGATCAAGCATCTCGCTAGGTCGACCTCCAAATAGTATCGCCAGGAGTCCATCGCAAGTCTACGGCGTTGCTGATGGGCAGAAGACTCCTGTGGTAAATTGGCGTGCTGAAACGAGTACGTCACGTGGACGATCGACACCTCTTTTCGCCCCATCAGCTCAAGGAAATAGTATCAAATTCTATTGGCAAACGCTGCCAAAAGCAGAATGTTGTTGAAGTGTGAGAAAATATGGGTTTTGTACGTACGAAAGAATTTTGACCAATCAGAACAATGCGGTTATTCATAGTCGTAGGAGCGATATCATTGGGTACTCATGGCCCAGCTGTGTAGGCGAGGCCCTGCATGCGGAGAGCGTAAGGGAGCAGAGTCAGAGCTACAGGTCCAAGGTGTGATACAGCCTAGTTTAAGTTCGTGCACTCCCCGACGATGGAGGAGTGCAAGTCACCGGAGGCTGAAGCTCTCATATCTGCTGCTGTACGCGGTCCTAATCAGGCCGCCTCGGCTGCTGCGCGAGTCGAGGCCGAGGATAATGCTGCTGTCGCTACTGTGCAAGCTGGGGCCGACGCTCGACGTGCCGAAGCTCTGGCTGCTGTGCAAACTGAGCCCGAAGGTCGCCGTGCCGCAGCCGCTTATGCTGCTGCTACTGCTGTGTCTGCCACCGTGGCACCATCTTTGCTCAGCCCCAGTCCCACTGTGTTTGAGGCTGCAGGGATAACATCGGCTTAAGTGTTGCACTGGCAAGGGCAGGTGCCTGGCGAGTATTCTCGGATAGACGGAGACATGTTCCGCCTTAAGTCGACGACGGATCAACTGCTTGCCTCGTTTGACACCATGCAGGATGCGGTGACTGGTGGTGCGTCTTATCCGAGAACGTCGACTCCATGCTCCAGCCGTTCATAGATAACTGTGCCGATCGGCAGCCGGCCCCGCGGGACAGTGGGGACGGAAGGGAGCGCCACATCCAAACGTCGCAGTTACTGACGACACTGCGCAATGGAAAACGATGTCGCCAAGAAAACATTGGGTGCTCCGCGGGCGCATACCACCCAACATTGGCGACTCGGCGGCGGAAATCAAGTCCTTTGTAGGCGAGGCCGTCAACGTCACAACGGCAGTGGCTACCCAGCTCCGCGCGAGCAGTAACTTTGACGTTCGTGTGTACGGGCCGCGTGCGGAAGGGATGGTCGACCACCTGCTGATGGTCGATGACCGCCTCGATTTCTTGCGCCAGGCTCTTGTGGTGATCCTGTCTGATGGGTTTTCCCTCGACAGCGACGGCCCGCCATTGCCGGGGGTGGATGGCAACGATCGATGACGCCTTCACATCAGCGTCTGCCGATCTACGCCGGCACCCAATCAGCAATACTATCCTGGTCTTTCGCTCCGCGGCGCGGGCTTTCATGAGCGAGATGGTAAACGACGATCTTCGCCTGTGGGTCAACGACCTCATGTGATTTGCACAGCAAGTCCGTCCGTCGAAAGTGCTTCCTCCGTCCGACTTCACGTTCTTGATGCCACCCGTGCCTTCGTTCAAGCGCACGAGTGTCTTTTTCCCTAGCGGGGGTGACGTGCTGAACCTCGTCGAAGGATTGCACGTCCCCCGCTAAAGCCAGAACGGGCCTTCCAAGAGGAAACGCAACCCGGCCAACCGCGGTGCACCACAAAAAATTAAACGCTGCCCAGTGCCGGCAGTTTGCTTCTCTGGGCCGATGCCGGTTCTCCAACAGCAAATTCTTGCATTCGGCTCCCCCGGCCGACGACAATTCACCTGATGCTCTTCGCAACAGTGACAGTTCGGCAGCGCCGGCTGGTGGGTCACGGGTGTTGGTGCCGCGCTCAGAGCCCCGCAGTTGGTCTGGGGGTTGTAGTGGCGGCGCTGGCTCTGGATGAGAACACGGGCCCTTCCTGTCGGTTGGTCCAACACCTGGGGGGGCGGCTGCTGAGTTTGCCGTTGGTAGAGCGGCGGCGGCGCCGGGGGCCAGCGGGAGAGCGGGTGCCTGGCCGGCCACCCACGGCGTAGCAGGGGGGCTGCGTGGGCGTGCGTTGGTAGCTTTGGCTGGCGATGGGGGTGTGGGGCGTCCTCGCGTGGCGGTGGCCCCGGGCTCGGTCCCCTTCGGAGAGAAAGGTACGGTTTCCTGTGTGCGTGTGCGTGAATTGCCGGCTGACTTGCTTCGTGTACAAGGGGCGGTTTATGGCGTACGTTCGGGTGCCTTGCTATTCGTTGCGATCGACGTTTGGTTGGATGCTTAGGCGGTTGTGGTGCAGTCGATGGCCGAGCAACGCTCCGCGAGCCTCGGTCATCTCGCTTTGGTACGCTCCTCCCTCTTGATACAGTGTCAGGGCAGCGTCGCCCTACTCACGTCTACCATCGGCCCCTCACTGGTTTCGCCGCATATTAACGTGGCTACCGTGCGGCACTGGTCTGGATCCGTCAAGCATTTTCCCTCTACTTCCTTCCTACTTTGCGTATTGCCGCCGGGCGCACCAGTGGTGGTATCAGGAGGGGGGGATCTGACCGCTCAAAATTTTTATGGTAATCACCCGGGGATCGAACAACACGACGTCGCGATGACCAAAGATTTGCGAGGACGTCGTGTACGGCCGCGCATTGCCAATTGATCTGCTTTTCGCTGGCGAAATTTTGGGGCTTCGTATTTAACCGCTTAGCGGTGTTCTCGAACCCAAATTTCGGATTATTCACGATCTCACGTTTGCGTGCGCGGGGGGTCGGAACAGTGTTAAAGGTGACACGGATTTTGATTCCGCACCACAGTCCGAGCTTGGCCACGTGCTTCGTGAGGTTTTACTAGGGGTAGTGTTTTTGAGGCAGACCCACGGTAGTAGTGCTCGAATCCTCTTGTGCCGTGTGGACGTCAAAGATGTGTTTTGACCGGTTTTGGTTGACCCGGCAGGTGCTCCGGCTTTCGTTTACGTGTTCGGCGATCTCGTCGTCGTGTATTTACGCCGGCGAATTGGGTGGCGTATTAGCCCGGGGGTTTAGGGGATGATGGCATCCGCGGTTGAGCATGCTCACATCCACTCTTCGTTTCAAGGCGCAGATGTTTTCCAAAAGGGGGCTTCTACGGTCGCGCACGTCGGAATTTCCCCGCCGCGTGGGGTTCCAGTTGTCTCTATCCCGGGTGATTGTGGGCCTGTTTCTGGCTCTGGTGGCAACGCCGGGAACTACTTCTTAGTCAGGTATTACGTAGACGATGGCATTCTCGTCGAGTTTCAATTTTGGCCGGACGGTCGCCGTTGTTTGCGCGCTGTCCAGTCGCTGGCATCAAACCGTTTTCGCTTGTTGGGCGAACGTATTGTCTCTGATCCGCCCCTCCTGTCCGCCAGAAAAATCACGGACTGGGACACGCAACTGGAGGTGTCAGGTTGGATCATTGACACGGAGTCGCATGCGGTTACGTTGCCGTCCCATAAGCGCCTCGAGCTGCAAAACCTCCTTGCGGAGTGGCCCTTGTCTCGTGCATCTGTTTCAGTGAGGCAGGTGTCGCAGCTCGTTGGCCTCCTTATACATGTCTCCTTGGCTGCCCCATCAGCTCAAAGAAAATAATATCAAATTCCATTGGCAAACACTGCCCAAAACAACAAATATTTATGTATCCAGATGATATTATTGTCTCACATTATTGACCTCTCGTCAAACTTCTGGAGTCCGTGGTCACACATAGGTGCTGGAGCCATTAAAAATTAAAAAGTCCAAATGAAATCAAAATTCAACTGGTGCAGAAAATACTACGCCTTCCCGCATAAAAACACACGGTACAAAGAAGGCGCACAAGTGAAATGATCAAATGTGCAAACTTACTCACATGGCCGCGGTTATCCACTCAACTACGGCATAGAGTTCCCTTGTTCCCGCAACTAACCAACTCGCGGCTACAAACGTCAGCTGTTGGGCTGCCTGCACCGTATGAACCGCACGGTAATCGTGAGCACAGACAAACGTGCCTGCTGTCTGGAGTGTCGTCAGAGTGACGACCCGGTGGCATGCAGTGAAAAACGAGCAATCAAACAAAAAACTACGATACAAATATCAATGATCGCCCCGTCTTCCCGGGTTATCTGACACGTCGCAGCGCAGCTACGACGCCCGTGCCTGAAAATTTAAACTTGCGCGGAGTCGTTACCCATGAAGGGTATACAACTCTACTATCTCTACAAAAATCAGTGACGTAAGTAACATGTTGTAATACTGCCTCGTAAAAAAACACTGAAAAAAGACAATCGATATTACATACTGCTGTGTGCGTTTGTTCGCACATGACGTGTGATCACCTGTGGATACTACAAGCCCTGAATCCATCTACCTTTCCCCTCTGATCACTTGGTTTTTCAGGCCGTTGGGCTGTGGGGTGAACACATTTTTATCCACTATTGCCCAGCCAATGTTACGTCAGTAAACTACGATTCTCATACGTGGTACCCCGGGTATTATGGCAGGCTAACACCGGGCAAGGTTGAAAATTCGGTTGTGTGTTAGAAGCATAACCATCCTATGCATCACCTCTCGTTTTTTCAAGAAGAAAACATTAAGCACGGATGCATAGTCTATATGCGAACTTTTCCCGGCCAACCAAAAATTACCTTACCACCACGACCACGTACCAGGTACCAGAGATCCATAGGTCTGTATTTTGCTTTAGAAGTTGTATCATAATAGTGCACACCCCTCGCTCGGAGCACGCGGGGCGGAGAGAGGCGCAGGTCGCCGGGGCTCCTCCAGCAGCAGCCCAAGGGTATTGCCCGTAACCCGCAGTCAATTTCCATCCCAACTGGCAATGTCGATCTATCGACACGACCCTCCACCTGAAAGACTCGAAAGATGAACATGTATTACTGCACTGTGGTACTCGGCACAGACGCACACACAGCACATCTAACGCAAATACCGTGCACTAGAGGAGCACCCATTATATATACATGACGCGAATATATATATATATATATATATTGAAATGCTCGCCCCCCCGCCCACCCCCCCCCCCCGTTCCCTCTTGTTAAAACGCCCGACATGAAATCAAAATCTGCCAGAGTAGTAAACACTACTAGCCAGCTGATAGCATCTCATTATCCATCTAGCCATCCATGCCGTAGCTCCAAACTTGTCTCCGCCCTCCCTCCCCCCCTTTTGTTCCCCGCCCAGTTCGTTTAAACGCCCCACTTACAATCGAAATCGGCCAGAGTAATAAACACTTCTAAGCAATTGATATCACGTCATTATCTTTCTAGCCATCCATGACGTACCTTTCATTCATCCCCCCTCCCCCCCTCCAACGCCCCCTCCTATCCCACCATCCGCACGATCGCCTAGACTCAGCACCGCGCGTATAGCAAGCCCCTACATATATGATTAATACGCGCGATCGGAGGATCACACACAATGCTGCGGGCATCAGTGTCGACCAAATCCTTGATCTCATAGCTGGAATGTATTTTAATATTATATGTGACCAATTATAATCGCCCCCGCCCCCCCCGCCCCCCCCGTCCCCCCGTCCCCCCCCTCCCACCCCCACCCCCCTCCCCCCCCACCCCCACCCCCCTCCCCCCCCACCCCCACCCCGGCCTTTCGTATTTATTATATTTTCCCCTCGCTTCCTCTTTTGCATAAACGCCTCACCTAATATCGAAACCCGCCAGAGTAATTGACTCTTCCACGCCCTGGACATCCCCTCGTTATCGGTTTAGAGCCGTCCATGCCGCTGGTGCCATTCCCACCCGCCCCCGCCCCCAACGCCCCCTCCTTCCCCACCACCCGCACCATCGCCTAGACCTAGCACCACGCGTATAGCAAACCCCTACATATATGCGACCGAAAGCCCTCCCCCCTCGCCCCCCCCCCCCCTTGCCACATTCCTCCCCCCTCCCCCACAAGAAATATTTACAGCTTCCACGCACAAAGTGCCCTACCCCACCCATCCCCTCCCCCCCCTTCCCCCCTTTTGATCAAAATTAGGCCCCTACGTCCTTCAAAACTCCGCCCTCCCCTCACGGGATATTCGACTTACAGGATTCACTTGATAAACTGATGCATTTCCTTCCACAGCTGTCAGATTTTGTCGCCCTCGGAAACAGGTTTTATAGTTTCCGCGCACAGACTGCCTAACATCGCCCTGTTGACCCTGATGGCTACACTGTATTTGCAAGGGGAGTCGCCGACCTATATCTTTAAATGAGGACACACACCCGTAATACGCGCGATCGGAGTATCACACACAGCTTGAAAAGATGAGTTTCGACAAAACGTTCGATCACACAGGTGGAGTGTATTTTGATTGTATAATATATATATATATGTACTTGGGGCCAAGCATCAATATCACGGACAACTATCTCTTCTGTAGTTTCAGATTGCGTTCATACCGAGCAAAGTGTGGGACCAAACAAACACTGCATCTGCTTATTAGCACCCGTCATCATACCAACATCTGCACTGCATATTGCAAATGCAACGAGGAAGAAATGGACGCACCTCCAGCGTGGAGACATGCGCGCATGTTCGTCAAGCAAGGTGGGCAAACCGACATCGCACGAAAGCCTGCATTGCACAATGCAACTTTTTCCTTGAAAAAGGGCGCACCTCCAGCTTGGAGACGTGCGCGCGCCACCCTAATGACATAAACAGGGACGCTGAGCACCACACATAAATTAAAAACCTAAACGCGCAACGAACGACACCCTGGTGGCTGCACACCGCCCCCTAGGTACGTGAAGCCCACAGAAACGAACACTCTGCCCACGTTGCTGCGACCGCTTTATTCCCCCTCCACTGACTCCTTCAAAAGCACGGGCGGGTGGGTGGGAAATCAGCCAGTCTATCACACCTTAAACCTGTCTCACTGACGATGCTTCTTTTTTCTCTGGGTGCTTCAATTGCTACCCAGCAACCAGACAGACTGATCCAAGGTTCCCTTTGCTATACCAGGACAAGTACAAGCAAGCGACCACCCGCGTTGATATCATTCGTCGACGTGCAATAACCCCAAACTTTTTCCGTACATACAAAACCCATATTTTATCGTGCCTCGATAATAATGCTTTTTGTATTGTTATTTCGAAGTTGTATCATATCATTGCGCACCCCTCGTTCGGAGCACGGGGCGTGGAGATTGGGGCAAGCCCCCGGGGCTGCTCCAACAGCAGCCACACGCTATTGTCCGTAACCCTGAGTCAACTTCCATCCCAACCGGCAATGCCGAGCTTTTGACGCCAACCTCCAACAATGGTATTTTGCTCGGCTCACGGACGCATTGCGTTCCCCCCCTACCCCCTTTCGCTGTACCCTAGGATGCGCACGTCAAGATCCAACTTCTCATTTCTATCCACCTGCCGCCAACAATAAGGTTCCGTACCAGCTGAAGCAGTTACGTCGACTTCTAGCCCTCCAGCTTTGGAATGGAGTTAACTTTCCCCCAACCTGTACCCTGCCCCGGCTGGATCCCGTTAACCATCCCCTCCTGGGCCATTACATTTGCTAATCAGCTGGTATCCTTCCCGTGGCTATGAAAGTACGCCCTATACGTATCATACGCCCACAGGCCCTCCCGTTGTAACGTCTCTGTGGAGCCACCCCTGCTGACAAGTGCGTTGCGCCTTTAATCCTAAGGGAGTGCAGAGCGTACTCATCCACCCGCACGCCCACCAACGGAACCACCTCTCGCAGGGCTACCGTCGCTTGTTGCTTCGTCCACATGGACCATCTGCCATCTCCACTGCCATACGCCACCAGGGGAGCCGACGAGGGCAAAACCAAACAGCAAGACATCAACTCGGGCATAAGATCGACAGCACCACCACCGCCCCCTACAGGTCTCGGCACACCCGCCTGAACGCGCGATGTAATCGACCCTTTGCGCAACTGGTCGTCCTTAGACCCACGAAATTGAACCTCGACGCGGTCGGCTCTCAACCATTGCGCCACCCCCAGCTGTGCCCGACTGCTGAAGAAAGCCACGTCTGCCCGCCGTAAACAATACGTTTCATGGATACGCCACCGGGTTGCCGCCAACATTTCGGACGCGTGGGTCAAACCACAAAACGACGCACATAACGCAAGCCACAACAACGCCCCCCGTTTCGCCAAGCAGGGATCAAAGTGTCGCCAGCAAGCAACATAGCCCGCGACAAGGGGATACGCACGGTTGCCTGGTTAGGCACTTTGGCATGCGAGCGTGCCACACTATTGAGGGCCCTCGCGATGACGGGGTGAGTGGTGTCGAGCTTGAAACCGCGTAGAATTTTATGTAACAAGCTTGATGACCTACAGATGGCTTTCGATGGTCGCCGACCGCAGTTTCTTGGTAGCAAACGCGTACGCTACGCACTCAGACGAATGCCACACGTCGTTCACACCGTCAATGCCGCGATCAAGAAAGACGGGAACACCAGAACGTACCCGAACGTCTACCCATGCTCCAAAAGGCCCCAAATACGTTCGTTCAGTCGAGGCCTTAACGGCTATTTGGAATGGATCCGAGGCCAACACCGAAGCACAGAGAGAACCACCGATGGTCTCCAGTTCCCGAACCTGCCACGGGATGTTGGGACGAACGGCGCGCAAATAATCAAGAACCGGAGCCGCGATCCCAGCGAGAGATACCGTCGTCGGCAGCTTTGTGGATACCACGCCCATTCGTCGCCTCGGAATGCCATTCAAGTGACACTTCGAGAATACCGAGGAGACGCATGAGGCCATCGGAACGCGGTTCCAGCCCCCTTCGACACCGTCGCAACCAATGCACGGCAGCCTCGTTGTGTCTTCGCAACAAAGCACAACCTCCCGTCGCTGACGGTCGATCTGCACACGAAAACACTAGGACAAATGCCGACACAACCATGCCCAAACGTTCAAGCATGTTGATAGATATGTCGTCGTCAACGCCGCGGACAGACTTACTCGAGCCGCAAAACCCTAACTGTTCCAAGGCTGTGAGATCATAGCGACAGTTAACACTGGTTTCGAGACAGTATCCCCCGACGGCGGTTTTTGACGCGTCCGAGAACAACGTACGTTGTACCGGGCGCTTCAGCAAATAGTACATCGGCGCCGACAACACCCCGCCGCGCGCGTCAACACCTTTGTCAAACAACCACCGCCAAAACTTGAGATCCGCATGGAACTCGGGCCCAAGGGCAACACACCGCCCCGGATTGGCCATTCGGCCAGCGAATTGATCCCCGGCAGCGATGCGCAGCACCCCAATGGAAGCCAACAAACGATGCACGACGAAAGACCCGGGATACACGGCAAAAGAGATGAGCATGAGGAAACCCGCCAGCTGCGACACCTGCTTCGCTGATGCATAGGTACGAGTCGGGGGCCACTGCGCTAAACTTAATCGCAGCTTGAGGCGCTTATGTGGCGGCGACGTCACCGTATGCGCCTCTGTGTCCACCGACCATCCCAGCACTTCGAGATGCGTGTCTCAGTTAGTGATTTTGCTGGCATGCAAACGACGAGGGTGGGACGCGCCACGCACGCCCTACAAGGGAACGTGGTCCGACGCCAACGACTGCGCAGCCCACATACAGCGACGACCGTCCGGTCGCCACTGAACCTCGACAAGAATGCCGTCATCTACGTAGTACCGGACCAAACAACGACTCCCGGCGAAGCCGCCGCTACCGGAAACAGTTCGACAATCGCGATGGATGGACGTAACCGAACCCCCCCGCGGCGGGGCAAGACGCACATGTTCGACGGCAGCCGCCGCTTGTTGGGAAACGGCCGCATCTAGAAACGTAAAGTGGGTGTGGGCATGTTCCGGCGCAGACGCCATCAGCCCCCAGAACCCGGGGCTTTTACGCCACTTGAACAGCAAGCGAAGATCAACAACTACGTATTCACCCATCGCGTATCTAAACACCGGCGCCCGTACCGGGTCAACTAAGACTTGACGAAAGGCGTCTTTCACGTCAACGCGGCAAAGGACGATTCTAGCTACGGGGCTGTGCATCTTCCGCAAAGACAACACCAGTAGCAACACATCCCGAAGCACATGAACAAGCTCGCCGCAGGGGGCGGAGGAAAAGTCTATGTCGTCGTTAACGCTGGCGTGGACGCCCGCGCGCGCATACGTGAGATCGTGAATGATACGAAACTTAGGCTTAAGCACGGCGGTCAACGGCTAAACCCGTAAACCCCGAATATCAGGCGCAGAGCTAAATTTACACTCCAAAGCACGACCGTGCACAACGTCAGCACATATTATTTTGTAAACAGCAACGGCACGGGGGGAGACACTCGGGTGGTTACTGTATGCACGCTCAGCAGTCGGATTACCCCCCGCGCAACATACACCGGGGAGCCCGGTGCAACAACGCGGAGCAACTGGTCAACACGAAGGATGTTCTTGACGGTACCAAATCAATGACGAACGATGTGAGGATGAATATGTGGGACAATGCGTGCGGATCCGGCAGCAGACGAAATAATTTTAACACTGCCGGCACAGGCACGCAAAAGGCACGACCCCGCGCTGGCAACCACATCGAGATTTGCGGAACCTGGTGACGATAGCGACCGCGTTACGCTATCCTGCGCGGCTTACCACGCCTCAACCACTAAATTCAACTGGGCGTGCACGCGCTCGTCGTCGGTCAAGCCGTCTCCGCACCCCGAGTCAAAATCCGAACGTCGCACACGCTCGCTATTACTAAGTGTATCTCCGCGCGCGACCGATAAACCAGTTCCTACAATGCGCGCCGAGAATAACGGACACTCACGCGCGCGCGCCCTATGGTTACCTCTACACCTGAAAACGACAGATCGCGGAGCAATGCGTACACCCCCGCGCCCAAGGCCGCCTTCTCCAGCCAGCGCCTCCAGCGCACGCCCCTGTAACCCCCCTGTGACACCGCGCACTATCGGCACTTTTGGCGCTCCGCCAGTCTCGACCGTCGACGCAACCGCCCTACCAACCGTCAAACTTGCAGTCGCGCCTCCCGAGGATGGACCCAACACGCGGCCACCAACCGCCAATTGTTGATGCACCCGCTACATCCACCGCCGGCGCCGCAGCTGCGCCCGAAAAGGTTGGCCTCACCTGACGGCAGGGCCTTTGTCTTCATCAAAAACCAGAACAAACGCCTCAACAAACGTCGCCCCCCTGTTGCCCCCCGCGGAAAGGGCCGCACGCAGCGACAACGTTCGCGACCCTCCGCCCGCCGGCGCCACGCTTCCACCGCCTTCATCCTTGCGAGCGGGTGGAGATGCCGAGAATGCCGAGATCGCGGGGGCCTCGTTCGGGAACTCACACGGAGACCAGTTGTATTAACCTGTGCGCGCGAACATCGGGCAGGCCTGGGGGAGACTTGAATTGGTCTTTCCCTTTGACCTGGGCGAGCGGTGGCCTTCCGCTTGGTGGACCTGTCTGTGCCGGAACCGATGCTGCTGAGACCGAACCGGAGCACCTACCCCCCGCCGCGGCAAAATTCGAGAATGCGCACGAACTCGGGCGTGGGTGAGGGGTCGAACACCGTACCAGCTGGGGGAGGGACAACAGCAGGGGACGACTGGTGGGCAGCACGTATGAGTTCGCTTACCCACAAAGCGATGTTGCAGTAAACCATATCACACAGCACTGCATGAGTTTCAAGGACCGACAGCATACTGTAGTTGCTGAAGGTTCGTGCACGCAGGCCCACGACCGCCACGGTAAACGCGTTGGCAAGGGCCCAAGGGCGTTGACCCGCGCCAGACACGAGAGATGGTCGGCGAATCCGGACAAGAGACCCACGGAAAGAATCGCAACGACGGCCAACCTCATAAAGTCGAGACTGTCGTCGACCATGAGTGAGTGCCCAATGGGACCGTCCACGCGGGGCCCATAAGTCACGACGTCAAAGGAGCTGAACGACCGAAGCTGGGATGCGACATAGGCTGTCACGTGGATGGCCTCCCTCACGAACGACTGCAGGTCAGCGGGAGAGTCTTCGAAAAATCCACAGCTTCCTAGCTGTGTTCACCTTGTTCCACGTAACCATTTGGTTTATATTTTGTGCCCTTTGTCGCTGCCGTCCCTGAACATCGTTGTCGTCTCAGCAGGCTACCCGACCAGAGTTGTTTTCCACGAACTGGCGAAGGATGATGTCGAAATCAGATACCTGATCAGCACAGACAGCAGCTACCTCGCGGGAGGAAGAAGTGGTTGCAGATATCTCGACAAACGTTTCGTCAAGGCGCCCATGGACCCGAGCGCATTCGGCCACAACCTGTCGGGCCCACCTGGCCAAGTCATACGAAGGCAAATCCGCACCGACCGCTGGCGTCCCGGAGGAGGACCCCGAGCCCGCGATAGCTGCGGCAGCCCGGTCACGCAGAGTAGCTCATGCCTCAGCGCTGGCGGCGGCAGGCGTCGCGGCACCCATCGTCGAAGAAGCAGCCCGCAGCACTCGCCACAGCTGTAGTCACGGGGAATTATCACAACGGCAGTCATTACCGCAGTCCCAGCGAAGTCTCACAGCAGCAGTCGCAGCGAATCTCGCTTGCAGCAGAAATCAGCCAGTCTGTCTCTGCGTGCTTTGCTTGCTCGTCAGCAATCCGACAGACTGCTTAAAGGTTCCCTCTGCTATACCAGGACAAGTACAATGAACCACCCGCGTTGATCTCATTAGTCAACGTGAAATAACCCCAATCTTCTCCCGTACATTTAAAACCCATACTTTCTCGTGCGTCGATAATAATACGCATAGACCGCTAGTACACGAATCAATACCGTGATCTTTTCCACGATCAAGATCAAAAGCCGTGTCCTGGGCAGTAACCATTTTTCTTTAACTCTTCAGAACTAAAGGAAAATGGTTGATTGAAAATGAACCAAAGTGCCAACTCGTATCATACCCGACAGAAAGTTCGACTATCGCAGGTGAGCGCTGTGATATTCTCGGCAATAGCAAACATCACTAACAATCACTCATCACTCTAAACTCTACACACAAGAAAAACATCCAGCATTTTATATTTTGAGCTTGATCAGCAGAGATGAGTATACCAGTTGTAGTATAGTATCATTCGACTGACTCTACCTGATTTATGCGCTACCTCAACCACAACATTGAAATCTCTATTAACCGCTAATTATACAAGTTGTAGTATATCATCATTCGACTGACAAGCATGTTTTGATACTACTACTGCTGTAGTACTTGAAGTTCGTGTCTGTTCGATGTCGATACCACGTAGTGAGGTTACGTCTTTACGCGTACACGTGTTCGCCGCGGACGGGTAACGCGCAGGCGTTTCGTGCTCCCCAACCCCTGAAGATGCTGAAGGACCAGTGCCAATGCCTTCGCGCTTCCAATCGCTTCGATCCTGCTCGCGATCTCTTTGACCTTCCTTCACTTTGCATTTTCCTAATGCAAACGACCCTGCTGCTGCTTTGCATTCCAAACAAAAGCCAGAAGTCCATGCGTTCCGATCTCCCGCTCGCTGTTGCTCTCATCAAGGTCTACTGACATTAGGGGTGGTCACGGGTCCGGGGCGGCAGCACCAGGTATCTGTGGCTGCTGCTGATGCGGCTGCTGACGAAGCAGCTATTTCTAATTGTCCATCTGCATAGACCGCATCATCTTTTGTCCCCCATCACCCGCCATCACTCCTCCAATCTAAACCACCATGTTCTTAGATACCATCACCTCTTCGAGCTCATCTCCGCCAGCTTCCTCCGGTGGCGACAGCAGGGGAAGCTGCTGCTCTTCCACCGACTGATGCGGCGGTAGCGGCGCCTGAAGGGTTGGCCATGGGGTTGGGGCGGCATCACCAGGTAGTTGTGACTGCTGCTAGTGATTCTGCCGCTGAAGCAGCTCTTTTTTCTTGTCCATCTGCATAGACCCTATCATTCATTTTCCCCCATCCCACGCCATCACTCCTCCAATTTCAACCACCATGTCAATAGATACCATCACCTCTTCGTGCTCATTTCCGCCCATCTTCTCCGGTGGCGACAGAAGGGGAAGCTGGTGCGCTTCCACCGACGGCGGGGGCGGTAGCGATACTTCGACTTGCTCAAGCGGAAGATGTTTCGCTTCCTTCGCGGGCGAGAGCAGCTGCCGCGACGGTGTCGATTGTGGCTGTGGCGGCGGTGGTGGTTCTGGCTCTGTCGCCTCAGCGCTCTCTTCTAACCTTCCCGATCCGGGCTGGTTTGCGTTTATTTTCTCCGATTGATTTTCCTCCAACGTCCACGCTATTACTACTGAATACCTCACATCAAATAGCTCTTGCTACTGCTCATAGATTCCTTGCTATTGCTGCCATTTCAACTGCCCGCCCGATCTCTTGGAGAATTCGCTCTAGTAATTGTGAAGTCGCCGGGAATGCAGCGTTCCCTCGGGCATCTGACCATTCCTCGACTGGCTTCTCTCCGCGGAGGATTGTCTGGCAAGATCTTGTATTTGGTATGCAGCTTGCCAAGCCTTGCCCTTGTGGGCACTAAGCTGGGTTTCTAATGGGTTTCCACCTTGTTGTCTTCGGGGACTGCGTAGCCTTCCCAGAAACATTGGTTCCCTCCATCTCGACTGTAGCCCCCGCAAAAGCCGCTGCAGTCGACAATAATCCTCGACCCGAGCTCTTCAGAGCACCCCACGTCCAATAGCACAAGTTGGTTTGTCGTACGATTATGCCAACATAACCCACTATCTGTATGGCCGGCGTAGGGTGACTCACGGGGAGATTGCTCTCGATACTCGACGAGGGAGCATCAGGCGGAGGAGAACATAAGTAGACAAAAAATAAGATATTAAAGTGCTGGAGTCCCGGGGACCACTCTGAATATGCACACCCGTAGATACCTACAAGAGCAAAATTAGCACCAAGAAACAAAGGGGGCTCAACTCGACCTTTTCCGTAGATACTATGCCGTTATACACATCACACATCATACGTGCGTGCCAGCCGCCGTAAATGCGCCATGCGAGGCAAAGTTTGAGAACCTGCCATGAAAACAACGCGCGTGATTCCAATGAAAGCCCACGAAAATTTTGAAAACACCACGCAAGCACGAAAGCACATAAGCACACACGAGCTCAGCAGCAGCACCAGGCGTCACAACGCGCAGACACGGCCGAAGCAACAGCTAAGCTGCTGCGTACAACATGGACGTCGCCAGCCATACTCACAAAAGCGATGACAGCACAAGGACAGCTCCCTTCAGACGCAGCTGCTGAAGACAGCGTTTGAATCGTCGCGGACGACAGCGCTGATCCTTACAAGGCGCCGGAGACAACTTCCGAGGTGTTCGGCGACCCACCACACGGGACCATCACGCAACCTGCCCTAGCTCAGAAGTTCGAACACCCGACTATCACGCGGGAGCCTGAGGAGATTATAGAGGGGGCTACTGCTGCTACTAGTGTTGTTGATGCTGCTGCTGCTGCTGCTCTGTCACCACCTCTTGACAGTAGGTGGCCCTCATCAACGACCGAGGCGCAGACATCGGCAGCGCTCCCCCGCGCCGACGCAACTGCATATTCTGGTCTTCCTGTAACATGCTCCGACAGATCACCAGGTGCTTTCGTTGGTACATTTTTACTTGGCTCGGAGATTTCCCTTGAATTCGCCGACAAGTTCCAACGGTTTCCGTTGCCTGTGTCTATGGTTTATGTTGTGTGTTCAAAAACAGGTACAAAAAACGTTATTATTAGAGTGTTTGCGAAAGTACGTTTTTAGAAATTTACTTTTTCAAAGATTGTCCCGAAGGCAATATTTGCGGTAAATTTTCGAAAAAAAGGCAAAAATGTACTTTGTCGAAGGTAGGTTTTGATCAAAAGTTACGGTAAATTTTGTCTCTCTGTTTCATTGGCCTACAATACACCGAGCATTTGTCCGAGGCAGAACGCCTCTGCAAGGGTCTATAGCGCCCCAACCACGGGACAAACAGGACAAGCACCGCTGTTTGCACAGCAGCAGTACAAGCAACGAACGCACGGAGGATGGAGAGGGTAGTACCCTGAGCACGACGCACAGGCGTAACATCAGAGATATGCAGCAGGCCGGTGATGAACCGTCTGTTGCTGCCCTCTGCGTCCGTGACCAAGGGTTCAGCGCTTGCTGCAAGCTGTGGTGAACTTCTCGCAGCTGGCGGAGTCGAACGCACGCACGCGGAGAGGAGCCTCAACGCAGAGAGCGACACCACGCGCCTTGATTGCGGCTATCGTGTGCCGCATCTGGCAAGATAGGACTCGTATCGGTCCATCTGTGCGACAGCAGCCACCGCGCTTCTCCAACATCACCGCGACTGAAGCGTGGCATGACTTTTGGTTTAGGGCAGAGGAGCGGAAACTCCTCTGCCCTAAACCGCTGCGTGCAGATTCTTCGCAGGGTGGTGCTTCGCAATAATAACAGGTCCACGTTCCATGGGGAAACTGCGCTTCGCCTTCCCTTCCGTCGCATGAGGAAGGCGTTGCTCTGCTTGTAGCACGTGTAATGAGGTAGTCCCTGCTCACAAGGTGTTTTTACGCGCGAGACAGACCGCCATACCTCTAATTTGTAGTCTGTTGGGTGCTTGCATGTACCGTGTTCCAGGTACTGCTGCACCTGAAACGAGAGGCTCGAGACTGGAGTACGTACAACGAGTACTCGTATCGTATAGTACTATAGAGCAGTAACTCGCACTGCTGCTGCTGTACTCGCACGTATATTACAATCGCGCACATCCCCGTTTCCCTTCTAAATTTCGGAGGCGTCGCCTGCAGGATTTTGTTTACCGCTAGCGCAAACACACCAAAAACTCGGTGGGAAGGCAATTTACTTTTTTTAGCGGAAGGCAAGTAAATTTTTAGAAACGTATTTTCGCACTAGGCAACGCGCACCTAGTCTCGTCTAGATGATGCGCGTGTTCTTTAAACTGACGTAACAGATATCGTAATGCTAGTATGTATACCTCAAAAGTCGCGCTATGGAGAACCTGGCAAGCCTTGGCAGGACCCACAGTCAGGGCAGCACAAGATTACCCGCAGTACAATAGCAGTACTTGCAGTACAACAAGATAGCAGTACTCGCAGTGTCACACCTCCCCAAGAAGTGAGTATGAAGCCTAATACGCCCATTGCGAAAGCTCGAAAATCGATGACTACCTGCAAGTAGGCAGTAGCCTTGTATGAAGCACGAACAACAGAAAACTCTCTGTAGGTATATCAGTACTCGCAGCATCACACCCCGAATGTACTGGGCCATATTCGTGCAGCACTGATGTTGTTTGTTATTCATATGATATGCCGGATATGACCGACTCCCAAGGGTATCGGGATATTGACAGAAACCCCGCGTGCAGAAGATGCCTGCCGGTCTGCCCGTGGCTTGTCCCGAGCTACATGGTAAAGCGGTGGTTCAGGTGTAGTGGTGATGTCGTGAATCGTCAAGGTCTGCGATGATGTCAGTGCTGCACTACACACCCTTCTTGCTTTCGGCGTTCAGAGTCCGCCAGTGGTACATCGGACATCGAAGATACACGGCACAACAGCAGATGGTAGCAGCACCTGCCCCGTCCGACCCCTCACCGCAATAACGCACGCCTTACACCCCGGCGTCGTACTTGCCCGTTTATCCTGTCTTGTGTACAGCCGCACTTTCGTAGCTAAATAAGTCGTAGATAGAGTTTGAGTTCCCCTTTGTTCGATGCGTAACACACAGGGGAGAACGGTGTTGCGATGGAGATGGCAGCGTTCAGAGTTAGGTTTAAGCTGGTTAAACGCGACAAGGGAAATGTGAGGTGTGATCTTGCTTTCTCTAAATTGGGCTTAAAGAGCCATGCGCATGTCGGATTATATTGCTTGAAGTGCGTCGCCCGTTCCGTGAAGCACGGATTGTAGATACGCACTGCTGTAGGGAAATACGCATACTGCCCGATCTTCGCCTTTTTTTTTTGCTGATTTTGCTTCTTCTTTCTCAGCCCTGCTGCTGCTGGGGTAGCGCAGGGGGTAGGGTGGGCTTTGCGTGTTTATTCGGTGCACACCGACAGGCGCAATGACCGCGCTCATCAAACTTAGTGTTTTCTCCGCCGGAGGTTGCGCTGCTCTCTTTAGCTCTTCAAAGAGGGCCATGAGAACTTCGCGGCCAACAGTTGGAGCGTGGTGTGGCTTGTGTGCGAGCATGCGGGAACGCCCCTAAACGTGAACGTGTGGCGGACTAGCCGCTTCGGCGCAAGTCGACATCGAAGAATGTACATTCTGTGTATAGAGGTGGACGACAGTGAGCGAATCGAGAGCAAGGCGTGGGGTTGCCCTGCTTAAGTAATGTTGCTATGCAGTTGCTGTAAAGAGTACGGAAGCCATCCTGATTTTAGCACGCAATGCCTAGTGCCTCGGGACTCTTGCGTGTCTACCTGCTGTGGTATACTTGATAGGAAGCGACTCATGCAAATCACCCCTCTTTTAGCTTAATACAAGCATCCGGTAGGCGCATTTGCGCGGCACTCTTAGGGGTCTTACTTATGTAAAAGTGGCAGCGGGGGCGCTTTCGAAAGGGCCATCCACTGTACCATCACAATTTAGTGCTGTACGTACCGATGACTGTCCGTTTGGATGTGCTGTCCCCGGGTTTATGTGTTGCCTCCACCTACTATTTTAATTTGCCAGGTGGACTCCTGCTTATGAGTTGCCATGTGCTGGGCAGGGAAAAACACCGGTCAGTACATCACATAGTCTAGGCAAGTTGGGTTGTGTTGTCAATGGCTATTGATCTGTGTCACAGACTGCGGTATCTGTATCGCTCCCAGATATCTGATATAGGGGCTTTTTTTGCTGGAAGTTGAAACCTGTGCGGTTGCTTGGAATTTGTGTACAGAGCACTCTGTTCCACAATGTGTTAGCCTCCACACGCATCGTAGTACGACAATCTCCATTTGCATGTTTCCACAACACCGTCTCGATAAATGACACACATGTGCCTCAGACATGGCACACCGACGACAGGCTAGAAGGAGCACGAGCCGCCACAACAGCCGGAGAACGAGATTGAAACAGACGGCTTGATTCGCCTTTTGCACGAGACTACTTTGGACACTTCATCGATCCATAAGGCCCGCCAGACCTAGGGCAAGAGGCTGGCAAGTCTCGGCAAGCAGGCGGTGAGTGATCGAAGAACCCGTCTTGCGTACATACTTCGAAGTATGTACTCCAAGACCAAACTACCGCTTTCATCCACATTCTTATGCTCCTTGCAGACATTTCGGAATACGCGAGAGCTTTTTATGACGCCAACGTCGGCTATACTTAGATGTCTCATGTTTTCTCCCACCTGGCGCCTGGTGTTGTGTTGGCAATACTTAGAGGTCTCACGTTTCATCAACCTGGCGCCTGACGTTCTATTCGGAAGGTTTTTCCATTTTTTGGATGTCGACCATAGTGACGCCGCGTTTTCCCTGCGCGTAGTGAGTTTGGCTCGGGCACCCAGAACAGCAATCGAAAACTGACCTAATATCTGACGATGCTTGTACCCCTCTGTTCCCGTGGCATATCGACAACTGCGGAACATCAGGTCCAAGGTCGACCAGGCAAATGCCTCAAATGTCCTCCGTTGACAATGCAGTTTACAACGAAGCCCAGATGTTCTTCAAGCAGCTCCAACAGGGGGACCGCTTCGTTAGGTTCAAGATGGACGAGTAAGAACGTCTCTCTTGCATTGGTTAGGCTCGTGAAGAGCAGGTGCTGAACGCCGTGAAATACCACTCCGTCATCATTCAGGACAACGCGTTCAACACGAGCATGAATATTGAGCCAACAGCAGCAGCGGAATTGGAGTCGCTGCAGAGTTGCGTTTATATAATGTTACCGGACATAACTATCAACCACGTGAGTTGTCAATGGTCAACGATTTGAGGCCGTGATTACTAAATTTGATTTTTGGTGTCCTACACGAAACGTCATGCAGTTTAGGTGCATAGGTTCTATTACGGGAGTGCGTATATATCGTAAAAAAAATATAAAACATGTTTTTATTTTGTGCGTTGAAGTGCAAATGTATCGTATTGGTTTCAATATGACCGTACTAAACCACAGCACAGTTATATACCAGATGTAGATGAGGTTTTTGAAATGTCACACATTGACGCAACTTTTACCAAACAGTGAAATTCCGCATATATTTATCCTCTGTTAACGCCCCCGCCCGTGGGTTGCCCCCCCCCAGCCCCCAAATGGCTCAGAGTGTCAAAAGACGTAAAATCCTTGTTTTGTCCCCGTGGAGTGAGTTTCATTTTTGTAACGAAGTCTCCCCTACCTCTTTGGTATCGCCGGGGACAATTTATCTTCACCATTAACCGCCCCTCCCGGGGGGACAGCACGATTAAACGATAGCACTCCGGGGGAAGAACATCAGTATATCTGCGGTATACCATTCAACCCCACTGCCACTTGTACACGCAACAAGCAGTGCGCGTCCGTTGCCGTTGCGTGTTGTTACTTGTTTGTAGGTCGTTGTCTCATGACATAGCCAACGAAGGGCAAACAGGGGCTTTAGAAGTGCTCTCGGGTCTTTGGGCCCTTTCACTTGGTGCAAATAAGAGTGGCAATCCCCCGGCGCTTCGTCACGATTACCCCCCGACGACGGGTGCAAGCATTTCCTCAAAGTGGTCCGTTCTCGTTATTTCATGTCGTTGCTCGTAGATGCTGTTGAGTCCCGACATCGGCTGGCTATTGAGCGCGACCTACGCGGCGGCGGGGAAGCGAGCCACAAACGAGTCTGTGGTGATTGTGTCGAGAACGCTCTTTTTTTGAAGAATCTCTCATGACGTCTAGTCCCGGGTCCTTTTCTCTTTACGAAGTTTCCCCTACGTCTTTGTTCTCCCCGGGGTGCTCTAGGGGGCGTTAACAGAGGATATTACGGTAGCCATGGGCCACTAATCGCGGGGAGACTACGAAATTACTGTTTTCAGCAACCAAATCAACCCCGTGTTTTTGTTGAGTGCCAAAAACATTTTATGATGTATGTGGTAATTACGGCCAGGCTCCCCCAACGCATGCCCCCAACGACAAACGCTTCCGTCGTTCAATCTTTAAGAAAACTGCCATGTTCCAAGTGTGCACAAAAACCCACTCTGACCTTCCAAAACACAGGTACAATTACCAGCTGGCGCCGATCGTCGTCGTCGGCAGGGAAAATCACACCCAGCTTGCAATGCATGTACTGGTGTAGCGCGAGCGCACGGAGGACTTCGTCTTCATATTCAAGACATTCAAAGAGCTTTGCGGGGGAGGACACCCGCAGGTGACACGGCCCCTTCAAAGTTTGAGTTTACACCAATAGCGGCAGCTCGCAGTGGGAGAAGACATGGTGATCGTTCTCCTTCTTGTACACCGACGTCGCACGCGGGTGCTTTCGTTTCGCAATCTTTGAGTCCCGTATGTTCAGTCCGTGTCTCACGTGTACTTATAACTTCTCACCCACTCGTACAAACTAAGGTAATCTTCACCGACGCCGACAAAGCGGCTATAGCTACAATCGAGCACGTCTACCCGTACTCCGTGCACAATTTGTGCATCTTCCACACCATCGAAAACATCCGGAGGCACTGCGGCGGTCTTGCCCTGAGCGTTCTTTCGGCAATGATTGGGAAGCTCCAGGAGGCAGCTTGCATCCAGACCAAGAGCGTGAGTGGCTTGTTTACTTGTTGGCGGTTCCCACTATTAGAAGGCGTATGGTTTTGCTGTTTTCCGGGGTTATAAACTTGTTCGTTTCGTATGCATACGAATCAAGTTCTTGACAAACGGTACGAGGCGAGTCCCGGCGTGTATGCCCAAAGTGTGGTAATGCCGTTGTGTACCACAAGTCTCCGGTGGGCATTGGTGGGCGTTAATTGATTGACGGGTGGGTACACATGCCTTTTCTCTAACGAGGGCAAAGTACCTTTGCTTTGGCAGGGTGCCACTGCCATGCGTGCCTGACTAATTATATACTTCATGTAGTCAATTTGGATTTTTCGTCTCCCGTCTCGTATCCTTTTTCCACTACAATAACGCCATAACTATCATGCACGTCCAGGCTCGGCACCCTCTCACCCGTGCTCCGCACTCTCCACGCTTTTCTAGGCACGTTTTGGTTACAAGACAGAGCTCTTGGCGCCTTTGTCTCAAGGCAGAACGTTTTACCCCTACATGAACGACAGCATCTTCGGGGCTGGGTTGAGCGAATTCGTTCGTTGTAATACCAGCTGTAGGGCAACCCTTCTTCGCGCTCCTTTATCGATACGTGGAGGATGCCCATGTCCATACGAAGTATGAAAAAAGTCACTAACAGGTAAACCAGGGGAGCAGGCGGGTCGAAATGCCAGACGCCACACTCCAAGAACAATATGAAAAACACATCGGCCCGTTGGGATTTCCGTACGCATTGAGAAATGGTGTTTTCTTATATTCTTTCGTTAGGTGTTTTTAGTATGTCCCCTCTGTCGGAGATCTCCAAAATAGGAATGTGACGTCCGGAAAAAAATATCACGCTCCCCTCGGTAAATACGAAATGCGGGCCATTGTTTTTTTTTCGCAGGAGGGCTCAGAAATGGGCGTCATTTCTGCACCTTGGGGTCCACATGCTCGAAATTGCCTCAACACAGCGCGTGGAGTCTGCAAACAGTGGAATGAAGCAGGTCTTGAGGAGGTCAGGGACTTTGGTAAATGTTGATCAGGCGATCATCAGCAAGGTTCAAGATGATACAATCAAGACCATCTGGTGGCGTTCAGTCTTCAAGGTATTCTTCTCGCCTCGCAGAAAGTTGACCTCACTCGGAATTGTCGGCCCCTACACGTCTATCATACGAAATACCAGGTATGGATCGTTTTACCATTGCGCTTGGATTATGCTGGGACGGAACTGGCCAGAAGCAAGTCGCGTGTCGTGAGCAGACGGGCGCGAAACGCGAACTGTCGCGAAACGCAAACGGCGTTTTCGTGGTTGTGGGTGTTTGTCATTGTATCTCCCGAAGAACTAACAAAATTACCAGCAAATCCGCAAGTCAATGCGGCTTTGGCTGACACATAGCTCCACAACAACAACCATAATCAACCGTTGCCAATTCAACAACAACAATCATACGCCCAGCCGGAAAGCGCCAATGATCATAAGAACGTAAATCACATGTGCTCGTATTCTGCTTCATATCTTACTGTTTATATCACCAAAATCGATGCAAACATGCCCGGGCATCACAGGTGACGAAAAAATCCAGGGTTGTTCATGTCGGTATCCTTGCCCACGGCAGAAACAGGATGGGGCATCCTTTGTAACGTCCCCATTAGAAAGCATAGATATCGTCCCAACATGCTGTCCCAACATGCTACGAAAAGAGTCGACCTGACGTTTCTTGTGTACATGTGCCAGCGTACTGGATGTAGTTTGTGCTGTGTCGTGCTTGGCAAAGGCGAGCAACCCGTGGCGGCCTCGACCGCGTGTCTCTCGGGGACGGGACCGCCGAGGGAAGCTTGAGGGACAGCACGGTCAAAAATTTCGGCTACGTCCGCCAGGCTCTGGAGCACGAGCAGTGCAGCACGTATGCCACAGGAGTGAGTAGTTTCGCTCTTAGTATCTACGAGACTCCCTGAGTGGATATCCCCGTTCATTTAGCATTCCCTCCATTCCCTCAGGATGGCCCGAAATTAAACACCTGAAGATCGTGTTTAGAGAGGGGAAAAGAGCATGCCCCGCTCCCCAAAAACATTGCGTCGACCACAAAAAACGTCATCAACTTGTTCGTTATTATGGTTTGAATGCACATCAAATGAAGTGTCTGCTCTGTTTGAACGTTGTGGTGGCAGGTGCTACCAAGAAAATCCATTCGCTTCCGGTGTTGTTACTGTTTATATACAAGTGTAGGATCAACCCTTTACGGCGTCGTTTATGTCGTGTGCGTAGGTCTTCAACTCGCCACAATTTTTCTTTTGATACAACGGCAACAAGATTGTGCCCCGTGGCCACTTCTTACTATATGTCGTTACTAATACTAGTACGTGGTGCACGCCATTACGTATTTCTGTTCCTAGAAACGGGCCGGAAACATAGAAATGTGACGGGGGGAAATCAAGGCGCCTATCCAGGGCGTTCTTCGGTGGTCCGGATTGGTTGCTCTCAATAGCGACGGACCTATGCTGCTGTTGCCAAATGTGGGGTCACTCATCCGCGTATTAACGTGTCCGCCCACAGAAAAAACTCTGCAGTGCATGCCCGCAGTACCGCGTCAATCTTGCTTCCAACTGTCGAGCCCCCTATATGCGCAGAGGTGTACATTCCCTGCTACCGGGACTTACCGGTGATCAACTCCGCCGGGAGGTACCTTCCACAAACGGAGAATTTTTGAGTACCCCCGACAAACGGATTGTTTTCTACTGAAGAAGGAGCACCAGCAGTATTGCCTCAACATATAGTCTTCACTCCTCTTGATTCGATCTTGTTGCGATTGACATTCACGCCGCACGTACGTGGTTCCACGCCACAGATATACTATAAACAATAACAAAATCTGGCAAAAACATTGCTATCACAAGTGAACACATTGAGGTTCGTTTGTTGATATGCAGTCATACTTCTACTCACTTACAGAGGGCGGTTATCGGGGTAGGCTTGATCAAAATCGTGAAGCGCTCGTACTGTAGTGGTTGTACTATTCAAAGATGAACAAAAGAGTGATAGGTTCCGCGTCCGCAGGAACACCCGTAAATTAGTTGTTTTTATGCCCGGATACTGAAGTAATTCCCGGTGGGTAATTGAAATAATCGATAGTGTATTTTTACTCGTAGGTACCTCCCGCATACCTGGGTGACCCAGATCCCTGAAAATATGTACCAAGAAAGCGTTTCGGTTTTGTCGTCGGGCCACGTCCCGCACGATCGCCCACCGGACACTACGGCGAGCAAACCGCCAGTAATAGTTCATCTGTACAGCTTCCACACCAGTGGCAAGTGCCGTCTTTGTCGTTGCCATGCTCTCGGTAACGTCTTCGTCTCTTTCCCCCCGGACTCATTCTATTTGGATGACAATCCATGTTGTCAGCACACGATGTCCGAGGTCGTCGGATGCCTGTGATATGCCGCCACCGTGGTCGCTACTGGCACCGGTATTGCGCGGTCCCTGCTTGGCGAGTTGAAAGAAGATTCTAGCAAGGAGAGGCTGCTGCATTATTTCGACGACAGGCCCGCCATCGGAAGCTCAACAACGTCCCCCGACCTCGACGACGCCACCATGGTCACTGGGACAGCAATTTATCATTTTGTGGATTTTGTCATTGGCCACGACATCTTCGGGCTGGTGCGAATCACACCAGGGCTAGGGGAAAACGACTATGGCCACCTCACTGCCTTGGATTCTGACGGCTTCTTCCTCTGCACGTGCCTCATGCTTCTGGTCGAAGGACTACCACGCCGTCATGGAGTACGGGCTATGGTGGGCGAGGGCGTCGGTTTTAACGATGCATGTGTGGCACCCAGGTGGCGTACCAGCACGACCCCGTGGGCGATGGAGGCGCTCGCTGCGAAGCCTGCCAGGCTGACGTCAACAAGTGCTGCGAGCCCGCCACGGCGGCACCCGGCCGGCACGGTTCCGTGCGCTTTCAACAGTGCGAAACAAAAAATCAAGTCGGCAGTGTATGCCAACTGCATCGACTTCGGGAAAAAAATGGCAGCACTTGCATGGAAGATCAGCACGCTCGAGGGGACCACCCGCATGCTAGACAATCTTTACAGCTATGACAACGAACTCATCAGGACAGAAGTGCGGTATCAAAAGCACGTCTCCTCGCCTCGGGGTTTTTGAGGATTTATGGACCGCCCCGCCAGCAGGGAAAACGAGTGTATTGCCCAGGCGAGAGGGGAGCAGGGCGCCACATCCGTGCAATACCCGTCGTTCGGGCGCAAGGGGGGGTGGAGGGGAAGAGGCATGCCGTGGGAGGGGCCGACGGAGGCTGGGTGTGGAAGAGGGGGGGGGCATGCCCTGGGAGAGGCCGAAGGAGGGAGGGGGGAGGAGAACAGCGAAAGGAGCTGCCAGGAACAGGAAGAGGCCCAACGAACGGGCTGGGGCGAAAGGGAGGGAGGGAGCGCCAGAAGAGGGGGGGGGGGTGAGGGGAGGGGCGGAGGGAGGGGCCAGGGGTGCCGAAGGGTCGAAGGAGGAGTCCCGCATGGAAAGAGTGGCACCGATCGAGAGGTGGGGCTAGGATGGGTGAGCTCACTCGGCAAGGCTACCCCCAGTAGCAACGCCCTCACTGGACGGCATGCGGGCACCTTGGCAGGCTCGAGCGGCGGAGGTCACCCGGCTGCAAAATACTTCAATCGACATCAGTCCGTGACGTTCGGCACGGACAGGTTTGGGAGGTCCTTTGCCCCTCTTCAAACCCTTGGCGACGTCACGAACATCAGCACTCCTGCAGTGGAGCCTGCACGATGTTTGAGTAGCCAAAAGGGCATGGCACCAGCCGTTACCAGAGGGGGTTTGATGCGGGCCCCTACCAGCCCAGAATTTTGTTGCAAGCTAGACGAAATGGTCAACTACCCCACTTCAGGCGAAGGGGCATAGACGACATATTACGTGCCGCCAGGCCCACGGTCACTACGAATCGTTTCGCTCAAGGCGTACGCGGTGTTGGTAAATGTAGACCCGCCCGCGTACCAGAGAACCCGCGGACAAAGCAGGAGACACGTCAGTACGTCTTGCCGTAACGGGCGGCGTAGAGCAGCATCTAGTCACGCTGCGTGGCGGCCGCCTGTACGTTAATATCCTTGAGTACTCTATGTGCTTCTTTGCTTGCGCTGTTTGGTAGCCACTGCTGGCCGCTGCTATGATCTGTGTTTTCGTTAGCAGTAGAACTTGTGCTGGTTGTTGTCATCCAACGGAGGTTTTAGACGGACGTGTGCGCCGTTGCGTTGTGATGTGATGCATTCCGCAAATCAGTATTATGTCTCCTTGCGCATGCGAAGCTCCGAGAGAGTGTTTTTTTTTTGTATTTCATGTCGTCGCCGTCCTTCGCGTGCGCGAGAGTAGTAGGTGGAGAGGAGTGGGAGAGGAGTGGGTGGCATCGTCGCCCCTTCCCGTGTTTTTTGGTGCAGTTATAATGGGTTATGCTATGTACCATTTTGCAGGTATGCTGGTGCAGTGGACGCCTACCGCAAGTGGCAGTGAAAGTGTGCAATACAAAAAAAAACGATATTTACTACTTTCTACATATATTTATTTGTACATACGTTGTGGCCAAACCCTGCAGCAGGTGTCTTCAAGGGTGGTGCCGATGTTGCTCTCGCTCTTGCTTTTTCGAAGCCAACCACCTCATCCCTGCGCTGGTCGTGTTGTTGTACCATGCATCCGGCGATGTCATCCGGAAATATCTGTCTCTCTGTCTCGTTGACGCTGCACGGCAGCTGCTGTTGTACGATACAAAGTACATATTAGTAATAATGAAGTAGCTCAATCGGCATGCTTCGTATATAACGTATGAAAAGTGGTTTATATATTAATCAAGTTGAAATTCTACAAAGGCTGACAAAGTCATAAAAAAGGGGGACGGAGGAGACCCGCTTCAAACCCCCTACCCACCCCCCCACCCCCCCCCCACCCCTTTTTGTTGTATCCTTTTCTTCGCTCTCACTCCCTCCCCCCCCGCCCGTTTGTGCCCCTTTTTATTCCTTCTTTTCCCCCCTCACCGTTTAAACAGAAATATGCGACATGCCTTCACACACACAAGAAGTATAGTATATTACTGCGGCCTTGTATACCCTCACCACAAACTCACTAACCCCCCCCTCCCCCCCGCGCTCCTTCCTCCCTCCCTCACTAGCCGATTGAACATAATTATGCATCAAGTCACAGGTTCGCCCTCCCCCGCTGCCTGACCAATTAATATAATTCACCACAGGTTTACAAACATGAGAAGTATGTTATAACACTGCGACCTTGTATACCCCCGCGATTAACTGTTGGAACCCGCAATCCCTCCCCCCTTCCCCCCACCCCCTCCCCCCAACGATGAGACAGAAACGATGAAACAGAAAAGTATGCTATTACACTGTGACTTTGTTCATCCCCACGCCAATTTATCCCCCCCCCCCCCCCCTAACCCCCATCAACTTATGGTTAAATAGAAAAACACTCGAGAAAATTGTGCCCTTTCCCCCCCCCCCCATCCTCAAGGTACAGGTTTACCCTCCTCCGCTGCCTGACCCATTTAACATATTTTGCCACACGTTTACACACATGAAACCTTGTATACCTTCGCGATAAATCTGTTGTAAGTCGCACCCCCCCCCCTCGCCCCCAACGCCCCCTCCTTCCCCACCACCCGCACCATCGCCTAGCCCCCCCCCCCCCCCCCCGCCTCACCCGCTCTCTCTTGATCAAAACCAGGCCTCCGCGTCCTTCAAAACTCCGGCCTTCCCTCACCAGATATTTGACTTACAGGCTTCACTTGATAAACTGATGCATTACCTTTCACGAGTTTCATAGTTTCCGTGCACAGACTGACTAACATCACCCTGTTGACCCTGATAGCTACACGGTAGTTGCAAGTGGAGTCGCCGAAACCTCCCACAGCTCATCACATGTCAACTGCCAACATGACGGGATCCAGCGGTCGCAGTGATGAAACAACTACGACTTCGTCCACATCAATGTACTAAGTGAGCAGACTACCTTTATATACACACGCTTTCTTGTATAATCCCCCCCCCTCCCCCCCCCCTCCCCCCCCCCTCCCCCCCCCCGTTTTCTTGAACCGTAGCCTCACTCCGTATTTCAATTCAACCCACACCGTGTAGCGAAATAACTAATATACACATAGTCAAACTGTGGAGAGTAACGGTATTATAAGTGTATTATGATACCGCTACAACCCATAGTTGTCAAGGCTGGTTATTGCATGTTTATCTTCAGTGCCCAGATTAACGAGGAACTTGCCAAATCGAATTTCGATTTTTTTTTTATCGAATTGAATTTAATTTTCATCTGATTGGTCAAGAAATCAATCACCAAGCAGGCACTCTCAGAATTATTACGAAAAATTAAATTCAACGAAGAATCAAAAAAAGACTTTCTCGGTCGAATTTAGTCGAAAATCGAAATTGAATATAGGGAGTTTGTGCACCTAGACATGGCCTGTTCTGTGTAAACGAAGCCGGCCACGCGAATTGGTGCCATATCGTCGGCTGATTGAGAGGCGAGAAGCCACCATTGGGAGAGGAAGGACCACCGGAGCAGCCGCAGCGCGGCCTCCAAAGAAAGGTCCTTAGCACAGTGTAGACCGCCTGCGACGCTTCGAAAACAACCGAGACCGCCTCAAACCCAGTTTTTCGTCGCCCTGCACCTCGAAAGTTACACGACCAACTACCACATGATGACTTCGCTCAGAAGTTCGACCGCTATATCCCCGTCGCTGCTGCCCGTGTCGGGCGGCGGGGTGGCGCCAGCCCATCCAAGAGACACCTAGAGCCATAGCCTCCAAGCCGCTGCCGGCCAAAAGAATCTGCGGCTAGCCGCGGCGCTCCGGGAAGGACTCGAGCCATCGCTCGCCTGGGTCGTTGCCCACAGGTGTTCGTTGACCCTTTTGCGTTTTTAGAAATTTTATATTTCCTACAACGCACTGCGCCGTTTCTTGATAAGAATCAAAGTTGATTTTTTCGTGTATTTTTCATGAAATAATTAGAAAAAAATCGAAATTCGATTTGGCAAGTTCCTCGTTAATTCGGGCATTCGGGGATAAATGTGCATTTGAATATATTTGACAAAAGCCGCGAGGGGGAACGTTGAAATTCCCAACCGTCCCTCGCACCTTCGTTTTTATCCCCCCGAAGCAGTTTCCTCGGCGTACATAAATACATTTCGCAGATATACACAACAGCCCCGCCGCCCCTCCCCAACCACTGCAAACCAATATGTATTTGAAAACACTACTCTGAAACAACACGATAACGATGTCTAGAACGTGAACCAAAACATACACGTGTAGCAACAACCATAAGGACCCAAAATAGTATGTATTCGAAAGCACCACTCTGATACAATACGATAACGAAGTCTAGAACATGAACCAAAACGTACACGTGTAGCAAAAACCACGGGTTTACAAAATCATATGTATTGGAAAACACCACTCCGAAACAACACCATAATAACCAAGTGCAGAACATCAACCAAAACATATAGGTGCAGCAACAACCACGCGGAAAGCACCACTTTGAAAGAAAACGGTAACGAAGTCTAGAATATCAACCAAAACATACACGTGTAGCAAAAACCACGCGGACACACGACACTAAGACCTCATTTACGTCCACATACGAAACCCAGTAAAAAGATGGAACCCATATACCCTGGGTTCAAAAATGAGGTCCTTACGAGTCAGAAACATCACATAAATCAACGGGAAGTCTTGCCAGACATACCTAAAATGCGTCGCAACTGCTCGCTTGTAAATGACGGGTTCATCAAGAACGCAAGAACAAACAGAACGAGAGACGGGACAATTGCAGCACCGCAAATCATTACAGCATTCGCCCACGACGTCACGTTCTTTGAAACTGGTTTTGGGCATCAGCGAACTGGGTCCAACCCATGCCCGTAGTGTCTTAGGTGGAGTGAGGAGCGGTAGTACAAATCAAGTGCGCTGCTCGATAACCTCTTCCTGACCGTCCGTATACTAAACAACCTTCGGGCCGCGTCTTCTCTGTGTCAGGTGTGTGAGGAATTTTTTTGTCGTCTTTCAAGCAAGCGGTTGCGTTGGCATATACTACCTAGCTTGATGTCAAGGAAAGGAACACCACTCAGCGATCACCTACTACACGTTAGGGCATGTTTTCATGAGCACCACTAACAAGAGCACGAGACATGGACGCGACATCTACAACATCTTCGACGACAGTGGGGAGAAAACAGGACGTATAATCGTACACTATGAATTATAATGTGAAGAAGTACAGACAGATATGGCAACACTCCGGTAAACCACACGACCAACCTATTACGCGGTGTGTTTCGTGCCTCCATCCGTTTACATGATTGCCTGACAACCTCTACCATACCAAACGCACTAGCACATGCCTAACGAAGTAAAGTCACCCTCGCGTCCAGTAGTGGTGACATCGCATATATATGACATCGCGTGCCCACCTCGCCTGCTGTATTTGTAAGACGTATATCTGTCTTAGAATTGGCGACCTCAGATCATGGGCGGGAAATCGTACATTTGAGACAATGATAATTTGAAAAGGAAGCACAGGCACATTTGTTAAAATTGCGGTAAACCACACTACCAACCCATTACGTAGGGGATTTCGTGCATACCGTCTGCATGATCGCCTCCCAACCTATGCCAAGCGAAATATGACTAACGAGGTAACGTAATTGAGCGCGTGTACACCTAGCGTTCCTTCTAAAACACTGACGATTCGCATTTCTCCCTCTCTTGCTCAATGGCGGTGACGGTGCATGACCATATCACCTCGCCTGCTGTATATGCCAATACGTACGTATATCTTTCTTATAATTAGCGATGTCAAAAAACATTTCGGAAAAATGATTTTCGACAAAATATTCGATCTCGCAGCTGCATGTAGTGTATATTTTAATTTTTTAATAATAATAGACTATACAAGACACGTTTTTTGGGTGTTGTACCTTTTTATGTTTCGGTGGTCAAATCCATACGTTAGTAACTATATACCAACACGTCCGGGTATGAGGGAAATTTTTGTCTTGTTTATACACAGAACGACCACAGTTTCATCATGGCGATGGTTCAATTATAGAAAGTGCGTTCTTATCACCTGCATGCATATGTTTTGCAGTTGTGGCGGTGTTTATATGGTCATTGTGAATGAGACAGGACACCTGTAGTAGCAGAATGCAGGATTGCTGGCTCAGACTTGATTTCTTATTATGAGAAGGGTGCGTTTTACACTAACTTTAGTATAACCGATCTTGATTTTTTTATTTATTTTCCTGCATTGATGTCAGCCTGGCTTTCTTGCTACTCC
This sequence comes from Undaria pinnatifida, assembly GCA_012845835.1. Taxonomy (NCBI): domain Eukaryota; class Phaeophyceae; order Laminariales; family Alariaceae; genus Undaria; species Undaria pinnatifida. The sequence goes on from JABAKD010000007.1 coordinate 11,086,340, forward strand.
GTTTTTTTACTATTGTATTACTAGGAGTCCTCTGTAATATAGTGCACGTATTTCATGCTGCGCGTATGCCGTACACCGAATTGGAGCAATACACATTAAACAGTAGTGTTGGCAGTAGTCCCGACAGGTCGTGACACTAAATATTATAAAATTTAAAATACACTCTATCTACCTGTCTGTGAGATCGAATATTTTGTCGAAGCTCATCTTTGCAAGCTGTGTGTGATACTCCGATCGCGCGTATTACGGGTTGTGTGCCCTTATTAAGGATATAGATCGGCGACTCCCCTTACAACTACAGTGTAGCTATCAGGGTCAACAGGGTGATTTTAGTCAGTCTGTGCGCGGAAACTATTTAACCCGTTTCTGAGGGGGACAAAATCTGACAGATGTGGAAGGAAATGCATCAGTTTATCAAGTGAATCCTGTAAGTCGAATATCCGGTGAGGGGAGGGCGGAGTTTTTGAGGACGTGGGGGCCTGATTTTGATCAAAAGGGGGGGCGGGAGGGGGGGAGGGGGGGGAGGGGACGGGTGGGGCAGGTCAATTTGTGCGCGCAAACTATAAATATTTCTTGTGGGGGAGGGGGGGGGATGTGGCGGGGGGGCGGGGCTTTAGGTGGCATAGATGTAGGGGTTTGCTATACGCGTGGTGCTAGGTCTGGCGACGGTGTGGGTGGTGGGGAAGGCGGGGTCGTTGGGGACGGGGGTGGGTGGGAATTGCACCAGCGGCATGGACGGCTCTGAAACGATAACGAGGCGATATCCAGGGCGTGGAAGTGTTTACTACTCTGGCGGATTTCGATAGTAGTTGGGGCGTTTAAGCAAGAGAAAGCGGGAAAAAAAAAAAAAAAATGCGGGGTGGCGGGGGGGAAGGGAAGGGTTTTCAAGAGGTTTAGGTCACATATAATATTAAAGTCAAGGATTCGGTCGACACTGATGTTCGCAACATTGTATGTGATCCTGCGATCGCGCGTATTTATCATATATGTAGGGGCCTACTATACGCGAGGTGCTGGGTCTAGGCGTTCGTGCGGGGTGTGGGGAACGAGGGGGCGTTGGAGGGGGGGGTGGGGGGGATGAATGAAAGCTACGTCATAGATGGCTAGAAAGATAATGACGTGATATCAATGGCTTATTGGTGTTCATTATTCTGGCCGATTTCGATTGTAAGTGGGGCGTTTGAACGGACTGGGCGGAGAACAAAGGGTGGGGGGGGGGGGGAAGAGTTGGAGCTACGGCATGGATGGCTAGATGGATAATGAGCTGATATCAGCTGGCTGGTAGTGTTTACTACTTCTCTGGCGGATCTTGATTTCAGGTGGTGCGTTTAAACAAGAGGGATATACCTGGTATAACTAAAGCAGCCCCTGTAGGAGTGCTTGGTGTAGTCGATGCCGTGGATCTAGTCGAAATGATCGATCGGTATTCACACGCAAAGCAACTCATTGCATAACTGGTACCTGGTATTATACCGTAAGAACGCGTAACAAGACTGGGCAATAAGGCAAGCTGATATCTGAGCCGTCATACCCTTGCGCTAGAATGAGCCCACAAGCAAACAAGCCTGAAAAACAGGGAAACCTCCATTTTCTTTTTGTAGCTTGTTACCTGCAGTGAAGTCTGGGTAAGACGCCAATGCATTTCAGCTGCAGTATCTCCAGGAAAGCGCCAATACTTCGAGAGCAGTAAGACGAAAGCCCAGGCTACGGTAGGGGGGTCCCCTTTTGGGCCTTTTATTTCAGTGGCCAGGGGTCACTCGCGCGAGCAACCCCTTTGTTCCTCTGCGATCTTACGTGTTCTTCATGTTTGTTACATTGACGAAATTAATTCGCAATGCAAAGGTGATCTACGCTGCGCCGAAACAAGTGCCTAAACCATCTTCATCCGTGGGGTACAGACCCACTCGTGCGAGTGGCTCGAACACACCAGTGAAAATGGGGGTACCCCCGCTACCGTGGTCGAAAAGAGGAAGGTTGGCCGGGGCTGGGTTCTTTGGTCTAGTGTTACAAGGCTTAGTTTGGGTAAGCTATTGGTTAACCTTTTGCAAGTGGTCAAACGGACTAATGCCCCACTAATACTTTGACAAAATGGCGTCGTCGGCAAGACCATAGGTTTAAGGGTCGTGGGTTCAAATCCCACATCTATCTACCAAATGAATAAACTTTTCCAGATTTTCCCCACGTCGAACTTGTAAAATACGCTCCCCGGTATCCCCAGGAAACGATACGGCTTGCATGTATTGACACGTCGCCGGTATGTCCGGCCGACCTGCTATCCCGCCGTTCCAGGGGGGGGATAGTGTTATAAGGCTTAGTTTGGGTAAGGTATTGGTTAACCTTTGCAAGTGGTCAAACGGACTAACACCCCACTAATACCTTAACACTACACTACTACTGTAACAGTGCGTTCTTCTCGTCTAACGTTTAGACCAAATAACGACCTCCGAAGTCGTCTAACTGGAGGAATATTATGCCGTATCCTTCAATCTCCCTGCTTCTCGATTTTATTGTTGACAATCAGTAGTATAGCAGTGTACCGTGGCGTGCACTTGTGTGCTGACACCGTCATATGTACGCCACTTCTATTTTAGTACCCGCCGAGCGAGGTATACGTGTTCACACAACCTATCATATAGGAGAGTCCGTATTTCTAAACTTCGAACAACAACCTACATCACGCATCAGAATTTGGGAAGATCAAGCCCACGGACGGGGTGGAAGAGATGAATTAGCCAGTACTTACTCGGGTACTTCCGTACATTGTTAAAATGAATAAAATGCATATTACATACCTACCTGGTATATATTATGTTGTGCATGCATGGAGAGGATCTTTATACACCGGGTATCGAACCTGTGGTAGTATTCACTAGTAGTAGACGACTGTTCTATCCGGAGTAGTGTCGCTTCCATGAAAGGGACCGGGGTATTTTCATTGATAGACCCTCGCCCCTCGCCCCCTCGGCGCCACCGGGAGATTGGGGGTTCGATCGCCCGTCGAGCTCTGACAAATACGTCATAGATCAGTAGGTAGACTGAAGAAACGGCCAGTTACGGTGTCGCCGAAAAAAAAAACGGTCTCTACGGACTTACATTGCATGTTTACACAGTAAATATTGATCAAAGAACGCTGCATTGCATGTTTACACCGTAAACCTTCACCAAAAAACGCCGCATGTCAAGCCGAAAACACGGCGCTGAAGGTGCAAGAGTGGTGCCGAACACGGTCGTTTCACTCGCAGAAACCAGCGTTACTACCTAGGGCTTCTAAGCTATTTTACTAAGAACCCGTTTTACGTATAGTCAGCCAACCCACTGCCGCCGCGTCATACATGTTGTGCAGTCCCTGCAAGCTAGAAGCGCAAGAACTGCGCGGGAGGTGGGAAAGTTTCGAAGAAAATCGTGTGGAAAAACTTTAAGAACACAGCGTTACATCTGCTGTGCGCAAATGTTGCTCAAGGGATTCGTACGTACCGCGACGCATATACCGCGCTTGTAACTACTGTTAAAGGTCGCCACCGGAGCAGTAGATGAGTCTCATCGATACTAAAGCAATGGTGTACGTTCGAATCCTCACGGGTGCATACTCGTGTTCCTACGGAATTCATGATGAATCAACAATTCTAGCAGAAAGCGCGAGAGCATGAGTTAGCAAAATTCGATGGAAATCAACGAGCATACATAGGTGGAATGGGGAAATGCTGAACCCTATGCGCGAAAGAAATGGATGGCGCGCACCGTAGGGAGGTGAAGAAACCTGAGATTAATGCGGGTCCAGAACGTCCTTGCTTGGGAGAAAAACCTCATACAAGTTTAGCTGGAAGGTAAAAAGCGATTATTTTCATTGTAAAAACACACACAACAACACAAGAATATAGCATACAATTGTACGATCCAACACAACACTCTATCTACTGCTGCTGCAGTATTTTCATATGCTGCTGCCCCATTAACGACAAGTAATACGAACAGGGTGTACAACAACAAATATGGTTGAAACAATCAACCATGGCCGCACCATCAACAGCAGAGAGACGTGGCGGGTAAACCACGAAACGGAACGGACGATGACGCAATCACTAGTAATGTAGTACACTAGTACATTAAAGGGTAGTGATGGCCTTTCCACCACCCTTAATGGCGAGAGTTCCAAATTTAATCGATGGCCAGGGGATTTGGACCAGTGGCAATAGCATGGGGTAATAGGTTGTCTTCATCTTGTTATTTTCAGTGATCGAGGGCGTTGGAAAAATTACAGAAGACAGCAACTTTCTGTCGCAGCAAGAGACAATATCTCCCATTCTACCCAGGAAATGCAACAGACAATTAAAGGACTCCGATGACGATCGAGCTCGCGACCAGCTATTCAGCAGCCGTGAACGAGAGGTTAAAAAAAACTCATTGTTAAATGTGCGGACGGCGATCACAAAGGTTTCAGACGCATCCGATTGAGGCATCCTTTAATCGTGGGTGCTGCTGGTAGCGTTGTATCGAATCGTGCGAAGTCGCGCGCTGGAAAATGCCGATGATGGAGTGCGACGGAGAAGCTGCATTGTAAAATGAGTATTTCTAATCGACATTCTACCTCTACAAGATAACAAAGAGAGCCCGAGGGGTACAGTGTACCGACGACATACGAACGCGTGCTACGGTAGAGGTAGAGCACTTTTCGTCTGAAATGTTTTCTGAATGACGTGGCTCCATCACCAAGAATCACTGGAAAATACTTAATTTAATTATTATTGCGTGATTCTCGTAGTATACCCCATAGGCCATGAGACGGTTACTCCGCTCTCAGTTACTTTTTTCTCCAAATCGGTTTTTGAGTTAAGAAAGGTTAAGAATGGTATGTCTTAACCTCCTAAAGCGTGGAATCTATAAAACAAAACGGCCCACTTTTTCTACCGTATCACGCGTCGACAGTAAACCCGCCGCTATTGACTTAGACTATACACATTGTATAAAATATTGCTATGTAAGCCCCGGAGGCAGAACCGCTATGATGAGCTCATACACAAAGCCCCCGTCCCTAAACGACAAGGCAGACTAGGGATCTCTGACTGAAGGATCGAATACACAAACGCATCAATGCATTAACGTTCCCCCATTCAAGGGTTGTCGTCCCTGTTGTATGTTGGAATTTGCTGCGGTGAGGGCGCCCGAGGCAAAGACAGAATGCACGACAGCAACCGTTTCGTCAACGGTTTCAAAGCTGATATATATGTCATTTCCGTGCTGGTTGGTGATATCAAACCAAGGCCTGACCCAGGCCTCGGCAGGGGGGTCACTTGACGGGCACATGTTTTGTCATGGCTCGGGGACACTTGCGCAGGTGACTCGCCACCCCTTTGAGACCTTGATGGGCTTTCGCGCTGTTCCAATTGTGCGATCGGCAATCAAAGGCAAACCTACGCTGCGCCAAAGAAAACTCCAGTATTTGTTTTGTCCGTGAGACACAGAGTCGCTCGTTCGCATAGTGCAAACTCAGCACAATAAATAGGAAACTCACCACACCGATGACGCTTAAGCACTGCACGCAGCCGGAACCCAGATGTTTAAAAGTCGTGCCTAGGGCGACGATTTGACGTGAAATACATTGGCAAGATGACGAAGGAGGGACACGTCCGCGTCTTTTACGTGCTGTCAGGGGCGATTCTTAAAGTTATAGACACCAAGTTTATCAAAAACAATTCAACTGGATTGGTTTATGTGATTTGCAAGGGGTTCTCGGTGGAAACCGTAACGGCTTCTTACACGCGTTATCAACATTTGAAAGACCTGCCATGACGTTTACGTAGATGCTATTAGCAGAGCGCAAGACGTCCATGTTTAAGGATCTTCTCCCTTGTTGGGGAAAGAGTTCAAAGTGCGATGTTGATGCTTGAGCGTGATGGCGTCCACTCAGCTCGAAAGAAAAACGACCTCGGAAGGATGACTCCGCATGTGGCCATGAGGTTTAGGCTAGCAGCGTACCAAGGGGACGCCGACAGTTCGTGGGTGGATTTGGTTCCCGTTAAAATTGATGATAGGGAGCCATTGCGTGTCCAATAAGGTCGTGAATGGATGATTGCTCCATTGAACCCTGGTGAGCTTTCGCTTTGATAAAACTGACCCCATTTCAACCCCGTTCTTTAACCGCTGGTGACATTTGCTACGTTGGAGTTACAGGGTGCCTCGCTTGAGGAGCCCTTTTTACAAACCTTGAAGGGCAACTCGATAAGCATATTCATGGCCCAGGTTTACGAAAGGTTCGGACTGAAAAACGCCACCGATATTCCGACGACAACGGTAAGGAGGCCCGTCGTGTTCCGGAGCATAAATTCCTACACGTTCTACTTCCGTCGTAGCAAGCGTCTGGGTGATCGGCACCCACGATGGGCGCTCAGTCAAACTTCTAAAAAGTTTCCATTACGTACTAGGATTCACTACATATCGATGACCCTCACGTTTAAAACCGGCGAATTTCGATCGTTTTCACGAAGTGCTTGTAGTCTTGAACCGATACAGGCTAAGGCACGGGGGGGTATTTTTTTAATCCTCTTTTTTATCTAACTTCTCGGTGTCACTCGCGCGCTACAACCCCCGTTCGTTGGCAGCCTTCAGATTTAGTGTGTTTTTGTTCACTGTGCGACGTGAATCTACATCGCAACAGGTAAAAAACGCTGCGCCGGAAAAATACCCTCCGGCCTTTCTCTCAGTGAGGTGCAGAGTCACTCACACGAACAACGTAATACCAGTAATTGACCCCCCCGCAGTAGCCTTGTTCATCTAAGTCGATCGTTGTGGACATGCTGCCTTTTCGTCGAGAGAAAGGGTCAGGCGAAAGCGGGGGTGGTCTAAAGACCGGACGCGTGCTACGGCAGAGATAGCACGCGTTATGGCTATCTTCCTTTCTGAATGACGGGGCTCCTCAAGCGAAACATCGGAGGGAATGCATCTTATTGTTGTGCAAAATTGTTATTTTCGATGTATGATATAGGATATGGGTTTGTTTGTTCATCGGGCTCTTCAAGCGAGGACCTTCAGAAAAGGATGGGTGAACCTCTATCGTGGCATGGGCCACGAACACTACAGTAGGGCGGGGGGGGGGGGGCGGGGGCTACTCTTTATTAACCCGGGTTTCGCCACGCGTACGACAAACAAAAGAAAAACACTTTTCGCGCAGCGTAGATTACGATTCCATATCGGATTCCTATCGCAAAGGGAGCAGGGTGGTCACTCCTCGCGAGTGACTCCGAGCCCCACCGCTAAAAAACACATTGTCCGAAAAGCGAACCCCCTACACCGTAGCATAGTATAGGTCTAAAGATAGTCAGCGGTCTGTACACGCTATCATCGCGGTTCGCAGCAGTAGCAGCGGCAGTCAAAACCACAGCTGCTGTCTCGTGGACAAAGCTTTGAAGGTGAAATTTCGCTCGAAAGGGTGAATCGTGCCGGAAAAAAGAAAAACGTATGGGAGTGGGTGGCTTCAGTCTAAAGAAGGAAGCCTTCTCGAAGAAATGCGTATTCATCACACGGTAGGGGTTGCGTTTTGGGGGTACACTACAGCCAACAAATATATATACCTGGCCGGTTGAGCTCCTCAACAGTGACGAACGACCGGCGGGTCTTTCTTCATTATGGTTACACGACCAATTACGTCACCACCAGCTTGGGTGGTTGTAGGGCGGTTGTGGTGGACAGGGGGCCAACGTTCTCCAATTTTTCTCAAAACTGTTCTCGAACTGTTGTCAAAATATCCCCAAAATATTCATAAAAAATATTACCATTTGTGGCTCGCGAGTTCTCAAATCTAAGAGTCCGATTATATTTTGTTTTTCGGCCATCTACGTATCTGAGCACTTTCCAGCGAACCTAACAATAACGTGATGGGCACGCCCATCGGCGAGATACGCGCTGACACCCATAACCTAGTTGACGTTTCGGACAGAGCAAGAAGCATTTGTTGCAGGATTCGTTCATCATAATACGCGTTGGTCGGGGTTGCGCAATTTGAATGCCTCGGAGTCAATGCTTTGGGTGACATATTGAAATCCTCACAACGTTGAGAGCCCAGAAACTCCCGCTTCGCCTCTGTTCCGTGGGACGACTCTGTGGCGACAGTCACTTTGTTCGCGCTTGAAGCGTGTTCAAGTTCCAGGCAAGACGACAGCGCGATAGTTATAGGCGTTGAGGCGTAGGTATAGAGAGCTCACCTATGCGACAGCGCAATAGTTCTAGGCGTTCGGGCATAGGTATAGAGATCTCACCCATGTGTCACTCCCCGCCAAACAAGCGTAGGCTCCATCATACCCCCCGACGATAGTATTATTGTCATCACGGTTTAGTCAACGCCTACCTCTCTGAAAGTTAACGATTACATCACAACCATCTTGAGTGAGTGTCAATCTCTTGCGGCGATAGCCAATGCTACCGAGACCCATTTCGGGAACACGCACCGCCATAGTTAACGATAGCCCTGGTTTTGATCCATACAAGGAGGAGAGTCAAGTTGGCGCTGAAGCTAACCCTGATGATGCAGAAAGGCCAACCAAGCAGGCATCAACATGCGAGTTGACCCACATGCTGAAGCAGAAAATAACAGCGACAGATGATAACATATGATAACCAATGCTACGGTAGGGCAGGTTCCCATGCTTTTTTTATACTAAAAGATTTGAGCCACTCGCACTATTCACTTTGCCCCCCTCACCGACGAAAACAAACTTCGAGGCATGCTTGGCGCAAAGCGAGGTTAAGTTTTGCATTGCTGATTCTTGTCTCTAGATTAGTACAAATAGCACCCGAGCTAGAACACCGCGAAGGAACAGGGGGTAACTCGCACGAGTGATTCCGGGCCACCGAAACAAAACGCTCCAAAACAACATATTCCCGTTATCGTAGCGTGGGTCACAGATGATAATGAATAGAGTACGGTAGTGCGGTCATGTTTGGGGGCTCGTTTTCGCGGTGGTTGGGGGCCACTCGCACGAGCGCCCCCCTGTTCCTCGGTACCCTTGAGGTTTCGAGCCACCCCACGGCAGGCGTGCACTAGAACGTCCCTGACCTCCTCACACGAGAAAGTCAATATATCACACGATACTACATGACTTCGAAGGCATTTGTTCGCACAACCCGACCAAGCTTCTATGCCTTAGTGGTAGTCCCAAAAACTTGTCTCCGCGAAATTTCGTCATTGACCGGCAGTTCCTTGCATGAGGAACTCAATCGCCCGAGGACATTCAGGCCCAAAAGATGCAAGCCTTACGGGGAGAGGAGTAGTTCCGTGCTGTAGTATTTTTTCGATGTGAATCCCCACCGAGATGGTTCGCTACACTGCGCTAAGCGACTCGTCTAACGTGTTTTTGTCGGCGACGCACAGAGTCACTTCTGTGCGAGCGAGAGAGCCACAGGGAAACAGGGCGTACATCGTAGCATCCCGGCTAGCGTAGCCTTGATCTGATAATGAGGCGCTTCTTGACTAGGGGAACTCTACCGCTCAACCGAAGTGCAGCGTTAGTTCCTGCGAAGGTTGAGCATTCAAATGAATGAACGAACCCTTCGCTGGACTAGGTATACAACGAGCGGCAGGTACACAAGACATGAAGACCAAGGCTGCCGAACGGGGGGTACCCGCTTTCTAACTACCGCGCTTGGGCTACATGCTGTTCCTCGCTGAAAGAACGACGTTGTGCTATTTGCTGGGTGCAGCGTAGCTAACCATTAAGACTGCGGATTCATATCGATAATAAATAAATAGACAGGATGGCAAAGGAACAGTGTGGTCTACTCACGTGAGCAACACCAAGCCACCGAAAGAACAGGCTACAACCGTGATCATAATTACCGTATGTTTGGTGCGAATGTGGGTAGAAAATAGGTATTGTGCAAATCAAGTATCACTGTGTGCAGCTCCTTCTCAGTGGTCCCTTTATTCAGAGGTGTTTGAGCCAACCCCGCCCCCCTCCTCTCCTCCCCCTCCACGCACGCTGCAGTATGGATGTACTATGTTTTTTGCTGAGGCTCCGTAACCGCTTGGGGCATTTCATATCTCACACCTGATTTTGACGACACCGAAAGTGCCACTCGAGGAACAACCTCAACCTTTAGTCTATACTTGAATAACGATAAAATGAATGCGTAACAAACAAATGTCAAAGGCGTTTTCACCGTTCGAGGTTAAGGGCAGGTTAAGGGGAACCCCGTCATTCAAGAACAAAAATTTTGTAATAAAGTGCAACCTCTACCCCGCCGCGCGTGTTTTGCGCTGTCGAAATGTAATCTTTCGATTAAAAGCTTCAACGCAGTGTGGACGCGGGACTTTCTTGGGTTCGAATCGATGGAGGCGACGATAACCGAAGCATTGCGAGATGGAAGCGTCTGCGAAGATAATCGGTTGTGAAGGGTGCCGGGATGGAGGCGACTGCTTCCACGTCCATACTCGGAAACATATTTTGACGAGGACGAGCCCACCAGTGGCAAGGTTTGACCAAGTCTATGTTAGGGGAATACCCCAATTGGCAAAGGCCGCATAGCGGTAGGGGCGAGCGTTTTTGGGACCTTTTTGGGCAAACTGGATCAGGGTCACTTGCTCCAGTAACCCCCTTGTTGCTTTCTGTTTGTTCCTTCCGTTTCGTGCTGTTTTAAAATTTGCATGTGCGAATCGACGACGGAAACGTTAGCCACGCGGCGCCGAACAAGTTTCGTTTTCGTCAGCGCGGCTCTGCGACCAAATAAAGTACCGCCCCTTACCGCGGCCTTGTCCCATTGCCAACGCCTCGGCACAACTTCTTTTTTCCGACACCTTGTTCCTACGTGTTTTTTAGTGCTGTTTTTATTTTGCAATGCGAATCGACGACAGAAAGGTTAGCTACGCTGAGCCAGACAAATGTCGTAAACATTTGGGTGGGTGAGGCTCTGCGTCAAAGTCGATGGTAACGAAAGAGGGTACCCCCCCCACTACCGTAGCCTTGTTTCATTGTCAATGCCTCTGCCTATGCTACCATGGAGGTGCACCACCATTTTCCCGAAGACTCAGACTACGGTACTATAAATATGAGAGTCACTCTTGCGAGTAGCCCCCCTGTGCCCTCTCGCTCTTACCTTTTCTCGGTTTTTTTTTTTTACCGATGCCCAGCAATCCGCAACAGCATTGTAATATACCCTTGCGACAAAACAAAATGCCTAGATATAGTAGTTTCCGCCGGTGAGGGTACCAAGAAATTCGTGCGAGTGGTTCGAGCCCAGTAGTACCACGGGGGGCACCCTCACTTTCGGAGCTTTTTTAAACATTTCTTTCTCAACCCAAAAACTGATTTCGGGCAGAGTATACCTGCTTTATCGCGGATGAAAAAATCCCATGGCCTAGGTACGCAACACGAGAACGAAACTAAAAAATGGTTGATTTCCGACGATTTTTGGTTAAGGATACCCGTTATTGACATATCATTTTCGACGAAAAGTGTTCTTACCTCTGGGTTCAATGCCCCGAGTTCGAGCTACTCGCGCGAGCGACTCTGTACTTCCCGGACTAAAAAAGCTTTGGGCGATAGGTTTTGGCGCAGCGTAGCTTCCATTCCACATCGTGGACTCATGTCAAAAATCAAGATAAAACATGAGACGACCGCTAAGGAGGAGGGAGGTCGCTTGCGCGAATGTCCCCCGAGCCATCGCGAGACAAGGCCTCAAAACGTGGCCCCCTCTACCGCTCAACCCCTGATGTTTTACGACGAAGGAAAAAAAATCACGACGAAACCGCGCCTCTCCCCGGAAAGAGGTCACGACTCCATGCGCGCATATAGCTCCTCCCATTGTTCCCGCTGTTTCTTGTGATATGGTTTCTAAACTACTTTTTGTGGGAGGAGTCTCCAGATGTCATGACGAAGCCCGGATACCACCCCTCCAAAAGGGTGCCCTTTTTCGAAAATCACAGTGTTAAGCGTGCTACCTACCGGACAAAACCGTCAGAAGGTCATTGTATAAATGTTTTTGGGATGTGTGTACGTGCGTATGTCTGAGCATATTGGAATACCAGGTACATTTTTGCAGAAAATCGGTGAAGCTACCTACCGTTGAGATAGCGGTGGAACGTTTCGGACAAAACCGTCAGAAGGCTATTATTATTGTAAATAAATGTTTTTGGGATGTGTATGTACGTGCGTATGTCCGAGCATATTGGAATACCAAGGTACATTTTTGTAGAAAATCGGTGAAGTTCATCCGGTTTGCACTTTCGTTTCATCAAAGCTCAAGCTTGTTTGTTTTGGCAGCATACAGACGAGACCCGGGCTAGGTTAGGGGGATCACGGTTGGGCCTTTCCTAGCAGTGGCTCGGTGTCACGCGCGCGAGTTACCCCCCGGTTGCATGGCACGGTTTTAGGGTTTCGTGAGGATAAAATTAACGATGTGGGCGCGCAATGGAATGGCAAGCTACGCCGTACCAAAGAAATGACCTAACTCGCGTGCAGCGGAAACGTTTGTCTGTGAGGTACAGTGTCACTTGTGCGAGTGGCTCGAACACGGTCGGTAGTTGAAGTGGGAGCATATCATAGCATCATAATACCATCATAATAACATAATCTTAACACCATCGAAACATCCTCCTACCAATGCCGTAGTCGTGGTGTAGAGGTTCCGAAACTAGGAGCAACTCCTGAAAAATGGGTGGTGAATTGGCGCGCCTCTACAACGTAGGTGGTGTCAGTATAGGCATAGATAGGCGCATGATACCGACAAGAGGTGCACACATTTGTTTTTGTTATGAGGATTTTTTCTACTATCCCCCTCCCCCCCCCCCCCCCCCGCCCACGCCCCCCTTCCCCATAAACCAGCAAATGTTTCGAACGTTTCATGGCTGCTCGGTACGCGGAAGTAGGATGCTCTGAAAAACATGTCTTCATCTATATATATTGCGGCGTTGTCTCAATTCTGCTCAAAGGACTATCGAGCGATGGAGTAGGGACGGCGAGGGGAGAACTACCGCAGTTCAGGAGATACGTCCGGGGACTGTGGTGTCAGAAACCAGTGGTTTCGTGAAAGAACCGTCGGGGGGGGGGGGGGGCAAAACTGCAGGACCGTGAAACGCCTCGAGGCTCCTCTCGATCAAAGAGCCCTCTACCTACACCCGAACCACGACTTTGAGGCAAAACGAAAGTCAAAGCACAACCCGGTGCGCGGTCCAATGGCCGAGGGCGTTTACAACGAAGAACATTTTTTCTAAACGAGATTTTCCGCGGCTGACCAAGGCCATCATAGGGGGGGGATATTCCGGTTTTCATTTGCCGGGTTTGAGATATACACACACGCCCTTCTTGCGAACCTGTAAACCTGTCAGACCAAAAGGTTGTTTTTTGTGCAAGAAGAGGTGACTGTTCTGGCGCCGATTTTAGCTCTCCTCACCATTCCACCGAATGGCGGATTCATGTCACAAGGTTTAATCAGCTCGATATGTTAAGCTCGCGGAACCAACAACTGGGAGAGTCACTCGAGCGAGTGTGAGCCCGCCGATCCACTTTCGAAAACAAAACAACGAAAGCGACCCCGCTACCGTACCTTACGGCACATATTCATGATGTTATTCGTACAGCCTCTATTTGAAAGGTATTCCCAACATGATGGGCTGTATACCTGCCCGCAATTGATGTCTTATCACAAAACTGAGATCCCCACATTGAAGCGTGAAGGATCATATCATATGCCACATGACAATCACAATATGTGTACTCGTAACGGTATAGCCTGGATAGTCTTTTTGCGACACCTTACATCATAACTGGCCAGAAAGGAAAAACTGGGTAGAGCGCTCTGATCGCAGGACAATTTCAAAGAACACGCGGATTGGGTCTCTAAAAACCAGTTAACATAATAGATAGGACAAAAAAATGTCGAACAACTGTTTTCTTCTATCATAGGTCGTCCTGGGATTACAGCGCGTCGGTCAGGTTCCCATTCTGATCACTTTTGATGTGAGGTACATGTATGCTATCCCACACGCCGGGCACCCGCTTACCTACCGTGAAACCAGACGTACCATCATACATAATATCACGTGCAACATACGCAAATAACGTAACTGGTATACACATACCCATAGATGACGTACATACATAATACACACATAAGATTTTAATGAATATCACATGTAACACACCCTGGTACTGATGTAAAAATCTTATAACGCACTACAAAGTGCATGAGACCCATCACACGGTAGGTATTGCGGGTTTTGCGCCAAAACCTCCGTGGGCGTTCCAGTTCCTCATGTGAGGAACTGCTGGTCAACGAAGCAGTTCCACGAGTACACTTTTGTTTAGGACTACTATATGGCACAGAAGCTTGATCGGGTTGTGCGAAACGAATGCCTTCAAAGTCATGCAGTATCGGGTGATATATTGAGTTTACTGGTGACCAATGCTACGGTAGAGGGAGTCCCCACAGTTGGGCACTTATTTGTTTTCAGTGGCTCGGTGTAACTCGCGAGTGGGACCCCCCTATTGCTTGCGGTCACAACTTTTCGCGCTGTTTGGACCATTTTTAATTTTAACGCCACAAGGGATGGTCATCTAGGCTGCACCAAATAATTCGCCGACGTGTTTTGATCAAAAAAGGTACAGTCACTCGCGCGAGTGGGTCAGACCCGGTGACGAAAACAGGGGGTGTCCCCATAACGAAGCCTTCATCTGAATGTGAGAAACGATGGGACCGATGCTTCATCTCTGTTACCCAGGGACGGCTCGTGACGTAACGCAGAGCAAGTAATAATCGAGAAAACGGACAGTCGCAGCTTAACGAAGCGTCACTACTATTCCTGTACGTGCCCGTTGTGTCCAAAAGGTTGATAAATTGCAGCTGTCCCTTCGACCCTATACAAGCAAGCCAACTTACACGTAAAGCTATGATGCAGGACCTTTCCGGTGACCACCACCGCCCTTTCGCATCACTCGACGTCTTCGCAACACCTGCACCGACATTTCATCGCAACACCTGCACCGATCATGTACACCCACACCCGGTGAGTTTATTCGCCTGTTTCTGCAAGATGTTGGGAGTGAATAAACCAGTTTATCCCTGGCAAAAAGAAAGCGAGACACTCATTTCTGATCGTTCGTTGGGCTTAGCTACGTTAGACCGTAGACGCCTATTTGCTACTACTGTAGCGGCTCTTCACCAGGAACTTTACCATATACCACACAAGAAATTACTTCGAGAAACCCTGATCGTAGCACGAGCATTCCGGCAGACAGCCCATCAATGTCTACGGCTATCGCATACCACCTGGTGTATGACATTTTACTGTGTGCTTTGGAAGCCGTTCTATCTCGCGCTTTTAAAAATCGAAATTGTGTGCAGGCAGTGACGCTAATATGACAACGGCGAGGGATTGGATTCGCATAAAAGATAGAACAGACAAACATGGAGTTTAGCGCGTACACGTCCTCATATAGCACCGGTTGTTCACGTCGTGCGGAGTAATATGTATGTATATGTCTTGCGCGCTGTGGACAGCAGACAAGAAGCAAATTTGTCTGGCACACAAAAAAACGGACCAGTATGTGTGTCCAGGCCTTGTTCCTAACGACTAACAGTATTGTTCTGTATTCAACAACAACTAACTGGGCGTGCCGTTAGCCGTACTGAAGTTGGTAATTCCACGTATTTTTCTGCGGTATGTATGATTGTTGGTAAGAGTGCAGGTCTTCTTTACAACTAGCGTACTCTAGATCAAACTGTTTGTCTCCCCGGAGAACGTCGATCGTTGTATTTTGATTACTAGCCAAGGATGCGCTAGCAATTTTTTTGACGTCTAACGCAGGCCGTGGGGGGTTGAGCGGGCAAGCACGAGTCATTCGGATTGCGATACGTGGCATCGTAGAACTTGCAAGCAGATGAAAGTGAACGTTTTCAATTACGTGGACGCGCCTACCGCCTCAACAGAATTTCCCCTCACCACAACGCATCAGGCACATGCCCTACCTACCACTATGTTCTAGCAGGTGCTTCTGGTAGCAGCAGTGGCTCTGGCATTTCTTTCGTAGCGAACACAAACACACATAAATAAAAGCAACAACAGAAACGTGTATATATATGCGTAGATGCGCATGCTGAAAAAATACATGTGCAGACAGGCGTTGATGCTACATCTTCT
Organism: Undaria pinnatifida; assembly: GCA_012845835.1. Taxonomy (NCBI): domain Eukaryota; class Phaeophyceae; order Laminariales; family Alariaceae; genus Undaria; species Undaria pinnatifida. The sequence goes on from JABAKD010000007.1 coordinate 11,102,463, forward strand.
GACTCAGACAAATACCAGTACGAGTTTTCGAACCCATGTACAACGCAAAAAAGAAACAACGATTGCCTGCGAAGTGTTTTCAAGCTTCTACGGGTAGCGGGAGAAAGCAACAATACGGGAAGGTATCACGCTGGACCCGTCCCCCGTACAAGCGTTAACGTTGTTGTTGTACTCCGTCTGACACCAACGTTACAGTCACCAGCTCATTGATCTAGCTCAGTGGCCGACTGATTCTACGGGATCACCGCTATGAAAAACAGCGATTTCTTTAACGAACGTTTTGTGGCTGCTCGATACGAGGAGGGATGCAGTGAAAAGTATATATTCACATATGTTCTCGTTCGCGAAAGCCTTTCGACCGATCACATCGGGGTGGCAAAGGGCGCCGTATTTCAGGAAATATGGCCGTGCCCTGGTTTCAAAACCGACGATTGCGTTGAAGAAAAGTTAGGGGGGGGGCTACCGTAGAATGACTGGGTAGATAGGTATCGCCATCATAATGGTCATTTTTCGTCGTTTTTACAAATTGCCGTATGAAGCTTGACAGGGGTCAATGGGTTGATATGTCCCGCCTTAATATGCGCATGTTAGGGCGCTTGTCGGTGTCAGGGTTGAAGGTTATGGCCAGGATCAGGTTTACGGTTTTGATATTCGGCAAAGTTCCAATGTGATATGGTCGGCATTAGGATATCGGGGAGCAGGTAGACCAAAGAAGGACTGCAGGACCACACTATTTCGTGCGTGATACAAGTCGCTTCGATAACACGACGCGTCAACAAAAACGCTTTCTAGTACGGAGTCGCCTGCACACGTGATCAATGTTTCACAGGCGCGCCCTGCCTACGCATACGTCATAGCCTCATTGAGCGCTGAGTCATAGTGTGGTAGCCAGCGAGCAATGAGGAGAACTTTGTTTTGCTTTTTTTCACCGCCGCAACTGCATGCATGGGCGGAGACGGGAAAGATAACCCGCTCTGTATTTTCGAAACGAGACACGCGGGGTTGCACTCTGAACATTCGTCTCGGGTGTGGCATAAAAAACACACACCACCAGCTGCAGAAGAAGTACCAGGCATTCTGTATGTGAAGTAATAGAAGGAATTCAGTAACCCAACACAGGGCATAGATGCCCTCTCATTGATGGAGTATACAACATACCAAAGATTGGCCGCCCAACCTCTTCCATTATAAGACGTGCGAGTACGATTGCGTCGCTCGTTGGTCCGGGATGTGGCGTGCAGAAAGGTACATGGAATGTTCGGAAGAACCCTGGAGTCTCGACACATTTGGGGGCCATGCTCACCAACACAACAGAGGATACACACACGCCGTCTTGTCATGGTACCAGCATGTAGCGCACGGCAGTGCAAGGCCTATGGGCGTGCCTTGCAGCAAGTACTTGAAGCAGAGTTAGGACAGTAACAAATCCAGCATCCCCCCGTTGCTTCGTGTGAAAGATGCTGAAACCGTCAGTTGTGTTCGCCCTTTTTTCACCTCGAAAGCCCCGCGCGGGTTGTTCAACAAGTACTACACTGTCCTTGCGGGTCGCCCCGGCGGGGTGCTGTGGTTACCTTTGAATACTACTACCGTGAGTCCTTGAGTTCGAATGCCAGCACCGTGGTGAAAATACACTATATATTTGCATAAATGCACACAACAATAATAATGGATCATTCGCTGGCAGCGCCTAAAAAATCGCAGCGTGCGGAGGTTCAATTGGACGCGAGTCGACGAGGGAACAAAAAGGCTGAAGTATGTCTGCGATAAATCAAAGCCCGTACCGTAGCTTTGGGTATGGGGAAGGAGGGCACGCCATGTGACCCCCGATCTGAGTTACTACTGCTAGGGAGGGCGCGAGAGTAGTGCGAAGGCAACACATGGGATGAAAAAACGAAAAACAGCACCAGGTAATAATGGTATTCCGAATTTTTGTCCAAAGAAAAAATGTGTTCGCCACTGTATCCATCTAGAAACAAGCACGAATGCGAGTCCTCAAGTAACGGTGCACCCCCTGGCACACGAGACGCCCACACGAAGAGGCGGCTATCGACGTGCAGCTTTACACCGTCGGCAGCAAAGTCTTGCACGTGTTGCTATTCGTTTATGGAACAGCGCAGCGTGGTAGGGTATGCTTGCCCCCCAGCGTCCGGCTAGGAATGCCTTGTTTCACCGTCGCGGTAACCCTTGCTTCTATGGCTCGCAAGAGTCTCTGACGCAGCCTGTCGAAACATAACAAATAACGGGTATAAGTCAACGAAGTAACAGCACGGACGTAGAACAGGGGTGAGTTATCTAGCGCCATGTATGTGCCAACAACGAACGGCGTAGAGGCCACATGGGAGTATTTCGTGGTGTAAGTGCATCGCGCATGTGAACGGTATGGCGATCCGTATACGTGCAAATTGTCGTTATCCTGTAGACAACATACGATGTGCTCGTAAAAATCAAGTTGCAGACTCTTTATTCCCCTTACCAGCAAATCACCTGAACCAGTCTTGGTCTATGAAGTATATGTTATGTCCACATTCCTTCACCATTCAGAGACAAGAAAGACATTGAAGTTCGCATTAGAGGGTATGGTATGGTATGGTATGGTATGGTATGGTATGGTATGGTATGGTATGGTATGGTAAGGTATGGTATGGTATGGTATGGTATGGTATGGTATGGTATGGTATGGTATGGTATGGTATGGTATGGTATGGTATGGTATGGTATGGTATGGTATGGTATGGTATGGTATGGTATGGTATGGTATGGTATGGTATGGTATGGTATGGAATTGTATGGTATGGTATGGTATGGTATGGCATGGTATGGTATGGTATGGTATGGTATGGTATGGTATGGTATGGTATGATATGGTATGGTATGGTATGGTATGGTATGGTATGGTATGGTATGGTATGGTATGGCATGGTATGGTATGGTATGGTATGGTATGGTATGGTATGATAGGATATGATATGATATGATATGGGATTATATAGTATGGCATGGTATGGTATGGTATTGTATGGTATGGTATGGTATGGTATGGTATGGTATGGTATGGTATGGTATGGTATGGTATGGTATGGTATGGTATGGTATGGTATGGTATGGTATGGTATAGTATGGTATGGTATGGTATGATATTGTATATTTTTGCATTGTATTGTATTGTATTGTATTGTATTGTATTGTATTGTATTGTATTGTATTGTATTGTATTGTGTTGTATCGTGGTTGTACTGTGTTGTTGTATTGTATTGTATTGTATTGTATTGTATTGTATTGTATTGTATTGTATTGTATTGTATTGTATTGTATTGTATTGTATTGTATTGTATTGTATTGTATTGCATTGTATTGTGTTGTATTGTATTGTATTGTATTTTATTGTATTGCATTGTATTGTGTTGTATTGTGTTGTATTGCTTTGTGTTGTATTGTGTTGTATTGTATTGTGCTGTACTGTACTACATTGTATTTTATTGTACAGTGTTGCACTGAGCCCACTCCTCACATAAGAAGCTGTCCAGCTCAGCCATCCGCTGACTTCGGGCGAAATGAAGGCTTCAACTCGATTACACGCCGAAATATCTAGTTGGACGAAGAACGCAATTCGCACACCATTCAAGCTATGTTGGGAAATGCAGTCATTCATTGACGCGTCTCGTATGTATGGATTTGTTTTTTCGGATCAACTGCTACCGCTACGATGGCGCGCGTCGTTTGTTCTCTGTTTCAACCTCTGTGGCCTAATAATAATGAAGACAGCTCGTATTGACAACATTGTCTTGAAGAACGAGAGCATGTCACGCAGTGTGCTGATTGATGATAAGACGATTCAGTGATGGGAAAAGTAGAGACTTCGGGTGATGATTACTCTCACACGTTTATAGATTTATACTTCATGCGAGTAAAATGTCTGTAGATAATCGGCTATGAAGCTCATATACCGCCTTGTCCGGTGTGCAAATGATGTCCAACATGATATACCTGGTTAGTAGCATGTCCTATGATTTACATTGGTAGTAGAAGCCTAGTCGCTGGTCACCCTTTTCAGTTTTAGTACGTTTTCCCTGCTCGTTTTTCAGCAGCATACGCAGGTAATGTAACGAAGTAGTTGAATTTTCGTCGTCTAAGCGGTGTTGTCCCCTGTCCACTCCATTTAGTTTTGCGGGCTCATTATTTCGCAGACCTGACGTCGCTCTCCTCCTCCCCCACTGAGAAACAAAATCCACAGCGATATGCTCTACTTGGGTCCATCTCATGACGCATAACACTGAATACACTGAGTTGCATTTACTGAGCCGTCTAACGTTTGGTCGCCGGCTTATACGTTCCGTTTCGTCCCGTCCGATGTGTCCGTTCTTTAGCACGCCTGATACTTCCGGTATCCTCTTACAAATCGAGAACAAGGTTACCCCTCTCATGGTCGGGGCATTCCTGGCCAGCCTAAGCGTCGCAGGTGGGTGGGGTCCCTCGTGCAACAGCTTGTCATTCCCAGAGTGGTCCTACGGCAGCCCCCTCGAGGTGTTTAGCGATATATCCGTTTTCGAAACCAGCTCACCGGCCTTATCCATTGATCTACGGCGCCCCTTGCCACCCCGGCGTCGTCCTTCGATAATCGTTACGCAAAAAAGAACAATTTTGGACGGAGATTTTTTTTGTAGCATCCTTCCTCCTGTCGAGCAGCCATGATATTTTCGTTAAAGAAAATCGCTAGTTTTGGGGGGGCTATCGCATAATCGTCCGAGCTGCGAACTTGCTAGTCCGACCCACCTCCGCCCCAACCAAGGTAAGGCTACCGTAGGGGAGAGTGCTTCTTTCTTCCTCCTGCACCGCTGGGTTTGGGCCACTCGCACGAATGCCTCTACAGGTTCACTCACCGATGAAAACACATAATACTACTCTTAGAAGATGTTTTTGCGGTAGCGTAGCTAACCGTTACCTTTCGAATTAATATTCATCACGTATATACAGCAGCACACGAAAGCTTAAGAGATGGCAAAGGATCGGAGGGGTCACGCGCGGCTAGTGACCTCGAGCCACTGTAAACCCAGTCGAGGTTCTCCTACTAAGGTACCCCTGTTCTTCCCGTAGCTTTGGTCACCAAGCGAAGCTAACGTTTTCCCCAAAACTAGTTCGAACCGGACAGTACACTGTTGGGATTACTATATATTTTTTCCAACTTATCTATCGAAAAAACGAATCGACAACAACAAGGTAGGTTCTCTCCCATAGCCGTCGCATTCGTCACCGCCCCATAACGCCAGTCACGACAAAAGTTGGGTCGTGTGTTATTTATGGCGGGCACGGTGACCGAGGCTTCGGTGCTGCAGCATCAGAGGGGACTCTGGTCCAAGCCTACGGTCCAGAGGGGTACCTCAATCTCCAACACCGGACCTTAGCCACTCGCGCGAGAGACTCTGCATCTCACGGGTATATAGACTCTACGCCTTTGATTTGGCGCAGGACGAGTACCTGTACCGTTCCATTGCGGAGTGATGTCGCGAAACTGGCACAGCATGAAAAGATAAAGATCGAGAAGGAATGCAGGGGTATCACTCGCGCGAGTGGCCCCGAGCTCACACTAGTGCAATAGAAACGCCCCAAACGTGACCCCGCTGCCGCCAAAGCCTGGGTCTAGTGGAGAGGTGTATGGGTTTTGATCTCCCCAGACGAAAAGCCGCAGAAACCAAATCGATGCGCAGAGTCACTCCACTGTGTACGGGTTGCATGCACTCTTCAAGCCGACAAAAGGCGTGCCTGACCGGTTAAGCCCCTCAACTGAGGACGTACCCTGGTCAGTCAAATATATTTCACGATCATAATTTTGTTTTGGGACTAAGGGGCATAGCGAACGATTGCCTTCGAAGTCATGTACTTCCGGTGAGATATTTGACACATATATTGGCTCCGAAAATTCTTCGAATCTGCTGTATCGCCGCATAGGTTTTGGTTTTTCTGGGGGTGGTGGCTTGAAGAGCTCTACACCTCCTGGCCCAAAACATTGACGCTGTTTGTAAAACTACACGCTTACTCCATATACAGACTCGTGGATAATGTGTAAGACATTAACGTCTGAAAAAAGAATGGGAAAATTCCGATGATTTATGGTTAAGGAACCCCCATCGTTCATCCGAAATATTCTCGCCAAAGTATGGTATACCGTGAGAAGTTCTATAGTAGACCCCCAACTGTTCTCTAACGAAATCCTCGGTTTTGAAATCAGCTCCCTCCGTATCTCCAGGAAATACGGAGCGAGGCCCTTGCCCCCCCGACGACATCGTTCGATTGCCGTTTGCAAACATGAAAAATGTGTGAAAGATAGTTTTTTAATAGAATCCTTTGTCGTGTGGGGCACAAATGAAACGTTCGTAAAAAAGATCACCGGTTTTGTGGGGAGGTCTGTCGTAGAATCAGTCCGTGTAGCTCTATCGTGGCACGCGTCATTAAAAGGTGCCGTGTTTGGATGCGTACGTTTCACGTTAGAGAGGGAGTGCTCACATTTCAGGTATGCAATTTCTGACTTACTTGGATTCATAACCCAAACTTGGTCGACGTGGTATCCCTGTTTCGGTGCCTGTTGCAATAGCGGTGTATCCTGTGGCACACCCTCCAAACAAAATTGGGCTTTGGTTCCTGGATATAAATTGGCCACTTAGCCCAAAATGGTCAGGACAATACCGTTTTTCTTTATACATACGAATTTGTATTTTTTGCATGCCTACTAGGTCATTGGGTTCTTCGTGCGGTTAACCATTGATTTTGCTCTAAATCTGCTTTTTTTGGGGGATGGGGTATCGATTCCCTCAGGATCACCCCAAAAAAGCCACAATAAAGGTAAACCTCTGTCATCACATTAGTCTTTGGCAAAATACAAGGTTTGAATATCTAGGCCATAGATTTGGTTGGGGCGTGCTTCCACTTTCGGCTTAGCGATAAGCATCAGGGCTTTGGATGTAGGTTACAGAGTCCTTCAAGTTAGGGGTCTCAGGAAACAAAAACATGGTGCACGTGCACATATTTCGTGAGGTGCAGCTTTGTTGACCGTTATCTGACACAAGGATGTTTTTACCCTGTCACACGTCATGCCGTCGTCAAGCAGCCAAGGGGCAACAGGTTAACAGCACCGCAAGCATGCCCAACCACGCCGGACGCATGCCCGCCAACGCCGGAACCATGCCCAATGACGCCGCAAGCATGCCCAATGACACAGCAAGCATGCCCAACGACGCCCCGAGCATGCCCAACGACGCCACAACCATGCCCAACCGCGGCGCAAGTATGGCTAGCACCACCTACCCAGGTAAAGCATTACGTCGCGTCCATATCGTCGTTTTAAAATACAATTCGCTTCGCATTCAGCTTTGTTTTGTTTTCTTCCTTGCAGTTGTTTAAACGTAGTCCATCTTCAACCTCAGGTTGCAAATCCCACTCCTTGATACGTAAGAAATTTATGCTTGCCTTTCCACTACTCATAGCGATATATCTAGGTTCTACCCCCCCCCCCCCATACACCCTGGAAACGCAAGGAAACGGGTGCACGTCAGTCATCGCAAATGTCTTTGCACAAATCATATGGTTTGAATATCTAGGTCAAAGGTTTATCTGTCGGGTTGTTGCACGTTCCGTAAAGCAAAAATGATCAAGGCTTTGGATGTAGGGTGAGCCTTCAAGCGCGGTTCCACAAGGAGAGCACAAATGGTGCACATTTATCGTAAGGTGCAGCTCTGTTGGTCGTTATCTGACACAAGGATGCCTTCCCTCTGTCGTACGTTATGCCGTCGTCAAGCAGACAAAGCGCAACAGGTCAATAGCGCCAAGAGCATGCCCAAGCACGCCGGTTGCATGCCCAATGACGCCGCAAGCATGCCCAATGACGCTGAAACCATGCCCAACGACGCTGGAATCATGCCCAACCACGCCGGAATCATGCCCAAAGACGCCTCAAGCATGCCCAACGACGCCCCAAGCATGCCCAACCACGCCGGAAGAATGCCCAACGACGCCAAAAACATGCCCAACGACGCCGAAAGCATGCCCAACCACGCCGGAATCATGCCCAATGACGCCGCAAGCATGCCCAACGACGCCGGAGGCATGCCCAACGACGCCGGAATCATGCCTAACGACGCCCCAAGAATGCCCAAAGACGCCTCAAGCATGCCCAACGACGCCCCAACCACGCCCAACCACGCCGGAAGAATGCCCAACGACGCCAAAAACATGCCCAACGACGCCGAAAGCATGCCCAACCACGCCGGAATCATGCCCAATGACGCCGCAAGGATGCCCAACGACGCCGGAAGCATGCCCAACGACGCCCCAAGCACGCCTAATCACGCCGGAAGAATGCCGAACCACACTAAACGCATGCCCCACCACGCCGGAAGAATGCCCAACCACGCCGGAATCATGCCCAACGACGCTGGAAGCATGCCCAACCACGCCCCAAGCATGCCCAAGGACGCCCCAAGATTGCCCAACCACGCCGGAAGCATGCCCAATGCCGCTGAAACCATGCCCAACGACGCTGGAATCATGCCCAACCACGCCGGAATCATGCCCAACGACGCTGCAAACATGCCCAACCACGCCAGAATCATGCCCAACGATGCCCCAAGCATGCCCCACGACGCCCCAAGCATGCCTAACGAAGCCCCAAGCATGCCGAACCACGCCGGAATCATGCCCAATGACGCCGCAAGCATGCCCAACGACGCCGGGGGCATGCCCAACGACGCCGGAATCATGCCTAACGACGCCCCAAGAATGCCCAAAGACGCCTCAAGCATGCCCAACGACGCCCCAAGCATGCCCAACCACGCCGGAAGAATGCCCAACGACGCCAGAAACATGCCCAACGACGCCGAAAGCATGCCCAACCACGCCGGAATCATGCCCAATGACGCCGCAAGGATGCCCAACGACGCCGGAAGCATGCCCAACGACGCCCCAAGCACGCCTAACCACGCCGGAAGAATGCCGAACCACACTAAACGCATGCCCCACCACGCCGGAAGAATGCCCAACCACGCCGGAATCATGCCCAACGACGCTGGAAGCATGCCCAACCACGCCCCAAGCATGCCCAAGGACGCCCCAAGATTGCCCAACCACGCCGGAAGCATGCCCAATGACGCTGAAACCATGCCCAACGACGCTGGAATCATGCCCAACCACGCCGGAATCATGCCCAACGACGCTGCAAACATGCCCAACCACGCCAGAATCATGCCCAACGATGCCCCAAGCATGCCCCACGACGCCCCAAGCATGCCTAACGAAGCCCCAAGCATGCCGAACCACGCCGGAAGCATGCCCAATGACGGCGAAAACATGCCCAACGACGCCGGAATCATGCCCAATCACGCCGGAATCATGCCCAACGACGCCGCAAACATGCCCAACGACGCCGGAATCATGCCCAACAACGCCCCAGGGATGCCCAACGACGCCTTTGTTATCAGGCCCAACCGCGGCGCAAGCATGTCTAGCACCGCCTACCCAGGTGAAGCATTAAGTCGCCTTCATATCGTCGTTTAATAAAAAAACTCGCTTCGCATTCAGCTGTGATTTGTTTTCTTCCTTGCGGCTGTTTAAACGTCGTTCATCTTCAACTTCAGGTTGCACATTCCACTCCGTTTTACGTTAGGAGTTTTTACTTGCCTTTTGAATACTAATAGCGCCATCATCTAAGTTCTACCTCGCCCCCTCCCCCCATACACCCCACAAAAGCAAGGAAACAGGTGCACGTCTGTCATTGCATATGTCTTTGAAAAAAATACACGGTATGCATACCTAGGCTATAGGTTCAGGTGTCGGGTTGTTACACTTTCGGTATAGCGGAAAGGATCAGAGCAAGCGCGGTTACCCAGGAAGCGCGCAAATGATGTACATTTATCGTGAGGTGCAGTATTGTTGATCGTTATCTGACAAAAGGATACTTTCCCTCTGTCGTACGTTTTGCCGTCGTCACGCAGGCAAGGGGCAACAAGAAAATAGCGCCGAAAGCATGCCCAACCACGCCGGAAGCATGCCCAACGACGCCCCACGCATGCCCCACGACGCCCCAAGCATGCCCCACGACGCCCCAAGCATGCCCAACGACGCCCCAAGCATACCCAACCATGCCGGAATCATGCCCAACGACGCCGCAAACATGCCCAACGACGCCGTAAACATGCCCAACGACGCCGGAATCATGCCCAACAACCCCCCAGGCATGCCCAACGACGCTTCAAGCATGCCCAACCGCGGCGCAAGTATGTCTAGCACCACCTACCCAGGTGAAGCATTAAGTGGCGTCTGTATCGTCGTTTTATGAAAATCATGGCTTCGAATTCAGCTGTGATTTGTTTTCCTCCTTGCGGTTGTTGAAACGTCGTTCATCTTCAACTTCAGGTTGCACATTCCACTCCGTTCTACGTTAGATGTTTTTCCTTGCCTTTCGACTACTAATATCGCTTTCATCAAGGTGCTACATCGCCCCCTCCCCCCATATACCCCAAAAAAGCAAGGAAACGGGTGCACGTCTGTCATCGCATATGTCTTTGAAAACAATATACGGTTTGCATACCTAGGCTGTAAGTTCGGCCGTCGGGTTGTTGCACTTTCGGTATAGCTAAACGGATCCGGGCCTTGAATGTAGGGTGCAGAGTCCTTCAAGCGCGCATCCTCAGGAAGCGCACTTGTGATACACAATTATCGTGAGGTGCAGCTTTGCTGATCGTTATCTGACAAAAGGATACTTTCCCTCTGTCGTACGTTTTGCCGTCGTCACGCAGGCAAGGGGCAACAAGAAAATAGCGCCGAAAGCATGCCCAACCACGCCGGAAGCATGCCCAACGACGCCCCACGCATGCCCCACGACGCCCCAAGCATGCCCCACGACGCCCCAAGCATGCCCAACGACGCCCCAAGCATGCCCAACGACGCCCCAAGCATGCCCAATGACGCCCCAAGCATGCCCAACCATGCCGGAATCATGCCCAACGACGCCGCAAACATGCCCAACGACGCCGTAAACATGCCCAACGACGCCGGAATCATGCCCAACAACCCCCCAGGCATGCCCAACGACGCTTCAAGCATGCCCAACCGCGGCGCAAGTATGTCTAGCACCGCCTACCCAGGTGAAGCATTAAGTGGCGTCTGTAACGTCGTTTTATGAAAATCATGGCTTCGCATTCAGCTGTGATTTGTTTTCCTCCTTGCGGTTGTTGAAACGTCGTTCATCTTCAACTTCAGGTTGCACATTCCACTCCGTTCTACGTTAGATGTTTTTACTTGCCTTTCGACTACTAATATCGCTATCATCAAGGTGCTACATCGCCCCCTCCCCCCATATACCCCAAAAAACAAAGGAAACAGATGCACGTCTGTCATCGCATATGTCTTTGAAAGCAATATACGGTTTGCATACCTAGGCTGTAAGTTCGGCCGTCGGGTTGTTGCACCTTCGGTATAGCTAAACGGATCCGGGCCTTAATTATAAGGTGCAGAGTCCTTCAAGCGCGCATCTTCAGGAAGCGCACTTGTGATACAAATTTATCGTGAGGTGCAGCTTTGTTGATCGTTATCTGACAAAAGGATACTTTCCCTCTGTCGTACGTTTTGCCGTCGTCACGCAGGCAAGGGGCAACAAGAAAATAGCGCCAAAAGCATGCCCAACCACGCCGGGAGCCTGCCCAACGACGCCCCACGCATGCCCCACGACGCCCCAAGCATGCCCCACGACGCCCCAAGCATGCCCAACGACGCCCCAAGCATGCCCAACGACGCCCCAAGCATGCCCAATGACGCCCCAAGCATGCCCAACCATGCCGGAATCATGCCCAACGACGCCGCAAACATGCCCAACGACGCCGTAAACATGCCCAACGACGCCGGAATCATGCCCAACAACCCCCCAGGCATGCCCAACGACACTTCAAGCACGCCCAACCGCGGCGCAAGTATGTCTAGCACCGCCTACCCAGGTGAAGCATTAAGTGGCGTCTGTATCGTCGTTTTATGAAAATCATGGCTTCGCATTCAGCTGTGATTTGTTTTCCTCCTTGCGGTTGTTGAAACGTCGTTCATCTTCAACTTCAGGTTGCACATTCCACTCCGTTCTACGTTAGATGTTTTTCCTTGCCTTTCGACTACTAATATCGCTTTCATCAAGGTGCTACATCGCCCCCTCCCCCCATATACCCCAAAAAAGCAAGGGAACGGGTGCGCGTCTGTCATCGCATATGTCTTTGAAAACAATATACGGTTTGCATACCTAGGCTGTAAGTTCGGCCGTCGGGTTGTTGCACTTTCGGTATAGCTAAACGGATCCGGGCCTTGAATGTAGGGTGCAGAGTCCTTCAAGCGCGCATCATCAGGAAGCGCACTTGTGATAAACATATATCGTGAGGTGCAGCTTTGCTGATCGTTATCTGACAAAAGGATACCTTACCTCTGTCGTACGTTTTGCCGTCGTCAAGAAGCCAAGGGGCAACAGGTCAATAGCGCCGGAAGCATGCCCATCCACGCCGGAAGCATGCCGAACCACGCCGCAAGCATGCCCAATGACGCTGCAATCATGCCCGAATACGCCGGAAGTATGCCCGACCAAGTTGGAACCATGCCCGATGACGCCGCAAGCATGCCCAACGACGCCCCAAGCATGCCCAACGACGCCCCAAGCATGCCCAAGGACGCCCCAAGCATGCCTAACCACGCCGGAAGAATGCCCAATCACGCCGGGATCTTGCCCAACCACGCCGGAATCATGCCCAACGTCGCCGCAAACATGCCCAACGACGCTGGAATCATGCCCAACAACGCCCCAGGGATGCCCAACGACGCCTTTATCATGCCCAACAGGGGCGCAAGCATGTCTAGCACCGCCTACCCAGGTGAAGCATTAAGTCGGGTCCATACCGTCGTTTTACATAAAACATCGCTTCGCATTCAGCTGTGATTTGTGTTCTTTCCTGCGGTTGTTTGAACGTCGTTCATCTTTCAACTTCAGGTTGCACATCCCACTCCTTGCTACGTTAGAAGTTTTTACTTGCCTTTCGACTACTAATAGCGCCTTCATCTAGGTTCTACCCCCCCCACCTCCCCCCGTACACCCCAAAAAAGCAAGGAAACGGGTGCACGTCTGTGATCGCATATGTTCATGAAAACATTACACGGTTTGCATTCCTAGGCTATAGGTTCAGGTGTCGGGTTGTTGCACTTTCGGTAAAGCGAAAAGGATCAGGGCTTTAGATGTAGGGTGCGGAGTCCTTCAAGAGGCGCGGCTTCTCACAAGCGCACAAATGATGCCCATTTATCGTGAGGTGCAGCTTCGTTGATCGTTATATGACACAAGCATACCTTACCTCTGTCGTACGTTTTGCCTTCGTCAAGCAGCCAAAAGGCAACAGGTCAACATCGACGGAATCATGCCCAACCACGCCGGAAGCATGCCCAACCTCGCCGGAATCATGCCAGATGACGCTGCAAGCATGCCCAACAACGCCGGAAACATGCCCAACCACGCCGGTACCATGCCCAATGACGCCGCAAGAATGCCCAACAACGCCGGAAGCATGCCCAACGACGCCCCAAGCATGCCCAACGACGCCCCAAGCATGCCAAACGACGCCCCAAGCGTGCCTAACCACGCCGGAAGCATGCCGAACCACGCCGGAAGCATGCCGAACCTCGCCGGAAGCATGCCCAATGACGCTGCAATCATGCCCGAATACGTCGGAAGCATGCCCAACCACGATGAAACCATGCCCAATGACGCCGCAAGCATGCCCAACGACGCCGGAAGCATGCCCGACGACGCCCCAAGAATGCCCAAGGACGCCCCAAGCATGCCTAGCCACGCCGGAAAAATGCCCAACCACGCCGGGATCATGCCAAATGACGCCGCAAGCATGCCCAACGACGCTGGAAGCATGCCTAACCACGACCCAAGCATGCCCAACGACGCCCCAAGCATGCCCCAAGACGCCCCCAGCATGCCCAACGACGCCCCAAGAATGCCCAACGACGCCCCAAGCATGCCCAATGACGCCGAAGCCATGCCCAACGACGCCGGAATCATGCCCAACCATGCTGGAATCATGCCAAACGACGCCGCAAACATGCCCAACGACGCCGCAAACATGCCGAACGACGCCCCAGGCATGCCCAACGACGCCTCAAGCATGCCCAACCGCGGCGCAAGCATGTCTAGCACCGCCTACCCAGGTAAATAATAAAGTCGCGTCCAGAGCGTCGTTTTTTTAAAAAACATCGCTTCGCATTCAGCTGTGATTTGTTTCTTCCTTGTGGTTGGTTTAACGTCGTTCATCTTTCAACTTCAGGTTGCACATCCCACTCCTTGCTACGTTAGAAGTTTATACTTGCCTTTCGACTAATCATAGCGCCATCATCTAGGTTTTACCCCCCCCCCCCCCCTCATACACCCCAGAAAAGCGAGGAAACGGGTGCAAGTCTGTGATCGCATATGTCTTTGAAAAAATTATACGGTTTGTATACCTAGGCTATAGGTTCAGCTGTCGGGTTGTTGCACCTGCGGCATAGCATAAATGATCAGGGCTTTGGATGTAGGGTACAGAGTCCCTCAAGGGAGGTTCCACAGGAAGCGCACACATGGTGCCCATCTACCGTAAGGTACAGCTTTGTTGGTCGTTATCTGCCACAAGGACGCCTTCCCCCTGTTGTAGGTTATGCCGTCGTCAAGCAACCGAGGGGCAAAATGTCAACAGCGACGCAAGCATGCCCAACGGCGCCGCAAGCATGGCCAGCACCGCCTACCCAAATAAAGCATTAAGTCGCGTCTAAAGCGTTGTATAAAAAACAATCCTGCGGTTTTGGCTGTTTTGTATTTCTTCCGTGGAGTTGTTCGGACGTAGCCCATCTTCAACTTCATGTTGTACATCCCACTCCTTGCTACATTGGGAATTGATATTTGCCCTTCAACTACCAATGGAGTTATTATATAACTTTTACCGCCCCCCCCCTACACCCCCAAAAATGCGAGGATACAGGTACATCTTTGCCATCCCATGTGCCTTTTGCAAAAAAAACGGTTTGCGTATCTACGATATAGATTTGGTCGTCGAGTGCTTGCACTTCCGGTTTGGCAAAAATGATAAGGGCTTTGAATGTAGGGTACAGAGTCCTTCAGGCGAGGTTCCTCCGGAAGCACACACGGTGCATATTTACCGTAAGGTGCAGCTTTGTTGGTCGTTATTTGACACAAGGATGCTTTCCCGCTGTCGTTCGTTTGCCATCGTCAAGCACCCAAGAGGCAACAGGTCAACAGCGCCACAATCATGCCCACCCACGGTGGAAGCATGCCCAACCACGACGGAATCATGCCCAATGACGCCGCAACCATGCCGAACGACACCGCAATCATGCCCAACGACGCCCCAAGCATGCCCAACCACGGTGGAAGCATGCCCAACCACGACGGAATCATGCCCAATGACGCCGCAAACATGCCGAACGCCACCGCAATCATGCCCAACGACGCCCCAAGCATGCCCAGCCGCGCCGCAAGCATGGCCAGCACCGCCTACCCAGGTAAAGCATTAAGGCGCGTCCGTATCGTCTTGTTAAAAAAAAATCGCTCAAATTGTTTAGCTGTGTTTGTTTTTTTACCTTGGGATTGTTTGGACGTCATAAGTCCATCTTCAATTTCAAGTTGCGCATTCCACTCCTTGCCACGTTTGATTTTTTTTTGCCCCCCGACTGTCAAAAGCGTAATTATCTAACGTTTACCCCCTCCCCCCTCTTTTGTAGGATGCGAAGTTCGACAGTCCGAAGACTGCGGCGCTATGCTAAATTTTGACTACCCCCGCCCTCCCCCTCTATCCATTACCTGGCATTACATTGCGTTTCTAAACTATCGTTTGAAATAACGTTCACGTTTCACATACCTTTATACAAGGTATACGAAAGACTACACGTCTTCGGATTGGATTGGAATGTACCTGGTATCAATTCGATCCCCCCCCCCCCCCCTTCCCCGTTCTTCGTAGGGGGCGTAATTAACGTGTGTAAAAATATTCTTGCTCGAAATAAGGCACATTTTAGTCCTCCGACCCCCCAGTTGCTACACCGGCATTTTTCGGGAGGCGAAGCAAACGTTTGCTTCTGACAGCGACATTGACGGAATCTTCGAAACGGTGTAGCACGTTTGGACCAGGCCGAGTTTCCTTTTGCTCGTGGGGGGTTACTCGACGCAAATCTCACTACCTTCTGAGGAGTAAATCTTTTGGGCGAGCTTCCATTGTTTACCAAGACCGTGTTTCGATGGATCATCAGGTTGGTTCCCCCCCCCCCCCCTCGAATACGCCGGCGCGGACGGTTTCCGGAGGAGTGTTACGATAGAGGTGCGCACCACGCTTTTTTTTCGTGAAGTTAAGCTCACTTTAGGAGGAGGAGGTGAAGACACAAGTAATTCTTAATCCCACAACCTGCTTTATCGCGGATGAAAAATACGTGCTTTATCGACGATGTAAAACCCCATGTCCACTAGGTATACCACGAGAATGATCGAAACAAACGGCCTATAGGTTTTTCCGCTTTTAGGTTAACCCCTTTACAACTGGAACCCCGTTTTTGGGGACGAAATTACCTGGATTTTGTATAGGGAGGGGTTCGGGGGCTCTAAAGGGGTTAAGGAGCCCCGTCATATCAGAAGTTATGTTTAACCAAAAAGAGGTATACCTTGATACCTCCACCGTGTAGCACGCGTCTGGGGTGGCGAGAAAACAACATGCATGGTGAGAGAGAGCCGCAGGGACAACAACAAACGGGCCACCCTAGGGATGACGCGCTCATCCTAAACCAAAAACACTGGGCGGAGAAAGATATACCGCGATGGCTTACCCGCCTAGTCATAGGCACCTACTGTAATACACGGACCGCGCGTTCGGGTGTATATCAAACTTCCTTATATATGCATAGTGTTGTCACTTTGTTATTAGTTAACTGGCCATCCGGAAAAGAAAAAAACAGTTTCTCCTGTATGAGGGGATTTGCTCATCGGATTGCGCGTTTCTCATACATTTTTCATAGTCGGCTTTTTGTTTTTTGGGGGGGTGTACTGCATATTTCGCAACAGAGGGACGCGATATCGCGACGTGAATGCAATGGCGGCGTCCTGGCGATCAAAAGGTGAATGTGTCAGGGGGGTGCAGCAGATGTTCATGGGCTCTTAACCTGAGGTAGAGCTTCTTATCCCACCCCGAAACATGACTTCGAAGGCATTCGTCGATACCGCGGAGGCGTACCATATGTTTGACGCGTGCTACGACAGAGGTCGTACTTTTTGCCCGAAACGGTTTTCAATGGGGGGGGGGGGGAACGGGGGCTTTACCCACTATCGTCGGAAGCAAGATATTTGTTTTTGCCTTTTTTTGTTGTAAACATAAGCCATGGGAGTTTTTATCCACGGTGGCAGTTTTCCTATTTGTATCCCACAAAAGTTATTCGGAGAGAGGCCTTAAGCTCCCAAGTTGAAAACCATCAGAGACGAAAGTGGTGCAGCTCCATCGTAGCTTGCGCGTCGTCCTCTGCGCTACTACGGCAGCTCTGAAACAAACACGCTTCCAGCACTATCAGGCCAACCTATAGTTCCACGCCTGAGGAGCTGAACAAGTAATCGTATCAAACCTTTAGTGCCTCGGCATTGCAACCTCCAACTCTTACGGTAGCATGTAACTCGCACAGAATGATAGCCAAAGACCGATAGACACAGTGGTTAGCGTCGGAGCAAGGCAAGGGGAACCCGCAAAATATATATTTTTGTCACCAGCGCTACGGTTGGGGGCCTTCTTTTTGTAGTAGGGCTCGGGGTCACGCGCACGAGTGGCCCCCTTGTTCGACATCGTCATAGATTTTTGTGCTGATGAAAAACAAATCGATGTGAAGCCCCGATGAGATGGCGAGGAAACCTGCGCCAAGCAGGTCACCTAACGTGTCTTTGTCGGGGAGGTACAGAGTCACTCGTGCCAGGGGCTATGATAGCGATGGCGGTGAAACAGGCGGGTATGATAGGGTATGACACTACAGTACCGTAGCCTTCGTCTTGCGGCATTGTTCTCTGGGCTCGCGTAGATCGATCAATTTGTTAAGTCGCATATGCAGAAATATGGGACATTCGGGGGAACTCCGGTTCTACGAACTAGACCACGAGTCGAAGATGCGGCTCTTCAAAACCCACTCCCACACCTCTAACGGACTGGTTATGGACCTATTTTCTTGTTCGAAAAAGACTATCGAAGGCCGACGTCGGGGTCGCAAGGGGTACCGTATTTCAGGACATACGGCCAGGAGGAGCTGGTTTCGAAAACCGGCGATTTCGTTAAGGAAACGTTGGGGGGTCTACCGTTGAGCGACTCTAAGCTGAACGCACGACTTGATGAACAGACTCGTGGCCTATGGTACAAAAACAAAACAGAGAAAAATGCATTTGTCGGTTTTTTCCGACGATTTAGGGTGGGGGAGCCCCGTCATGCAGAATTTTTTTTTAGTCAAAATGTGCTACCTCTATCGTAGCACGCGCACGCCAAGTGCTTGGCACCATGGGCGTGATGAACCTGCCGCGAACTCTAGAACCAAAACTACAGAGGTTTTTGTTTCTTGTCATCCGCGGATTCATGATATTCTTTTCTCGCCTTACCTCCGCCCGCCTAACCTCTCGTCCTCGCCCCCTGCCCATCTATTGTTTACTTCCGCGCGCCGTCTCCTGTTCTCGCTCCCTACCCACGCACTTCGTACATTCACGGACGTCCGCCCTTTTTCCCTCACCCTTACGGTTTTTTTCACGGACAAGACGGCCCCTAATCTGGTCATGCGGACGACAAACGCTGCGCTCTGGCGGCAACTGCATTGGCATCACAATTCCAAGCGGAACGTTTGTCCTCAAGCACAATGCCTCCGAAGGTCACCTTCAGCTCCCACGCCAGCGGTAACACATATTTGAGGGCGAGTTCTTTCACGACCCGAATTGCTATCACGGTAGGATACGTCCGAGGCTGAGTCACTGACCGGGGTGTTTCAGCACAAGGCGACAACGTGCGTTCCAGGATTCTATAGCTCCGTTAGTCGAGACTTACGAGAGGGAAGCATATCAAGGTGCTTCGCCCACGATACAGTATACGTCGTTTGCTACTCAGGAGGTCGCTTCCGACATGACCTGCGTGCCGGCGATGCTGAACGTTTATCGCATTCGGATGTTGAAGTTGGAGCGTCTTATTTTTCACGTATGAATTTCTACGCGTTGCGAGGATGACATTTCGGCGCAGATTGGATAGTCTATATATATATATATATAATTTTTAAGGTCTGGAATGGCGGGCGTAGAAGTCATCATTCCTTGCTCAGCAATGCATTCTTAGTATGACTAAGCATTAGATGCCATGGGGAAAGTAAGGGGGACGTTGGTACCGGCGAGCTTTCTTCCTGGGCTTCGTTGCAAGCATTCTTTGTTTCTAATATATGTCGTGCGATGGGGTTGCGGACGCGAATGGTTTTATGAGTTGGGATTTACTAGGTAGGCGCGATATCCGTTTGAACGGCAGTCGGGGACGGATAGACCGCCAACTATAATAATTATCACTACCCGGTATTTGGTGTGTTGCTGGCTGTGGCTTGAACGCCTGCCGGTTGTGCTGAGCGTCCTGCTCATGTATCACTCGTGGCGGTTCAAGACACTGCACTATCTGCGTAGTCAATGAGTATCGGATAATGCTACAGGTACCAGGTACCTGGTACAAGGGTATGCTGCACAAACAACAGTAGTGTAGTGGCTGCTGTTCACTCAAGAATTTGTTGTTCCTGCGCTCGTAGTTCGCGTTCTAGAATGAGGGTTCTCGGTAGATCGTCGTTTGAGACTAATCGACGGTATTCTGGCAGTCCTGTAACGGTCTATAGGCTTCTGGGGCATGGCTAAAATCTAGGCGCCGGTCGAATAGGGGTTTGGAACCTAGCAGCTTTTTCGACGTGGAGGAAGTGGGTGGAGCCCCCCCCCTTTCCTCTCACTCTTCTCTACCGCATCGGAGCGTCTTCCCGTGCATCGATCAGTATGCCGTAGTTCGGCCATGAAGCGCCCCTGTTGAATCGGAAATATGTATCTTCAACACCATATGTGACGCTCGAAATCGTTTCGCAACGATTCTGTGAGAACCCCCTGAAGACCGTCATCGGTAAGCCACTTGAGAGTGTCCTAGTTTCTCAACAAGGAGCACTCTCATTCAGAAAACGTGTTTAGCCACACAAAGTGCTACTTCTTCTGTCGCAGGCACCTGTGGGATGATTCCGAGTGTCCCGACTTGGCGATAACCCACTAATGCGTAGGAGCACATTGGTGCTGACACGCGTGCTGCGATAGAGATGCACCACTCTTGTTCCGAGGTTCCTCCATTCGGAAGCTTAAGGCCTCTCGCGAAACTGCTTTGGAGATGAATTATCCTGCTACTGCTTCGTGGTGAAAACTCCCATTGTATAGGTACACAACGAGAACTAGGCAAAACAACTTATCCATTTCCGACCCTTTTGGGCTAATGAGGAGTTCCGTCAAAGCAAAGTCTCGCCTCTCCTTCCTGAGAGGATGTCGTCGCTAATATTTCTCTCCCGTGAGTCATCCGACGGCAGACGTTTTCCCGTTATGGTCCAGACCTTTCACGTCGTTTAAGCTAGTCGTACTCAACGAACTGAGTAAATATCGGTTATCTTGATAGGGTTTCGCGAGTATCATCCACGTAGGGCTAGCGCGTGGAAGTGTTGTTGGCACTGCCGCGCGCGAACGCGTTCGACGTCACGTATCGGGGAGTAAAGTTCTGAAGCTCCTCGTGTCAGAACGGTGACAATGGAAAGGGCAAGCCAAACAATTGAAATTCCCGAACATCCCCCACAAACTTTGCCTGGACGGTGGACTATGCGCCTAATCTTGTTTGAATATTGTTTTTTGAAGCTTTCCAATTTTCCGCGGAAAAAAACGATTTTCGCGGCGATCTTGGGCGACGTCTGCTTGAACAAGCCTGTTCAAAAGGAAACATTCGGTTACATTCGGCGCGATTTCGTCTGCTCCACACACTTCGTTCGACGAAACGTACTGCAGCGTTGTGAACTCTGAATGTTTGGCGAGCTTGCTAGGGGTTCCGCCCCTTCCTCGGTGCACAGTGCTCACTCGTTCAGCCTGTGTATTGTGGCGGGCGCCGATAAGGCTTCTTCTGTGAAAAACAAATATGGCGGCTGGTGCGTAAAAACTGAGACCGCATCACTCTATATTCTCCCAACGGGCAAACAAATTGAAACCTTAAGCGGATTTGACGGAAGACCACTCGACAACACAAGCAATCTCTCATGACCAAGGGCATGGATCGAGGCAGTTTTCAGCGGTGTCACCTACACTCACGTGGCCTTGCCTGGCTGGAACGAAAAGGAATGACCATGGGTTGTCCCTATCTCAAGAGCGAAGGCCAATATAGTGGTTGGTGGACAACGTTGATCAAAACGCTTGACGAAAAATTGACAAATTGATCCATTGGGATCCATGATCAAACAAACGAGTCAGAACAAACAAAAACTTACAAGTATTTTATTGTTTTTCCTCATAAATATTTATAGCGACGCTACCCGGAGTCGTTCAGCAAAAAACCCCAAAAACCACTTTGCATCCTTTTGGAAAAACCGTCGGCTTTTCCACTAGCATCGACCTAAACGAGGGTTTGGATCGCCCGGATCTGTAGGGCGGTTGCTATTCGCGCTTGCGATGTTGTAGGAAAAACTTCATGGTGGGATCGCGGTACCGGCATGACCCCTAACCCTAACGCTAACCCTCTAAGATCCCCGCGGCCAAGAAGCCAAGCCTGCTGCTAGCTTCTGCCTTGATTATATCCATTGAGGCTCGGAAACTCCCGCGGTACCCCTACCACGAGGCATTCACGAAAATCTGTTACTAACTTCCTGCCCCGTTCAAGGCTTCGGTGGAGGGGTACCCCCAGTACCCCAGTTTTTAGTACTGGGTTAGAGCTATCATATCATGCCATATCATACCATATCATACTTCTCTTGCAAGGGACTCTGTACCTCACGGACAACAAAGACGTTCGACGATTGTTTTGGTGCAGGGTAGCTGACCATCCATTGTCGTGTTGATATCGAGAACTATGTCGAACAGCACGAACGACCAGACAATCATTGCAAGGAACAGGGGGGTCGCTCGCGCGAGAGACACCGAGCCACTGGAAAAAAAGTGCACAAAGGGGTGTAACCCACCCCGCTGACGCAGCATTGGTCCCTCTAGCGAATATATCTTCATGGTTCGGCAAAAAAAGCAGGAATGACTCAGCGGACGTTTCTGAGCTCCTGGCACTGAGGAGTTTATCAGCTCTCCCGAAACGACTGATTCTACGATAGCCCCCCCTCCCAAAAAAAAACAGGTTTTTGGTAACGAACTTTCATGGCTGCTCGACACGAGGATTGATGCTAGGTGAACAAATATCCCTTCACATACATTCTTGTTTTGAAAGCACACTCGAGCGATGACGTCATGGTGGCAAGGTGAACCGTAGGTTAAGAGAGATACTCTACCGGGAAGCCTGTTTAACAACACTGGCGAGTTTTGTTGAAGAGAAGCTGGGGGCGGCTACTAGCGTGTAAATCGACTCAATCAAGCCTGATGCCCTCGCCAACTTTCGTTCGTTCGCGAAACCCGACCACCTTTTCAATGCGCCACAGTGCTGATAATAAGACGAACACGCTCGAGATATTTTACCTACCAACCGGTAGGTCTACACTGGAGAAGCTCAACCAATCAGAATGCCGGGAACGTTCTTGCCCAAAGACTTCATCCGCTGCCGGCGCGTGCTACTATAGAGGTGCACCACATTTTGTCCGGTGTTCCTCACTCTCGGAGGTTAAGGCATGTCCGTCTTATTAACCCAGAAACTGATTTGGAGAAAAATCAAACTTCTTCCGCACGAGAACGCTGCCCCTTACGGTACACAACGAGAATCATGCGAAAAAAAAAACCAATTTCCGACAATTAGGGATTACTTAGCCCCGTCATTCAGAAACATTTTTCGCCGAGAAACGGTATACCTTAATACCTCTATCTATCGTAGCACGCGTCTGAATCCACCACGGAGTGACTCCAAGGCAGAATACCTCGGATGCATGACATGAACCGATAGATATATTCTTGCCCATATCCTTCGAGGTTCGGCACAGGCATTGCAATATGGTGAGATGAAAACATCGATGAAAAAACAGCCAAGGCTACGGTCGGTATTGGGGTGGTCACGCCAATGTTTACTCCAGGATTTGAGCCACCCGGGCACGACTAGAGCTCTGGCTGCCTCACAACGACAATTCATCACTATTATTATGAAAACAGTCTGTTCGGTTTGGCGCAGTGGTTAGGTTTTCAGCTTTCTGGTTGCGGATTTACATCTCGAATGATAAATGGAACACGACGGCACAAACGCTTAAACCCTTTACAACTGGAAACCCGTTTTTGGGGACAAAATTACTTGGATGTGGTATAGATAGGGATAGATTCGGGGGCTCCAAAGGGGTTGAGACCCCGCGAAAAAACAAGGGAGCCACCACTCGAGCAAGTAACCCCCGAACAACTGCAAACAATTTCCCCGAAAGAGACGCCCCCCTTCCGTCGTCTCATCCCGCCAGACGAAAGCGAAGACCAACAGCTAACCACAGCACACAACAAGGAAGGGAAGGATAGCGATGCAAACAACAAACAACAAACGACGCATGGTACGATAGAGAGAGCAGTTTTCGCCTTAAATGGCTTCTGAATGTCGGGGCTCCTTAACTAAAAATCGTCGGAAATCTCGGCCATTTTTTTAGCGTGATCATTGTTGCGTACCTAGTCCATGTGAATTTTCATACGGTAGCAGTTCTTCTTTTTTCAAATCTGTTTTTTGGGAGAGGTCTTAAGCTCCCAAAATGAGGAGCCACCAAAAAAAAGTGGTGCACCTCTATCATTGCACGCGTCAATCACTACAACAACAAACCTGCTTGTTTTGTGCAATGTCTGAATGGTGTCCGCATGTACCCGCCCCCGTACACACGTTGCCTTTCAGGGTGTTACATATTGAATGTTGGCATGTGAATGACCGGGGTTGCTGCGCTCGACGCACTCCGAGTTTTTTTTACCGGTGTCATTTGCGCACACATTTCGATGTCGTGGTCTGTAAAATGTGTAGGGCATACTCGTACGTATATAAGAAAGTGACCCTCGCGTTCAATTGTGGTGACATCACATATATTATAAAAAATGAAAATACACTCCAGCTGTGAGATCGAATATTAGGTCGAAACTCATCTTTGCAAGCTGTGTGTGATACTTCGATCGCGCGTATAACGAGTTGTGTGTCCTCATTAAGGATATAGGTCGGCGACTCCCCTTACAACTACAGTGTAGCTATCAGGGTCAACAAGGTGATGTTAGGCAGTCTGTGCGCGGAAACTATAAAACCCGTACTTCTGAGGGGGACGAAATCTGTCAGCTGTGGAAGGAATTGCATCCGTTCCTCATGTGAATCCTGTAAGTCGAATTACTGGGGCGGAGGTTTGAAGGACGTGGGGGCCTGGTTTTGATCAAAAGCGAGCGGGGTTGGAGGGGGGGGGGGGGGGGGGGGGGGGGAGGGGGGGGGGGGGCGGACGGGCCGGCAATTTGTGCGTGTAAGCTATAAATCCTTTCAAGGGGATAAATCTGACGGTTTTGGGAAAATAAAAAAAAACACCAGTTTATCATGGGGGGGGGGGGGAGGGCGGGAGCTTGTGGGACAGCTCAATCTGTGCGTTGAAACTATACATTATTTTGACGGGATAAATGTGACGGTTTCGGAAACAATGCATCAGTTTATCATGTATATCCTGGGGTAAGTCGTACAATCAGTGAGTAGAGAGGGCGGAGTGTTCAAGGGGGTGAAGTTTGGATGGGTTGGGGGGGGTTTGGGAAGGTGGGGGGTGGGGGCGGGGGGGGGGCGGGGGCGGGGGGGGGGATATGCGACATCGCTTGCCCACCGCGTGCTGTATTTGCGAGATGTATCTCCGTTTTGGAATCGGTGATCTCAGAGCCCTACATCGGCACGGTAAAGATCATGGGCGTGAAATCGTACATTTGAGACAATAATACTTTGAAAAGGAAGCACAGGCAGATATGTAAAAATTGCGGTAAACCACACTACCAACCCATTACGTAGGGTGTTTCGTACATACCGTCTGCATGATCGCCTCCCAACTAATGCCAAGCGAAGTATGACTAACGAGGTAACGTAATTGAGCGCGTGTACACCAAGCGTTCCTTTACAAACACTGACGATTTGCATTTCTCCCTCTCGTGCTCAATGATAATGGCGGTGACAATGCATGGTCACATCACCTCGCCTGCTGTATTTGTCAACACGTATCTCTTTCTTATAATTAGCGATGTAAAAAAATAATGGTAACTACAAATATTTTATCCTTCGATCCATGTACAATAACAAATTATGAAGATTGAACACGTTGTTTACTACACCTAAAAACACTGGGTTGCATACTGCATCTAACATCCAACCTTCTAGAATAGTAAAAATTACCGGGCAGATGATATAAAGGGATGTCTTATTGCTTCAATCGTCAGGTTTGTCCCCTTTAAGGATTTATAGTTTCCGCGCACGTATTGAAATGTCCTTCCCCCCCCCCCTCCCCCCGCTCCTCCGATTCCTCTTGTTCAAACCCCCCACCCCTTCTCCCCCCTCCCCCGATCCCTCCTCCCCCCCGCTTATTTTTTTGTTTTTTTTCCGCCCAGTATGTTCAAACGCCCCACGTGAAATCGAAATCGGCTAGAGTAATAAATACTTCTACGCAGTTGATACCACGTCATTATCTTTCTAACCATCCATGATAGAGTTTTCGTTCTTCCCGCCCCCCGCCTCAATCCTGCACTCCAACGCCCCCTCCTTTTCCACCACCCGCACGATCGCCTAGACCTAGCACCACGCGTGTATCAAGCCCCTACATATCTTAGATCTCACAGCCGGAGTGTCTTTGAATAATATATGTGGCCTAAACCTCGTAAAAAAAACTCCCTCCCCCCACCCCGTCATTTCTTTCTTTTTAAGCTCTCCCTTGCTCAAATACCCCACCTAATCTCGAAATCCGCCAGAGTAACAAACACTTCACCCACTGGATTTCACCTCATTATCTTTCTAGAGCCATCCATGCCGCTGCTTCCCCCCCCCCCCCCGCCCTCCCCCCTCCCGCCCCGAACGCCCCCTCCTTCCCCACCACCCGCAGCGTCGCCCAGACTTAGCACCACACGTATAGCAAACCCCTATATGTATGCCACCGAAAGTCCTTGCCTCCCCCTCACCCACCCACACGCACACCTCCCCCACCTCCCCCCACCCCGTCCCCCACCCCCCACCTCCCCACCCCCACCCCCTCGAACACGCGGCCCTCTACTCACTGATTGTACAACTTACAGGATACACATGATAAACAAGTGCATTCTTTCCAAAACCGTCACAATTTTCCCCTTAAAAAAATATATATTTTCCACGTACAGATTGAGCTGCCACACCGGCCCCGCTCCCGCCCCAACCCCCCCCATGATGAACTTTACATTTTTTCCCTCGAGACCGTCAGATGTAACCCCTTGAAGGATTTATAGTTTCCACGCACAAATTGAGCTGCCCCGCCCGCCCCCCCCCCCTTCCATCCCCCTCCAACCCCGCTCTCTTTTGACCAAAACCAGGCCCCCACGTCGTTCAAAACTCCGCCCTCCCCCCACCGGTTATTCGATTTACAGGATTCACTTGATATATGTATTGATGCATTTCCTTTTACAGCTGTCAAATGTTGTCCCCCTCAGAAACGGGTTTTATAGTTTCTGCGCACACACTGACTATCATCACCCTGTTGACCCTGATATCTACACTGTGGTTGCAAGGGGAGTCGCCAACCTATGTCCTTCATGAGGACACACAACCCGTAAGACGCGCGATCGGAGTATCACACACAGCTTACAAAGATGAGTTAAGACAAAATATTCGATCTCACAGCCGGAGTGTATTTTCATTTTTATAATATATGTAGGGGCATTTTTGTTTTAACACACACATACTTTCCAGCTTCTGGACAAGCCGCGGTCACAGGTGTCGCCCCTTCTCCCCCCCGATCCTTGCCTTCCATTTTTATCTCGCATAGGGTTCAGAAATCCCACTGCTCGTCGATTTTTCATCAAGTGCTGCAAACTCACGCTCTCGCGCTTTCCGCACGTCAATTCGTGCGCAAGAAAAATTCCCCACGAACTTTTACGAGTATGCACTCGGCGGGATTCGAAATTGACGAAGCTGACACATACAGGCTCGAGGATAACCTGACACGCCACAGGGACGACACGCTTCATATACATACATGCCACTGTCAGGCATTGCTTTTCACGCGCGGTCGTACTGTCCACTACGCGACAATCATAGGCCATGCGCTCTCGGATTGTATGCGAACATGTACATAGAACTTCGGGATATGTCTTCCTATGTGCTACACATGTATATGTGAGTGCAATGCATTTCACGGTGATCTGAGTACACCCATCTTTTGTGCATCTGATGCGTATGTTTTTGCTCGTGGTGAGCCTGCCTACTCTTTGTGATAATACCTTCGTCGTCATGAATAAGGCTAGCCATCGTTTAAATGCCTATTCCCACGGTCGGGTGCTTCTCTACCTTATCGGCGGGTTAATCGCTATCAATTGTAACCATGTGTCTCCCCGCGGCCACCTCCACATCTCGTCCTTACCGATTAGTTGACAGTTCTCAGCCCGCTAACCCGGTGTGACCTAGATACCATTCATCAGTTAGATAATTGCTCGCGCACCCATCCGCAAAAAGCCCGGGACCCCAGGTGACCAGAACGCCGGACGGAGAAGAGAAACTACGGCAATTCCTGGCGGATTGGCGTGCAATCACCAGACTGTAACGTCTTCTCTATTACGACGTTAGATGATCAGCTGGGGTCTCGCGCCTTTTGCGCGGGACTCCTGTGCTTCGCGAGCTCTGACAGTTAGCTCGTGAGAAAAGTGATGTCATGGGGAGGTTCTTTCACGTTGTTGTCATTTGATCAGTAGCTGGACCCACATAATCAATTCTGTGAATTCCACGACCCCCCTGAACCCCTCAGTCAGTGTTACAGACCTGTTGGTTTGATTGTCTTGTCGGAGCTATACATCGTTTCTTGTCAGGATCTATCCTAGAATTTCAACTCTTCCATTCTTCAGGCCAACAAAAACAACGAATCATTTTTTCGTTTTGTTGCAGAATCTACTAAATATCCCTCCTCTTTATCGCGGATGAAAAATCCCAATGCTTAGGTATACGATGAGAATCAATACGCAAAACAAAATAATCACCTATATTTTCGACGATTTGGGTTAAGGAGCCCCGTCATTCAGATACCATTTCAGCCAAAAACAATTATGCATTAATACCTCTATCATCGTAGCACGCGTTCTGGGAATGTGAATGAAACAGTAAACTGGCAAAAGACTGTCTGCCATGAGACTGCTGTGTAGCTCGTGCTTCGTGGTGACTCAGAACCTCTGTGAAGCTGTCGCCCGCAGCTGCTCAAAGCTGGAAATTGCGGTTCTATAGAACCCCGATGAAAACATGCCAACAGGTAGAACACCCTCGCGTTGTCACCATCTGCGTGAAACCCACGATAAAGGTATAAATATCGGGGAGAATAAAGGGCACCTGTGGCCAGACCATCGTTGGTCTAGGCAGACGCCGGCATGGTCGGAGGAAGTATCCCGCACGAGTTTAGGAACTATGGTACAATGTTCACATGAACAACATTTCACGCATGATCGAACAGCTTTACACCGTCTCAGATCGTATCTGGTTAAATGATTATGTTTTTTGTCTGTTGTTGGCTGCAGACAAGACTACGAGGTGTACATGCATGCACACGATAAGGTGCCGTGTAGTAACCCGACAGAGTCTAAATAGTTTGGCGGAAGGACGTTTGGTTCGTGCTTGAGTATTTCACGAACAGCGACAATACATTGAAATTGGCGCGTGTTTCGAGCCAGCGATAGGAGTTCACAACCAGTTGCTTACACCCCACCACATGAATGGTGAGTCGGAGAGGGCTTAAGCTGACCCGTGACCGAACGGATATATCGATTGTAGCTGGTCACGTGACTTTTCTGGCCGTTGAGGGGTGTCGATAATAATGGTTGTCCGTGTTGTTTTCGCCAGCAGCTGCAGGGCTTTCAACCCGGCTGGTCTTTCACCGCAACTGTTAACTGAAGACCTCGTAAAAGGCGGGTGTCCATAGGTTTTTCTCCGCTGCAAACTATGTGAGAGCGCGAAATTTCCATATGCCTGGTACTCGATAAAGATAGTCTACGAATGAAGCGTGGTGAAACCTTCATGGGACACCAAAACTAGCGATGACTCGCTCAAGGCGCGCGCCATACCAAGAGCGAGAAGCGGCGGCACCCAGAGTAGGCATCGTTTTGACTTATCAGAAGAAGACCGACCAAAATGTTGTGTCTAGTGGGCCTCGAAGGCCGCAGAGATATACCCGGTAAGGCCTCTTTTGGGTTTCCATATTCGGTTGGAGGCGTATGCTAAGATAGAGGTAGCAGTTTTCGTCTGAAATGGTTTTTAAATGACGGGGCTCCTTAACCCAAAATCATCGGGAATAGGTAATTGTGTTTGCACAATTTCCGTCGTGTACCTCGCCAACGGAATGTTTCATGCGGTAGCAGTTTTGGTTTTCTCTAAATCCGTTTCTGGGAGAGGTCTTGACGCGTGCTACGATAGAGGTGTACACCACTATACTTTCTGAGGTTCCCCAATCTGAGAGCTTAAGACCTAATCAGGAACTTATTTTGTTGAAACTTAAAACTGCGACCAGATGGAAAATCCCACGTGGCTAAGGTACAACTAGAATGATTGAAGAAAAATTTCTGTTTCCGACGATTTGGGGTTAAGGAGCCCCGTCATTAAAAAAAATGTAATTAAAAAGTGCTACCTCTAGAGTAGTATGCGTCTCTTAAGCTCCAAAATTGAGGAAACCTCGGGGGAAAGTGGTGCACCTGTATTGTAGCACGAGTCTGGGTTGGAAAAACCTATAGCGATATTAAATTTGAATCAGATATAGATAAAATTGTGTCGCAATATCCCAAGGCCAACTAAAATCCGCGCGGAAATTAGGTCGAAAAAAGAGGCTAGAAAATGGTGCATATATAGGAAAACGTATTTCTCACTTAGGTTTCGCAGGTGTTTCGTGGGTTTGAGTTGGGTTGGACTTGTTGGATTGTGGCGTTCGCCTCTTTCAAAAACGCTTTTACATTATTGTTTTCTATCCTAACAACCCAAACAAAATATGGTACAACACATCGCAAACAACCCTACTAAAATAAAATATATATCGGGGCTGGCTGGCGAATGACGATAACGTGCCTACTGATATAGAGATAATACAGGTGGGCAATGGCAAGGCATTTTGTCGACCCAGCACGAGGATCATGCCTATAAGGTTAGAAAAGCAATTTGTGGGCCGAGGGACGACCCGAAAACATTGATCATGCCACGAAAATGTTATCCGGCCGACCCCTGGTGAAAAAGTAGTGTATGCGCGCTGAAGTAGGAAAGCACTGTACCACCGGTGTCGCAAGGCTCTTTGCGTCGCACCTTGTACGCCTTAATTCCCAAAATCATCCCCCGGCCATCCAGTGGCCAGCAGGCTGTAGTTGTAAACAGCCAGGCAGTGAGTGGCCAAACTTGTGATTGCTGTGCAAGTATTTTGTCGGCATTCCTCCCGTCTAAAGTTCCTGGGAAAGAAATAGCCAGCATTAGTAATTAATATAATTGCGGTAGGTAGCGCATTCGACGATGTTCAATGTAGATTGGGTCCCGTGCGGGTGGCGCTCGAGGCACCTCATACAAGCTTGGCTGGGGCAAATGATCTATTATCTAGCTTATACTGCGTATATCCTTTGGGCAAAGGGTTCATTATCTAGCTACAGTGGTGCTACATACCCTGCCGTGGAGGTTATAGGCACAAGCGAACTTTATACGCTAGATAACAACAGTGATTTTAGGCCTCCTCTTTCCGCGAAAAATGTACGTTGGTACTTGTGTTTCGCCGGTTTTAATCCCTTCGCAATAACATTTTGGCGGCGGACTACTCGGGTTTAGTGTTGGATACATCTTTCCAGTTCAGTTAAGGGTAAAGAAAAGCCGTCATGTTTTACTGGGCGAGCGATGAAACCGCCCGGACGAACACTGGTGAAGGTTTTCAGCTAGTCCGATGGCCGAGTATTTCGAGCTCTCAATACGATAGCATATGCACGGCGACAAAAAATCCATAGAGGGGAGAACATCATGAGGGTTCGGTGGTTTGAACTTTCAAATCCTGTGCGAAACGCCGGCCACGCATTGTATGCGCCAACAGTCATACAGTATTGCCCCGACCCTATACAAGGCGACCTAGTGTCAAGCGATTTTGACCCTTGACATTCGATACAAAGCGGGTTACCGCCCTATTGAGGTCTTGATACTATGTGAACAGGGCGGTTGCCGTCCTACATGAAGTATGCTGTACTTTAGTGCGTCGTGCAGTACGGGGTGGCCAAGGTATACCACGAAAATCAACATGAAAACCAAAAATGACGAATGTTTCCGACGATTTCGGGTTAAGGAGCCCGGTTATTCAGAAACCATTTCAGACGAAAAGTGATACCTCTATCGTAGCACGAGTCCTACGACGTACCTCTATCGTGGTACGTAGGCGTCGCCGTGCCAGCGCTATGCATGTCACGAAGAGAGGAGGAGCGCAAAGTTTACCGTTCGCTGGAAAGATATAGAGTAGCTACTCGCAGGAGCCTGACAAAAGGCCTTGGTTCGGGCTTGGTCGCATACCCAGCCCACAACAAAAAGCGCAACACGAAATCACGGCGAACGCACGCCGTAAATTTGTGATTGCTTAACCAGTGAAGTATATCGCGGGCGGCTGTCTGCTTCCTCCAGTCTCATGCCATGGGGCAACGACCGGAAGAGCCTAGCCTGAGGTTTGCAGGAAAAAAAGATATTCGGGATACATTTTGATGAATGTTTATACTAATAACACTCCTTTTAACACTAACTGTCTCTTGTACAGACTCCTCCGGTGGTAGAGGTTGCAACGTTTCGGCAGGTGGATCTTCTTAAAGCTGGAAACTTACCGGTCTGTCTGGCCCTTCACACGTAATGTTGTAGGACTCTACAGTAGCGCGTACAGGAGTTCTGGTTAGGTTGCGGGATTGAAAACGCCTTCGAAGTCAATTATGCTTCGGGGGTGGGACACTGAGCACCTCGTGTTAGCAGCTCAGAAACTTCCGCTTATCCCCTGCCTTGGGATGAGTCGATTCCAACGTCTTCTCCCTAAAAGAAACAGCATGTGAAATCGGCGGCGGGGGGAGGCGTCGGGGGGGGAGACACATAATAGCCTCCTTGGAAAACCCTACACATGTGATAGTGTGCTTCAAAGACGAAGAAGGTAACCGCAGGATGTAGGAAAAAAGAAGAGATGTCTCCTTCCTAATTTGGAGGAACACAATGCGTTGTCACGGGCAAGAGTTTTCTTCCCAATTTGAGAAGGACACAATCTGATATTATTATATACACATGGTACCACAAGACACAAGGATAACAAGGATATATCGGATGGCAGCACCACAAATAAAACCGTAAGCCTTACGAACGATACAGCAGAGTGTTGCAAAACTAACATCAGACATCGGGTGCATCCTCAGCATCGTAGGCTGATCGTAAAGATATTCCAGGCGTGAACGACGTCTCCGAGATGCCCTCGGTGTGGCAGATGAGGGTTATTAAAACCATCGCCATACTGGCCTGGGTGGTCTAGGGTCGCAATCACGAGGAGGGGCGTGGAGTTGGCAGGAACAAAACGAACCGGAAAATATATATATCGAGACGAAAATTTGACACAACGCAGCCAAATGTACGAGGTATGGGCATGCGTGCAGACCCACTGAAGTCACTCTCACCCGGCTATTTTGCATATTTTTTTTTATCTATAAATCAATTGGTCGAGTGGCAAAGCTAAGGCCGTTACTGTGCCTCGTACGTAAACTCTGCGAAGACTAGCTCTTATACAAATGTGCACAGTAGGATATTTTCGTTTAGATTCTTATGCGTTTGGCACGCGAGAAGAAACCGGCACCCCAACTGCAGCCTTGAACAGAGGGCGAGGGGTCTTCGGATGCCGTGCTTGCGGCATACATCAGCGCGCCGCACGCGTGCTACGATAGAGGTGCACCACCTGTTTTCTGGAGTTTCTCACCGTAGGGGCTTGAAACTCGTCTTTCGTAACTCCCTTTAGAGCCCCAAAATCCCTACCTTCTACCAACGTGAGGTAAATTTGTCGCCTAAAATGTTTCCACGGTGGTGAAGGCATTAAACCAAAAACTGTATTTTGGGGAAAAATATACTGTTTCATATACTACCTGATGAAAATCCCATGGCCTAGGTACAAGACGAGAATCACACAAGCAAAAGTATCGATTTTTCCGACAATTTTTGGGTTAAGGAGGCCCGTCATTCGTAGAACATTTCCGACGAAAAGGGTTGTTATATCTCTGTGATCGTCGCACGTGTCCGAACGGAATGGCGTGCCTACTCCCCCCACTGTATCATTATTCGCTACCAATAACTCCATGAATAGGGAGGTTCCTTCACTGTGCCACAAGCACGACGCGAGCAACCGCCCCTTGACACCCAAACGATCGAGGGGGTGGGATGTTATCATTCGACCAACAAGAAAAGCATGCAGCCATTTCTACCCGTCACCTTGTGGGGGGGGATTTTGTGTGACACAACATTAATTGGCCAAAAGTCTTCGTCGAAAAACAAAAACATCATGTACGTACAGATGGGATTCGAGCGTTCGAGAGAGGACGCGTGCGGTGCGATAGAGGTGCATGCACCAATTTCTTCTGAGGCTCCTCAATTAGGGGAGCTCATAGACATCTATCTCCCAATAACTGATTTGGACGGGAAAAAAATATGCTATATACTACCTGCTATATACTACCTGATGAAGAACTCCCAAAGCATAGGTACACGATGGCAATCACACAAAAACATATGGCCTATTTCAGGCGATTTTGGGTCGATTGTGACGACTTTGGGTTAAGGAGCTCCCGTCGTTCACAAACCTTTTCAAGCGAAAAGCGATCTTCTTATCGTAGCACGCGTCTTTCGACGATTATGGTGTAAGGATCCCCATCATTCAGAAACTGTTTCAAACGAAAACTAACTGCTACCTCTATCGTAGGGGTTGCTGTTGTTGGATTTACAATTGGTGTACCTGTCTGGTTGAGCTCCCCAAGTGAGGAACTATCAGTATAGTATGTTTTAGGGCTAGTGCATGACTGATATTCTACGATAGGTCCCCCCCCCCCCCCCCCCCCCCCACACACACACACCAAACCCGCGATTTTCTATAACGAAACATTCCACGTGACTGCTGCTGGACACGCGGAAGGAAGGTATGAAAAACATATTTTTTCACACACTATATTTCTTGTTTTCAAATGGCCATCGAACGATGACGTCGGGGGTTGGAACGGGTACCCCGCACTCCGGGAGATACGACCGAAAGCTGGCTTAGAAACCGGCGACTTCGTTAGAGAAATGCTGGGGGCGATACCGTAGAACGACTCGCATGGACACTTCGCCGGGCGCCTGCGCAAACGAATACCTTCGGAGACGCGTGCGATGATGGAGGCGCACCACGTTTGTTCTGAGGTTCCTCAATTTGGGAACTAGATACCTCTCCCACCTACTGATTAAGGAAAATAATGAAAAGGCTACCGAATGAAAAATCCCATTGCCTAGGTACACAACGAGAATGATGAAAAAAAATCGCCATTTTCCGACGATTTTGGGTTAAGGAACTCCGTCACTCAGAAAAACGTTTGGGCGAAACCAGCTACCTCTATGGTAGCACGCGTACTTGAAGGCATTGTTCGGGTGAGGTATTCAGCTAGCTCCTCATGTCAGGAGCTCAGAAAATTCGTAAAATGTTCTGCACCCGTACCTAGCGCGGGATGTCTCCTGGAGAGTAACCCCATTCGAGCGTGCTTAACCGTGCACTGCTTTTTAGACCTGTGCCGATATGTATATACCACACGCACAGTGTTATCGGGTAATGCGTAACCAATCGTTAAAACGTCAGTCAGTTTGATCCTCACCACGCGGCCGATCGCCCCCCCTCACGATTCGTATTCGATGGGTATTCACGCGACGCAAATCACGACGAAAGAGCGCTCATTGAAAAATCAGATGCTTAACAATTCGATCCCGTCGTTGTCCTGCCTGTGAACCTGTCGTGTAAAGGTATAGATAGTCCGCTGACTGGGCGTCTGCTAAAGTGTTAGCTGGGGACCAACAACCAGCACCCAGCCGGGTGGCAGTGTCAAGGGTTAAACAGCAAACCACTGTGATGTCGGCAAAAAGATAACCAACACAAAAATCCAGCTGGGCACGCTACACTGCCAGGGCATGAACTACCTCGTCTACCGTAAAGTTTATGAAATGTGTACCTAGTCAGTAGGCCCAGCGAGAGTTAGACTTCAGCCGTGGCCAGTCGGCTACCCCCCAAGCACAACATACTCGGCTGGCACAAATACTCATGTGTTCTTGCTTCTCCTGGAAATATTATCCTGACGAAGATGGGCTTCAAACGTTTGAACATATTTTGACACTCGCAGCCGTGTCCGGCCGCCGAAGCAAGTGTGAACGAGCATACAGACCGCTGATTGGGCCGCTGGAATGTGGGCAATCAATAACGAACACGGCCAACGTGAGCTTGGTTTTCGTGGCTTTCCGGCTGTCCCCAAGCGCGTTATGTCGCGTGACTGAAATACAGCGCAAGCATCTCTGTGGATAGTACATGATCGAGGGAGGACTCGAACGTTTTTAAACGTTTGAACATTCCTCCTCGTTTCTTGCGGCCAACATCACCGTCACAAGCACTGCTAGACCAAATAAATGGAGTGCTGGTAGCGTGATTACCAGTCGCTAAAGCCAAGGCCTATACCACTGCGGATAAGGAAGGCACAGACCACCGGGCTGTCGGTAACATATAAAACCTAAATGAATCGCTATACCGAGCGTGGGTGCGCCTTGCACTGCCGAGGCAATGATCATTCGGCGATTGGTAACGTTCAACGTCATAAACCAGCCATTAATCCCAGCCAGGATGGACCTTCGCACGTGACCAATCGTCTACGACCCCGAATATAGCCCCGCTGCGTGTATGAGTGGGTGGCAGTCCTCCCTTGTACAACACTGGTAAATATTTGTGCGAAAAGAGGATGGGTAGTTATCAAAAGTCTGAATCTAACGATGAGCTCTGAAACCGACTTAAACGTCAAGTTGACGGGAGTTTATATTTCTGAGGGAATGGTGGATGTAACACTTCTTTTATCGCCACGATGCCCACACGTCACAGACTATCACAGATAACACGCGCGTGGCACAAATACAACGCGATCGAGCTGTCATTAAACGCTCACCGTTCGAGATAGGGGCTTCGAACGTTCGAACAGCAACCGCGCATGCGGGCGCTCTGAACCGGCGTCCTGCCGCCTCGTAGGCCAGTGTGGAAACTCACGCCATTGTGCTATGACAGCAAAAATGTTGACCCATCAACAATTCCCAGCCAGAGCCAGTCTGTTACCCGTGGCCAATCGCCCACGTCCTGTTAAAATCCGCCACGCCAGCGGTCCTTTGATGCGATCAAATAGTTGGAGCCTTCGAACAATCGTACCCGTGTCCTGCCACCGACGGCGGTGTGACGCTATAAACGCCGCTGGTTGGCGGGGAACAGTATGCAGCCAAACTACTGTACGCCGATGGTAAAAGGTTAGACAGTAGTCGCGTGGATTATTTTCATCAATCTCAATAAACCCGCTCAGGGCGCGCCTG
Organism: Undaria pinnatifida; assembly: GCA_012845835.1. Classification (NCBI taxonomy): domain Eukaryota; class Phaeophyceae; order Laminariales; family Alariaceae; genus Undaria; species Undaria pinnatifida. The sequence continues at coordinate 11,139,473 of JABAKD010000007.1, forward strand.
GCACTGCCGATTTTCCAGTAAATATGCCAAGAGACACGTCTAAAATGCAAGGGAAAACGCGCGCCGCCCGTCAAGAATGCAGCGACCCGAATTATCTCCACCCACAATCGCCGGCATGAGGTGAGTGCAGTGTGTGGCAAGGCAAACTGCATCGAATTTCCAGTCGGCCAAGGAGCCAAAGTGAGGTCTCCTGGCAAAATCTTGCCCTCCGAGAGGGTAAGAAAAAAGAGTGTGACCCACAGGAAACTTCGGAGCCATCTCCCGGCAAGGGTTTCACATTCTAGGCCAAGCGTTTTCTGACCGGGGATAGCATGGCATTTTCGCGAGTGTATTACTGATTTGTTAGGACTCGCGCGTAGAGATGTTGATCGGGTTTGCGCGAACGAGTGCCTGCGAAGACGTCACGTTTCGGACGAGAAATTGAGCTCGCTCTTCGTGTTGAGAGCTCAGGAAAATTCTTAGAATCTTCTGTGCATCCCTATTATGGGGTTGGATGGCCACGATAGAGGTGCACCATTATAATTACGAAGTACCACAATTTGGGATCTAACTACCTCCCCAAAAAATTGAAAAGGAGTAAAAATAAAGACTGGAACCGGACGAATAATCCGACGGCCGAGGTACTAGACGAGAATCATGCAAAAACATTGACTATTTCCGATATTTTTGGACAAAGTGGAGCCCCGTCCTTGACAAAACATTTCAGGATAGAAGAGCTACCTCTATCGTAGCACGTATCCTCGGTGGAGGTTCCTTCCGAGGAAGGGGTCAAAAGTCGGGGAGGCGGGTATGCTGACACGTAGTGTGTGCCGGAAGTCCTCATTTCCTCCGGCAGAGAAAATCCGATCTCGGGCCGGTATCCCAGTTTACTCTACAAGGACGACATTCGTTGGAACCCGAAACGAATGCCACACAAAGCTCATCTCGCTCCAAAGCACAAAACACAATCGGAAGCACACTTTTCTTTTCGTCGGGGTATGGAGTCACTCGGACAAGCAGAAATCAGCAGAAAATTTTTGGCACAGCGTGGCCAACCATCCCACGACAGTTTCGTGCCGCTAAAAACCACGGCTCGGAATCTTTTGAATGCGAAGGAACAGGGGCGTGTCACTCGCTCGAGTAACCCCCTCGAGGGGCGTTGCAAAAGGACGCCCTGAACGTTACTCCCCTACCACAGCCTTAGGAACGTCGTGCCATGTTGGGGTGCCATAGACTTAACTATGCCCCACAATGCCGACAAGTCAGTACGCCTTTCAGCCGAATCATTGCGTTGTTTTCTGTCAATATCAACACGACGAGATCAACACCCGAGGGGGCAGCCCGAATAAGACGACCACTCGACGCAAGGCGGATCAATGAAGTCGACCGTCATGACTGAAACCCTGCGTTTGGCGGGTTCCGCCGTATTGTCGACCCGGGCCGTGCATAAATCGAAACCTGCCCTATGCAGTGTGTCCATGTATCAACTCCATATTTTAGCGCAAATCCTCGCTCTCTGCGTTACTGTTCTCGCCGAGAGAAGGAGAGACATGACACCTGCATTGCTGCAGCTGTTCATAGAAACAAGAAGACAAGTACGATGCCTTGCGCGGCAGGCGAACTATGCTTGGCCATACCGAGAGGGCCCTGACGGCCACGGATAAAGCGTTGGCCAGGGTGGCGATCATCAAAGCGCCTGCCTTTAGGCCATGGCTTTTTCATTCGCGATAAAGCAGGTCTATTGTTGTCCAAACCAGATTTTGGGTTAAGAAGGACATGTGTTCACCTCCTCTTACAGCGAAGAATCTCAGAAAAAAAGTGGGGCGTGCACCTCTGTCGATTTGTAGCGCAAGTCGTGTACAACCGTTTTGTTTTGTTCTTTTCCGAATCACCTCTAGGGCTCTATGGCCTTAAAACGCTGGAATGTCAAATCCTGTATTTTTTCAGCAGCATGATTATTACGCACACCTATCTATCTATTTAGGCCATAGGGGCTTTCTCTAACGGGCTTCAATCTTAGTTTAACTCAAACTCAGTGCTTTGTAGAATATACAAACCCCTCAAGTGTGAGAATCCTCCGAAAAAAACAAAATGACCCACTATTACCGTGGCGTGTCCAGACTGTGCTCGTCAAGGTCTTTGTGCCGCGGCGTCCCCGATACCGTTGTAGTATACATAGTAGTAGCAGGGTGGATGTTGCCTCTCGTAAATTAATTTCGTTGGTACGAATCCCACCGAGTGCATACACACTCGAGTGCTCGTAGGAACGTTTTCTTGCGTAAATCTTGACCTCGTAGTGGAAATCGCGAGATCGTAACCTATATTTAGCAATATTCGGTGAAAGTCGACAAAACGCATAATGAGAAATAGCTGATTACTATTAGACCTATTCATAGAGTGGGAATAATGCGGAACCCTATATATGCGCGATACAAAAAAAGACACGACGCACGTACCGAGGGGGGTAAACAGGTAAACACGTACTACTCCTATAATACCTGTGAATACGGCTTTTCTAGAAGGTCGCTGGAGGCAAACATCTTATTGCGGAGTTGAGCTGAACGGTACAAGTTATGGACTGGTTAATAAGAAAGGTAAATATACTGTTTGTTGTACAGTAGTGCAGAGCATCTGTAATAGTATAACATATATGTGATCTGGACACTGTGAAAAAGGAACCCCGTCCATCCTGGGTGCTTGCTTGTTGCCTATACTTTCTCATGAATTATATTCTGCACACAATTAACATCTTGTTTAACCTATAACGGCTTGCGACTTCTGTGTGGTCTTGTAAAGATCTCCCTGTCTGCCTTCTTACAATGCTACGCGCTTTGCCTTACGTGGTCATCATCGTTTTTCCCTCTCCAGCTCCGCTCGAAAGAGTTCTCACCCTCATTGATCTTGTGGACAGGTCGTGGTCACATGTGTTTCCCTTCTTCCCCCCGGCACGTGCCTTTACTTTGGTCGCGCGCAAAACGTTCAGCATTCCCGCCTTCCACCTGCTCGTAGATTGGCATCGAGTCTAATCAACTCGCGTTGCATCGCTTTCGGGCCGTCAATAGAGCGTGAAGCCCGAACCCTAGACCCCGACGTCTTCATTAGTTTTGCGGCATATATTGAGCCACCGCGACACCAGCTTCACCTGCGATTAACAACTCATACACATACTGTAGTATATATGTTTCTTTACGATTCCGCTCTTGCTGCATGGAACATGGGCTTTAACATCAATCACTCATAAAACATCGCCGCCACAAAGAAGAAACCGAAGGTAAGGAATATATGACAAACACGTACAGCACGCTCGAAGTTTAACTCCCTGTTCTGTCACAACCCACGTTCGGATTCATACTGATCAAGAATATAGCCAATCTACGTGCTGTCTCTTACTCACTCTCTTATCTCATGATGCGTGCTCTTAAATACCTTAAGCTGCGCCCAGGCTCCATCTCCACGATATCGCCTCCGAATATATTAATAGTCTATAATAGTTAGCCCCGGTTGGCACCGACGATGTAAAATATTTTATGTATATTGGGGTTGGCGTTGGTTGGCAACGACGCTGTGTAACATGCCAATCACTGCCTGAGTTAGACAACCAGGGTACCATTTTGTTGTTGACGTTGTTGCTGCTGGTTTGGTGGTCACCGGGATGGTTACCGAGTACAAGATTCTATTGCGAGGGGGTGGAGGACCCTAACTCCGTACAACGGGAATGATCGCATCGCGTAGTGTGTATATGGCAAGGCACCCACGAAGCAGTCACATAGTAATGCCTATTGATTGCTGTCCGTGGAGATTATCACACCAGAAAACAAAGTCTAACTCATTGGCCTTGTTCTCTGTAAGCAAGAAAGAAGGCACAAGGTGCCGAAGTCCGTCTTACGAGCGGTTCTTGGAAAGATGCAGTTCACCCTTCATGCGACTCACTGAACACCTCACGGCGCTTCGCGCTTGGTGCAGGCAAGGTCTGCCTAGTTTGTGAAAACCCGACGTGCTCCGTCCCGGCATAGTAGGAATGCGAGGGCTTATGGTCATATGACTACGGCCATGCACAAACTGAATACACCCCCCCCTCCTTTAGTGCACGCGGCGCGTGCCTGGACAGTGGAAGCCGATGAGCTCCATCCGGGTATTTTTGGGATGCGAGGGTCAACGGTCTTGAGCCTATGCATTATACACCTGCCCCCCCTGTAGAATAACTAGAGACATGAGGAAGTTGAAATGGCAGTATGGAGGAAGCGTGATGAGCGCCCAAAAGATTGGAAAAGTCTCTACTAGGGGCAGGAACGGTGCTCCGTCTCGAAAGGGATGCGTGGTCAATTGGCAATTGGCAATGAATGAGTGCAACCCCCCCCTCCTCTTCTTGGTTGAATGGCGACTTGCTCTGTGGTCACAGAGATAATTCTTTGCAGTAAGCGATCCATAACCGGCCCCCTCTTCCCGCCGATTGAGCCCGCCGTCTGCCCCTTTTCTACCCTCTATGCCAGCTGGGAGTAACGTTATCCCTTCTACCTCGAGATGCCAGACTCTCCACCACGGAATCGGCAAGATCGTGGCGTATAGAAGTAGTGGTTCGAAGCGTTTCTCACTGTACTGTAGTGGTGGAAGCAGGGCACCTGCGATGAGCACCGGCCAGAAACAGGGGGATATGTGCTTGGGATTCACGGCTGTTGACGAGTCGTGACCCGGCCCGTGGGCCGTCGAGTAAGAAGATTTTCAAAGGTTCGCTGTTATAACTGGGTCGGGTCAGGAGGTGTTCGGGACTCTCACACATCGGCACTGGTCCGGTCAGAAAGTTTTCCAAAATCCCACGGGGTCGGATCAGGCCACCTTATCTCGATCCGGCCCGTGAACAGTAATCCGATCCGTGAAACGGCCTGCTCGGATTAATCTGTATCGGGTTCACCTTTGAGACTTACAAATGATGCTCTCTACGCTTAATTTTCTTTTCCCCTTGTCGATAATCTCCCCCTGGTTTCCTCAACTATGGCTTTGTTAGGACTTCAATTTTTAATGTTTTCAATCAAAGCCCCCGATAAATGTCTTCGTGCAATATTATGGGTGTCCGTGAAATTGTTTTCGGCGTACCGAAGGTGCGATTGGTATGGTGTCACAGTTCGACAAAGCGTTGCACTGTGCCATGTTACCGGCGGGGTAAATAACCCGAGAGCCGGCGAGTCATATACATTTCTCCCGCCTTGTGGACCTCTATAGCCGTGTGTGTAATTCCAGACCTTGCCATGTAATATAGACGATGTTTTTTCAGCTGTTGTTGTTGACTGTCGGAAACGCGCCGACGAAGACAAGTATACATTGTTGCGTTTTTAGAAGCGGCATCGAACAGGATCGCAGTCGGTTGTAAGACACAACGGTAGCTAGGGTATTGTTATGATGGCGTGACCATGGCAGGGAGGTCGAGACCCCCGTGTTTCTTTGCGTTGATACGCTTTCGTTCTGTCATCCCTTTGCGATGTATATGAACCTGCAGCAATGGAATAGCGAAAGCCAATAGGCTGAGCAAACAATCTAGCTTTCAAAAAGTGGATATACCATAAGAAACCTCTTAACAACACCACCATCATAACATCATCATGTAACATCATCGTAACATCATCATAACATCATCATGTAACATCATCATAACATTTTCACGACACTACCATGTCATCGTCACATCATCATAACATCATCATAGCATAGTCATGACATCATCGTAACATCATCATTACATCATAACAACATCAACATCAGCATCATCATTCAACATCATCATTCAACAAATTCAAAACATCATCATAATATCATAACATCATCATAGCATCATCATAGCATCATCACAACATCGCCATAACATCATCATGACATCTTCATAGTACCATCAAAACATCATCATAACACCATCATGATATCATCATAACATAACCATATCATCATCATACCATGATGATAACATCGCCATAGCATCATCATAGCATCGTCATAGTATCATCATACCATAATCGTATGATAATCATACCACCATCAAAACATCATCATAATAACACCATCATAACATCGTAACATCGTCATAGTATCATCATAACATATTCGTATGATAATCATAACACCATCATAACATCATCATAATAACGTCATCATAACATCATGATAACATCGTCATAGTATCATCATAACACAATCGTATGATAATGATAACACCATCATAACATCATGATAATAACGTCATCATAATAACATCATGATAACATACGTCGTCATGGTACCATCATGACATCCCCCGTAGGGCCGTATCCACCCCCGTCCCCTTTTCACCCCCGAGCATAGGTCAATAATTGATTTTTGTTGGTGCAGAGCGTAATGTCCACCTTACAGTATCAAAGTAGCCTGGAGAGCAACGCCGTTAAGCTCGGTGTTTATAGGCCAATCGTATGAGCTGGTCGTCACTGATGGAAGTTCACGCTAAATCGTTCACTCAAATCGGAACTTTCATGCGGTTTGGGGGCAAATTCTCTCTTCAAAGTTCGCTCGGTGATTTTCTTTTATGGAATTTTAAACTCAATTCTTTTAACGCAATCACTCGACTAAGTCTAAGATTTCCGGAGAACCATTCATTGTTAACTGGATGAAACCACAAATGTGTACGAAAAACGAAAGCATCGCCAACTTTCAAGCGAGCTCTCCTACGCTATGACTGTTCGATTGAGACTCGGGATACCTGGCAAGACCGGCCAAAAACAAACTAAACTTGACTCAAACGTTATCGAAGAAAAACGGGCGCTTTGTAGCCTCTTTTTATTTAACACGTCCTACCAACTGTGGATCTCCGCAATATGCATTCTGCTACATTCACTGATTTGTTTTCTCACATACACTTGCTTGGAACATACCTAGTGTAATACTAAAAATGATATACACTCCTCCATCCAGGTGGGAGATCGAATGTTTTGTCGACACTCATCTTTGCAAGCTGTGTGTGATACTCCGATCGTGCTCATTATTATAAAAAATGAACATACACTCCAGCTGTGAGATCGAAGATTTTGTCGAAACTCATCTTTGCAAGCTGTGTGTGATACTCCGATCGCGCGTATTACAAGTTGTGTGTCCTCATTAAGTGTGTATCCTCAATAAGGATATAGGTCGATATATACATATATACCAGCTAATATAGACTACATTAAAAAAATAAAAAACAGATACACTCTCATATACCACAGCAACGTATGCAATTGACAACAACAGCGACGACCTCACCACCAAAAACCACCATACCAGCAAAAATAGTAACAAAGGCAAAAGAAACAAACAACACAACACCATCATTGCACCAACAAATATACGATACTACGTCCACCCTGGTCGACCTCGACTCCAGAGCAGCTAGTTCGTTCCTAAAACACTTGATGCAATGCCCAAGGGGTTATTAGCACCAGCTACCGAGGTGTGATATGGTTGTGTACTATGATGTGACGACAAGAACAAGAACAAGTACAAGAACAACGACAGCGACAACAACAACAACAACAAGAACGACAACAACAACAACAACAACAACAACAACTACAACATTTATTTCTCTCTACTCGACCCCAACCGTACTGTTTTCTTTCTTAGTTTTTGTCCATCCAATCCTGATCCCGTACTCTGCCCCCTCCGCATCATAAATACTGCTACAATCAGGGATCCCTTATTAGTGAAGGGGGTAGTTTAGGAGGACATTCATGTGCCAGCAATTATATTATGAGATACAAATACACTCCTGCCGTGAGATCGAAGATTTTGTCGAAACTCTCCTTTGCAAGCTGTGTGTGATACTCTGATCGCGCGTATTATAATTTACTGGATGTGTGCCCTCATTAAGCATATTATCTCCCAGCGGTGAGATCGAAGACTTCGTCGAAACTCATCTTTGCAAGCTGTGTGGGATACTCCGATCGCGCGTATTACGGGTTGTGTGTCCTCATTAAGGATATAGGTCGGCGACTCACCTTGCAACTACAGTGTAGCTATCAGGGTAACAGGGTGATGTTAGTCAGTCTGTGAGCGGAAACTATTAAACCCGTTATTGAGGGGGACAGATTCTGACAGCTGTGGAGGGAAATATATCCGTTTATCAAGTGAATCCTGTAAGTCGAATTACCGGTGCGGGGAGGGCGGAGTTCTGAAGGACGTGGGGGCCTGATTTGGATCAAATAGGAGCGGGGTTGGAGGGGGCGGGGGGAAGGGGAGGGGGGGGGGGGGGGGAGGGGGGGGGCGGGGCAGCTCAATTTGTGCGTGGAAACTATAAATCCTTCAAGGGGATAAATCTGACGGTTTTGGGGAAAAACGATAAAGTTTATCATGGGGGGGGGGGGTTGGGGCGGGAGTGGGGCGTGTGGGGCAGCCCAATCTGTGCGTGGAAACTATACCTTTTTTTGAGGGGGTAAATGTGACGGTTTTGGAAAGAATGCATCGGTTCATCATATATATCCTGGGGTAAGTCGTACAATCAGTGAGTAGAGAAAGGGCGGAGTGTTCGAGGTGGTGGGGGCGGGATGGGGTGGGGGGGTTGGGGAGGTGGGGGGTGGGGGCGGGGGGAGGCGGGGGGGGAGGGGAATAAAGGGTTTTAGGTGAGGGGTTTGCTATACGTCTGGTGCTAGGTCTAGGCGATGGTGTGGGTGGTGGGGAAGGAGGGGGCGTTCGCGGCGGGGGGGGGGGGGAGGCAGCGGCATGGATGGCTCTAGAAAAATAATGAGGTGATATCAAGTGCGTGAAGTATTTATTAATCTGGCGGATTTCGATAGTAGCTGGGGCGTTTGAGCAAGAGAGAGCGAGCAGGGGGGGGGTTAGGAGGTTTAGGTTACAAAATATATTCAAATACACTCCGGCTGTGAGATAAAAGATATTTAGGGGCTTGTTATACGCGTGGTGCTAGGTCTAGGCGATCTTGGGGGTGGTTGGAAAAGAGGGGGCGTTGGAGGGGGCGTTGAGGGGGGTTGGGGGAAAGAATGAAAACTACGTCATGGATGGTCAGAAAGCTAATGACGTGATATCAACTGCGTATAGGTGTTTATTACTCTGGCCGATTTCGATTGTGAGTGGGGCGTTTGGACAAACTAGACGGGGAAAGGGGGGGGCGGAGGGATCGGCGGGGGGGGGGGGGGGGGGGGGGGGGGAGGAGGGGGGGGGGGGGGGTTTACAAGAGGGATCGGGGGAGGGGGAGGGGATGGGGGGGAGGAGGCGAGACATTTCAATATGTGCGGGGAAACTATAAGTCCTTAAAGGGGACAAATCTGACGATTGAAGCAAGAGGGCATCCCTTTATATCGCCTGAGGATATAGGTCGGCGACCCCCCTTGGAACTACAGTGTAGCTTGTGCCAAGGTCAACGGGGAGATGTTAGTCAGTCTGTGCGTGGAAACTATATTTATTTTATAACAATATTTCAAGGACGTCAGCCGTGAGTTCGACGAATTTCGGGTCAATACTCATCTTTGCAAGCGGCGTTGTTGTTGCTTGTAATGTACTATGTGCGCGAGTTTTTTATAATGGGAGGGGCCATATTGTTGTGTTAAAAATCAAACACATATATAGTCCAGACTATATATACGAGTATATATATACTACATAAAAAACATTTCAAGGACATCAGCCGTGAGTTCGACGAATTTCAGGTCAATGTTCATATATTTGCAAGCTGCGATGTTGGTACTTGTAATGAACTATATGAGTGAGCTTTTAGTAGGAGGGGTCTGATTTCTTGTTCACTAGTCTATAATGGTAAGTGTTGGTATTTTTACCTTGTGTGGGGAATTTTGAGCTAGATCTAACATCACATCTATTTTAAAAGTTTATTACTACTGTATAGTTTCCAGTATACGTCTCTATCATATGTATTGCAGGCGGTGTATTTTGTTTTTTCTCCCCCCCCGGCTTTAATATCGGGAGGAGTACGAAATACAGAATATTATTGGTAATCTTACATGCTACTCTTGATACAGCATTCGAGAATGACAGTCAGCTACTCCCCCAAAAAAAAATTGTACGTGGGCGGTCCTCTCGTATGGGACATCATAGCGATCGGATGAGAACCTCCCCGTTTTGCGCTGGGTAGGGTACCATACGAATACGTCCCTTCATGTTCTTAAGGAGATTACCACTACCACCAATGTATGTACGTACGGCTGCAACGTACGTGCTGACGTGTGCACGTGTCCACGCGTATTACTCTTGTAGCAATGCGTGGCGATCACTTAACCACGAAGCCCTCCTCGTCCTTCTCCTCCTATTCCTCCTGTTGACGAGCTTCGTATGTATCTGAGTGTAGTGCGTTAGGGGACGCCGCGTGAGGGGACCGCCAGAGCGTTTTTGGGCAGCGGGACCGGCGAGCGAGGGGACCGCCAAGGGCCTTTGAGCAGCGGGACGACCGAGAGAGGGGACCGCTAAGAAGTTTTGGGCAGCGGGACCTCCGAGTGGGAGGACCGCCAAATGCTTTAATGGCAGCGGGAAAAACGTTTTTGTACAAGTACCTGGGTGCCTGGTACGGCAACTAAATAAATGCGAGGTGTGAAGAGACAGGCCGACAAGAGTATATTGTTCTTGGCATGAAAGTTCAAGTTAAAAATACGCTGTAAAATTATAGTAAAATGATACTAAAAAAGGCCGATAAGAGTTGTTCGTTATTACGGAGGACTATAGTAAACAGGACCAAATATTGTTTGTGAAAAAAAATATATATATGTTTTTGTCTCCTTCGTAGGTCCTATTTACTAGGGTCCCCCGTGATAGAGCATTCATAGTCTAGAGCCCGCACGGCAATTCAATTCGGTGGAATATACTCATTTTTTGTGTAACACGGTATAGAAAAATTGAAAATCTGTATGTTTTAGTATAATAAAGTCGGTCCAGGTACCCTGTGTTTGGAACGGATGTATGTTCATTCTGGAACGTTTGAAAAGAAGAAGACAAACGATAGTTAGTTGTTCTTGTTTGGATAGAATCCGCCGGCATCGTGATTTCGGCGGAATTTAGGTAATCCATGGGTTATTTAGTATAGAAATAGGGAAAATCTGTACGTTTTAGTATAAACTCGGTCCGGATACCTCGTTTTCCCAACGCGTATCAAACTTATACATATTATGAAAATCAAAATACTCTCCAGCTGTGAGATCGAAAATTTTGTCGAAGCTCATCTTTGCAATCTGTGTGTGATACTCCGATCGCGCGTATTACGGGTTGTGTGTCCTCATTTAGGATATAGGTCAGCGACTCCCCTTGCCACTACAAAGTAGCTATCAGGGGGTTGCCCTTTTGCGCCAAGACTATCATTAATATTTAGTATGACGGGTTGAGCATCTCGAGCGTGGAACCATCGGTTGGTACATACTTTTTTTTACGAGTGTATTGGTTTTAGGATCTCTACCGGTCGGGTGCATGTTGTGGACAAAAACAAAAAGCCTTCGAAGTCAGTCGTGTTTCGGGTGAGCGAGATGATGATGGTGATTATGATTATCATGATGGTGATGATAGTGAGGTCCTCATCATGTAATTGTGAGCGCTCAGGAAGTTTAAACGTCTTCTTCTGCTGCTGCGCCTTTATCCGCCGTGGGAAAAGTTTGAAACACCCTGCCTTACAGAACACGGCAAAAGACGCATGCTACGACAGAGGTGGAGCACGTTTTGGCTGTTTTGTTTTCTGAATGACGGGGCTCCTTAATTGAGACAAAATCGTCGGAAATACGACATTTTTTCCGTGATTCTGGTTGTGTACAGAGGCCATGGCATTTTTTATCTCGTAGAAGTTTCATTTTTCTTCAAAATCGGCTTTTGGGTTAAGAAAGCTGTTAAGCTCCCAAATTGAAGAATCTCAGAAAAAAAAGCGGTCCACCTCTATCGTAGCACGCGTCATAAGATGTTTTTTCAATGTATTGTGCGATCATTCGACTTCATATTAGGTACGGTACTACTGCTGCTTTAAGGAAAGATTTTCGATTATCATCGAAACAGCATCTATCTGCGCTATACCCCCCCCCCTCCCCCCCCCCCGTCCACTACGCCCCCTCCTTCCCCGCCACCCGCACCATCGCCTAGACCTAGCACAATACGTGTAGCGAATCCCAACACCTATGTCACCTAAAGTACTTCCCCCCCCCTCCCCCCCCCACTTTCCCCCCCACCTCCTCCCCCACCCCTCCCCCACCCCCCACCTCCCCCCCCTCCACCCCCACCTCCCCACCCCTCCACCCCACCCCCACCCTCTCGAACACACCGCCCTCTACTTACTGGTTGTACGACGTACAGGATACACATACATGATAAACTGGTACATTCTTTAGAAAAACGTCACATTTTTCCCCTTAGAAGAATGTATAATTTCCACGCACGGATTGAGCTGCCCCGCCCTCCCCGCCCGCGCCCCCCCCGCGCCCCCACCCCATGATAAACTGGTGCATTCTTTCAAAACCCGTCAGATTTATCCCCTTGAAAGATTTATACTTTCCTCGCACGCATTGAACTGCCCCCCTCTGCGCCCCCCCCCCCCCCCCCCCCACCCCCCCCTTCGCCACCCCGATCCCTTTTCATCAAAACCGGACCCCCACGTCCTTCAAAACCCCGTCCTCCCCTCACCGGTTATTCGACTTACAGGAATCACTTGATAAACGGATGCATTTCCATCCACAGCTGTCAGAATGTGTCCCCCTCAGAAACGGGTTTGATAGTTTCCGCAAACAGACTGACCAACATCACCCTGTTGACCCTGATAGCTACACTGTAGTTGCAAGGGGAGTCGCCGACCTATATCCTTAATGAGGACACACAACCCGTAATACGCGCGATCGGAGTATTACAAACAGCTTGCAAAGACGCGTTTCGACAAAATATTCGATCTCACAGCTGGAGTGTATTTTCATTTTTCTAAATATTGTCGGAGGGCAACAATAATGTGATATTAGAGTGTTTGCGTTAAAATAGTTCAATAAAATTTCTTCCATCATGCTAGAAAAAAGCCAGGTTCACTCGGGCATGCTTATGGTTGTATTTGCGGTAAACGACTCGCACAAAGGCGTACACGGCCTCCATATCACAGGCGGGGAGCGGGGAGGCAACATCAATTGTGGAATTTAGACATGGTGCAGTAGCACCTAGACTCATCGACAGGCAGGCCCAGCACAACACCATCAGACAAACAGCAGCACAGCAGCGAAGCAGCAGCAGCAGCAGCAGCAGCAGCAGCAGCGCAGTAGCAGCACCGCAGCCGCAGCAGCAGCAGCAGCAGCGGTGGTGGGGGCGGGAGCGGAGGTGGCGGTGGCGATGGACCCGCCAGATGAGTAGCGGCACAGCAGCTCGGCCTGTCTCGATGACCACGATCATCACGACAACGGAACAGCCAGTTTTTTTTTATTTTTTAGAAACAAATGCTGGAGACACCAACCGCAGCCGCATGACAACAGCTGCAGCACAGCAGCAGTAACAGCAGCAGCAGCAGCAGCAGTGGCGGCGGCGGCGGCGGCCGTTCGGCGTGCATGGCGGTGGTGGAGGCTTCGGCGACAGCGTTGTGGGATTGCGATGGTGATTAACAACATCAGCACAGAATACGATATCACGCAGGAGCAGAGACCTAGGTCACATCGTAGAAAGCGCGGGAGCGTTGGCTCACTAGTACCTACCCCTGAGGTTGCGCGTACGCGCCGTGAATCCCCAGCTACTATTTGGTGCCTTCGCATCAAGGATGGGTCGCGTCTACCGCTGCCAAGCACAGCGCACAGCGATCGGTGTTGTGCGCTGCCCTGTGGGTTGTGCGCTCGTGCCCTTTGAATGTTGTGCCGGTGTGCCCGGTGTTGGTAGGCCAATCGTGTGATCTGGTCGTTATTGATGGAACTTCTCTCAAACTCTTTTACTCAAATTGGAACTTCCATGATGTTTTTGGCATTTTCTTCCTTTAAAGTTCGCTCAGCGGGATTATTTGATTGAATTATGTAATAAATTCCTTTAACGCAAACACACAAATAATAATGCTACTTCCACGTTTTATCCCACATTATAATATGCGTCACCTTCAAACAAGCTTCTTATTAATCACAAGTGCTATTAACAGAAAGATACTTCGGTGCCTCTGAGGAGACTCTAAGCATTGAGACAAGGGCCTCGAGATGAGTATCCCTCGATGGGGGTGGCATTTTTTGCGTCAAAAGGTCCCTGGCCAATTGAGTTCCTTATGTGAGGAACTACCGGTTAGTAAAGCAATTTTACGACTACACATATTGTTTTAGGACTAAAGCATAGAAGATTGGTCGGGATGTGCGAACGAATGCCTTCGAAGTCATGTAGTATCGGGTGAGATATTGAGTTCCTCGTGTGGGAAGCTCAGCAACTAGACTGATGCTGGGCAGCCCTTTCCGTGGGATGGCTCAGATTGTCTCAGTGTTTCACAAATCTTGAATAAACTGCACCGTCGTTTTTGGGACCAATTTATTGGAATACCTCGTACACGGGGTTGCCTAGGTAGGTCGTTATGTGGTAGAGCATGTCAAGGTGGGAGCCGTCGATGGGCCCTCGAAAGCAGTCGTAAAACAGGTACAAGTGTATTCGATCTCACAGCTAGCTGGAGTGTATTGTATTTTCAATACAATATTATATGAAATTAAATATACTCCAGCTGTGAGATCGAGTGTTTGGTCGAACCCCATCTGTCTGTGCAAGCTGTGTGTGAAACTCCGATCGCGCGTATTACGGGTTGTGTGTCCTCATTAAGGATATAGGTCGGCGACCCCCCTTGCAACTACAGTGTAGCTATCAGGGTCAACAGGATGATGTTGATCAGTCTGTGCGCGGAAACTATAAAACCCGTTTTTGAGGTGGACAAAACCTGACAGCTGTGGAAGGAAATGCATCCATTTATCAAGGGATTCCTGTAAGTCGAATAAGGGGTCAGGGGAGGGCGGATTTTTTAAGGACGTTGGGGCCTGGTTTTGATCAAAAGGGAGCGGGGATGGGGGGGGGGGAAGGAGGGGGGGGCGGGTAGGGCAGATCAATTTGTGCGTGGAAGCTATACATCCTTCAAGAGGATAAATCTGACGGTTTTGAAAAAAAAGCACCAATTTATCGTGGGGGGGGGGGACGGGTACGGCAGCTCAATATGTTCGTGGAAACCTATACATCCTTTATTAAGAGGATAAAATGTGACGGTTTTGGGAAGAATGCACTTGTTTATCATGTATATCCCGTAAGTCGTACAACCAGTGAGTAGAGGCCGGAGTGTTCGAGGGGGTGGGGGTGGAGTGGGGAGGTGGGGGATGGGGGAGGGGTGCAGGGAGGTGGGGAGGGGGGGGGGGTGATTGAAAGCTACGTGATGGATGGCTAGAAAGATAAAGACGTGATACCAATTGCGTAGAAGCGTTCATTCCTCTGCCCGATTTCAACTGTAAGTGGGGCGTCTAAACACACTGGGCGGGGAAAAAAAAAAATAGAAAACAAGAAAATTTAAATAAAGGTGGGGGGGGGGGGGGGTATGAGTTGGAGGTACGGCATGGATGGCTAGAAAGACAATGAGATGATATCAGCTGGCTGGTAGTGTTTACTACACTGGTAGATTTGATCTTAGGTGGGGCGTTTGAACAACAACGATCTGGGGGGAGGGCAATCCAATATGTGCGTGAAAACTATAAGTCCTTAAAGGGGACAAATCTGACGGTTGTGGCAAAAAGACACCCATCTGTATCACCTGCCTGGTAATGTTTATTATTCTCGAAGGTTTGATGTTAGATTTGGTATGCAACCCAGTCTTTAGGTGTTAATTATCGTTGTCTCCGCCACTCTGAACATGCACACCAGAAGTCAACTACAAGAGCAGTAATGATACACTGAGCCAAAGAGGGGCTCAACTCGAACATATCGAAGATTGGGACGGCTAATCATAGCAATTGTTCTACTTTATCATCTCCGTCATAGATTCTTTGCAGCCATAAACATCATACATCAGACTTGTGCGCAGGCATAAACCAACACAAGTACTCGGCAGTAATAATAGCAGAGGGTTTTGAGCCAGAGTGTAGTAGGTCAACAATGGCTGGAGCTCTCTTCAAGAGGGTTAACCCTTTTTGAGACATCAACTGGACAAAAACAAGAGTGACAATTGATGACACTTAATATTTTGCATGGTAGATTTTCCTGATCCAAATAATTTAGAATGTTGTTCGGTCCTGTTCCTTCGTCCTAAAGTTTTCAGAAGTAATCGAGGTCACATATATAAAGGGGGGATTTACTGGTTTTCATGTGCCGGGTTTGAGATATATGCACGCGCACGCCCGTGTTGCGAATATGTTTCTCACACTTCTACTTTCCAGCTTCGGGACAAGCCGTGGTAACAGGTGTCGACCCTTTTCCCCCCCCGTTCTTCTTGCCTTCAATTTAAGTCGTGCATAGGGTTCAGCAATCCCACTGCTTGTCGATTTTTTATCGAGCGTTGCTAACTCACGCCCTCGCTTTCCGCAACAGTCAACTTGTGCACAAACAACAAGAAAAAGTCCCAACGAATTTATACGAGTATGCACTCGGCGGGGCTCGAACTCACGAAACTGACCTGTTGTACCAGGCTCGAGGATAACCTGATACACCACCGGGGCGACCGGTCAACTGTATGTACCTGTCGGACAAAAAGGTTTTGTTTGTGGAAGAAGAGTTTTTTTCGGCGCAACAGCTTGTAGTTCTCCTCGAAATTCCATGGCATGGCGGATTCACATGACAAATTATGAACAACTCGAAACGTTAAGACCGCAGTAATAGCAACGACTGGCAGAGTCAGTCACTCGCGCGAGTGTGACCCCGTCGATTCACTGACAAACAAACAAACAAAAAACGAAAGTGACTCCGCCACCGTATCCTTATCATACGGCATATATGATATTCTATTATATTCTTCGTATAGCCTACTGATATTCGAAAGGGTTTTCCCAAAATGTGGGGCTGTGTTCTTGCGCGCAATGAATAATTTACCCTTGGAAAAAATGATATTCCCGCATAGAAGCATGAAGGATCATACGTATGTCACCTGACAATCACAATGTATGTACTCGTACCGCGGGCGCCCGCCGGATAGCTTTTCTCGACACCTCACATGAAAAAGGTCAAAATGGAAAAATTGCCGGATCGCTCTAATCGCAGGACAAATTTAAAAAGCGCACGAAGTGGGTCTTTAAAACCAAGTGATTAAAAATGAGGGAAAATGATGATGAAAAAATGCTTTCTTCCACCATAACGCGTCCTGGAATCACAGCGCTTTGGGTTAGTTTTTCATTCTGACCATTATTGATGTGGGGCATGTATGGTATCCCAACCGCCGGGCACCCGCTTACCCACCATGAAAAAATTACGTACCACCATACACATGCGCAACATGCACAAATAACGTATAACTGGTATATGCATAACCTACAAAACGAAATACCGGATACATAATATACACATAATATTTTGATGCATATAACATGTGGCATCGTTTATGTACTGTTGTACAAATATTATAACGCACTCGAAATGCATGACGTAATGCAGAGCAAGTAATCGAGAAAACGAAGAGTCACGGGTCAACGAAGAGTCACTGTCAACGAAGATTCCTGCACATTTCAGTTGTCTTCAAAGTTTATGTGTTGTAAGTTGTCCCCTTCGACCCAACACAAGCAAGCCAACTCACACGTAAAGCCATGCCGTTGGACCTTTCCGGCGACCAACACCGCCCTTTCGTATCACTCGACATCATCGCAACACCTGCACCGGCACACGTACACCCGCTCCCGGTGAGTTCGTTGGTCTCCGACTGCAACATGTTGGGAGTGAACAAAGCAATGTATCCCGGCCAAAAAGAGAACAAACCTGATCGTTCGTTGGGCTTACTTAGCTGCGTTAGGCAGTAGATCTGCCAGTTTTTGAAGTGGGGGTATGTATGTTATCCCAATCCCCGGGCACCCGCTTAGCTGCCACAAAATATTACGTACCATCATACAGTCTATATGCGCAACATACACAAACAACGTATAATAACTGGTATTCCCCACCTACCTAATAATATTAAATGTAAAAATAACAACACTCTCCACTATAAATTACAAAAAAAAGGACCCCTCCTAAAAAAAACCCCACCCACATAGTATATTACAAGTAAGTACGAACAACACAGCTTGCAAAGTAAAGATGACTATTGACTTGAAATTCGTCCAACTCACGGCTGACGTCCTTGAAATATGTTTCATAGAATATGTATACACTCGTATTTTTTTTATAAACTAAAATACACCCCGTCCATGGAGCAGCTGAGATCAAACATTTTGTCGAAACTCATCTTTGCAAGCTGTGTGTGATACTCCGATCGCGCGTATTATGGGTTGTGTGTCCTCATTAAAGATACAGGTTAGCGACTACCCTTGCAACAGCAGTGTAGGTATCAGGGTCAACAGGGTGGTGTTTGTCAGTCTGTGCGCGGAAACTATAAAACCCGTTTCTGAGGGGGACAAAATCTGACAGCTGTGGAAGGACATGCATCCGTTTATCAAGAGAATCCTGTAAGTCGTATATATATATATATATGTATATGTGTTTGTTTTTGAACGAAACAATATGACACCTCCCCTTATTATGAATAAACTCACTCACATAGTATATCACAAGTACCAACAACGCAGCTTGCAAAGATGAGTATTGACCCCAAATTCGTCGAACTCACGGCTGACGTTCTTGAAATATTTTTATAATATGGTATATACGTAACCTAGATAACGTAGAACCTGGTGCATAAAATACACATGGTAATTTAGACTAAAATGCATACTAAAAAAAATGAAAATACACTCCAGCTGTGAGATCGCATATTATTTGGTCGAAACTCATCTAACGTATTTATCCCCTTAAAATAATTTACAGTTTCCACGCACAGATTGAGCTGCCCCACCCGCCCCACCCCCGCCCCAACCGCCCCCCCCATGATAAACTGGTGTTTTTCATTATATTATATTTTTCCTAAAATCATCAGATGTATCCCCTTATAGGATTTATAGCTTCCACGCACAAATTGTCCGCCCGTCCGTCCCCCCCTCCCCCCCCCCCCGCCCGCTTCCCCCCATATTCGACTTACAGGATTCACTTGATAAACGGATACATTTCCCTCCACAGCTGTCAGATTTTGTCCCCTCAGAAACGGGTTTTTTTAGTTTCCGCGCACAGACTGACTAACATCACCTTGTTGACCCTGATAGCTACACTGTAGTTGTAAGGTGAGTCGCCGACCTATATCCTTAATGAAGACACACAACCTGTAATACGCGCGATCGGAGTATCACACAGCTTGCATAGATGAGTTTCGGCCAAAATATTCGATCTCACAGCTGGAGTGTATTTTCATTTTAAAGAGTATATAACTATAGTTTCCGCGCACAGACTGACCAACATCATCCTGTTGACCCTGATAGCTACATACACTAACTGTATGTAGTTGCAAGGGGAGTCGCCGCCCTATATCCTTAATGAGGACACACAACCCGTAATACGCGCGATCGGAGTATCACACACAGCTTGCAAAGACGAGTTTCGATCTCAAAGCACGAGTGTATTTTCATTTTTATAAAATATTCAATCTCAGTGTATTTTCATTTTTTATAATACATAACATGTACGAAGCATGTGCCTGGCGCTGATGTAAAAAAATTGTAACGCACACAAAGTGCATGACGTAAAGCAGAGCAAGTAATTGAGAAAACGAAGAGTCACGAGTCAACGAAGAGTCACTGTTGACGAACATTTTTGTACATGCCAATTGTCCTAAAGTTTGATGTATCACTCACTGTAAGTTGTTCCCTTCGACCCAATTCAAGCAAGCCAACTCACACGTAAACCCATGCCGTTAGACCTTTCCGGTGACCAACACCGCCCTTTCGTATCACTCGACATCATCGCAATACCTGCACCAGCACACGTACACCCGCTCGCGGTGAGTTCGTTCGTCTCCGACTGCAATATCCATGTTGGGAGTGAGAGTTGTTCTACGGTGGTAGCCCCCCCAACATTTCGTTAGAGAAATCGCCGGTTTTGAAACCAGCTCTCCGCCAGATCTCCTGAAATATGGTGCCCCTTGCCACCCCGACGTCATCGTTTGACGGTTCTTCGAAACCAGAAAGTTCATGGAGAGTTTTTTTTCATGACATGCTTCCTCGTGTCGAGCAGCCATGAGACCCGGAAATACCTGGTTCAAGGGGGGGGGGCTATCGTAGAATCGGTCGTGAACAAAACAATGTATCCCGGCCAGAAAGAAAACAACACTGATGATGGTTCGTTGGGCTTGGCTGCGTTAGGCAGTAGACGCGTATTTGCTACTACTGTAGCGGCTCTTTACGAGGAACTCTACCATATACCACACAATAAACAACTTCGAGAACACCGGTCGTAGCATGAGCAGTCCGGCGGACAATCCATCGGTGTCTACGCTCTGGTATATACCATTTTCACTGTGCTATACACTGTGTGCTACAAATCAAGGGGGGGCAATATTTTCACCAGTTGCTCAGTTTCGTGGCGTGGTTGTCGTCGGAAGCATTTGGTCCCAACGGAGTACCACCGATGCAGTGGCAAGGCGCTGCGTTCTGCTCGCGCTGAACAAGCATTCATTGTAATATGCGACTGTGTTGTCGCACATCGAGAAACAGACGGGACCTCCTCCTGTGTCCAGGATATTTTGATATCGCACATACATGTACATAAAAATACATTGACTCGTGTACAGGCCGTTTCCCTCACACTCGAGCAAAAAAATAAAAACTTGCTTTCCAGGCCATTCCATACCAAACTTGTGTGCAGGCCGTGTATATCAGTATCGCAAATTTTGGCAACGGCGAGGGATTGGACTCGCATTGCAGATGGTACAACTTTGGATTTGAAGCGAACACGTTCTACGTCAGCACCGTTTGTGCACATCGTGCGGAGATTTTACTAATGGATCGTGCGCGCTCTGGCCAGCAAACATGAAGTATATTTGTCTGGTGCACAAAATACCGAACTTATTGCATGACATTGTGTCCAGGCCGTGTTCATAACTAAAAAAAAACGGTTTCTTTATTCAAAATGGTGTCAGAATGTGGAATATGCACTGGGGCGTTCCTTATGTGCATACTACAGTTAGTTGGTAATTCCACGTACGATACTGCGATATATATTATAAAAATTAAAATACACTCCAGCTGTGAGATCGAAGATATATAGTATGTATGTTTTTCAAGAGCGCAGGTCTGCTTGTCCACGTCCTAAAAACGACGGTACTCTAAAAAATAATGTTTGTCCCCACGTAGGAAGTAAGTGCGGTGCTAAAAAAGTTGAGCATGTGTGCATCACGAACACGAGCTGACCTGGTGGCATCGATCGTTTCATGCTCATAACTAGCAAAAGGATGCGCTAGCTGGTAATATGACGACTAATGCGGGCCGTGGGGGGCTGAGCCGGGGGGCACGGACCCTTCGGCTTTCGACGCGTAAAATCGTAGATTTCGAGAGCAGATGAAAATGAATTTCACACTGGCGTGGACACACCTACTGCTCAGCAGGTTACCCTCACAACAACGCATCAGGCACATGATGTCATGCCCTACCTACCACTAGGCTCTGGCAGGTGCTTCTGGTAGCAGCAGTGGTTCTGGTATTTTTTTTCGTAGCGAACACAAACACACATAAATCAAAACAACGACGAAACATATATATATGCGGAAGTGCGCATGCGGAGAATATACATGTGCGGACAGGCGTTTGATGCCGCACCTTCTGAATCAAATCAAATATGTGTTTCGTGACCCGTGTATAACGCAAAAGGAACCGACGAAGAATGCCTGCGAAGTTTCTCAAGCGTCGACGAGTAGCGCGAGAGAGCAACAGTACGGGGAAGGTATCATGCTGCGCCCGTCCCCCGCGAAAGGCTAACCATTGTTGTTGTATTCCGTCTGACACCAATGTTGTCATCACCAACTCAAGCAGTGGCGATCGATGTCGCCTAAATGATCATTTGTTTTTCTTGTTTTATCGCCACACGAAGTCTGAAAAGGGTTAATGGTTTGATATTTCTCACTTTGTAACGGGCATTTTGGGGTGTTTATCCACGTCAGGGTTCTGGCTAGGGTCAGGTTTACGGTTTTGATAGTCGGCAATGTTCCAATGTGATGCAGGCGACATCAAGGTATCGGGTAGCTGGTAGAATCAAAGACTGCAGGACTACACCATTTCGTGTGTGATACAAGTCGTCTCGGCAACACGACGGGTCAGCAACAAAGGTTTTTGGTAATCGCCTGGACACGTAATCAATGTTTCACAGGCGCGCCCCGACCTACGCATACACCATAGTTTGGTTGAGCGCTCAGGCATAGTGCAGTACGCCAACGAGCACTGAGAAGTACTTTCAGCTTTACTGTGCTTTTTCTCGCCGCCGCCGCAACTGCATGGGCGGAGTGGGAAACATAACCCGCTCTGTCTCTTCAAACCGAAACACGCGCCATTGCGCCCTAAACCTTCGTCTCGGGTGTGGCATACAAGCACACCCCAGCTGCAGAACAAGTAGTAGCAGGCATTACGTATGTATGTGGAAAATTCGAACAAAGCCAGCAACCCAACATACGGCATAGATCGCCCGCTCATTAATGGAGCACACAACATATAAAAGATAAGCCGCCCCGGTCTCTTCCACTATACGACGCGCGCACACGATTGCGCCGACCGTTGGGCCGGGATGTGGCGTGCAGAAATGTACTCAGAATATTCGGAGGAACCCTCTTGAGTCTCAACACGTTTGGGGGCCATGTACACCAACACACAGCAGAGCACTAACGCACGCCGTCTTGTCATAGTACCAGCATGTAGCGCACGGCTGTGCAAGCCCTCTGGGCGTGCCTTACAGCACATACTTGCATTGGAGTTTGGACAGTAATATAATCGTCGTCGGATAAATCTAACGGCCCCCTGTTGCTTCCTGTGAAAGATGCCAAAAAATGTCGGTTGTGTCCTTCGTCACTTGTTTCGCCTCTAAAGCCGCAGAGACGAAGGCTACGGTAGGAGGGGTACCCCCATTTTCACTGGTGTGTTTGGGCCACTCGCACGAGTAGCTCTGTACCCTACGGATAAAGATGGTTTAGGAACTTGGTTTGCCGCAGCTTAGGTCACCTTTGCATTGCGGATTGATTTCGTCAATGTAAAACATAAAGAAAACGTAAGATTGCGCAGGAACAAAGGGGTTACTCGCGCGAGTGACCCCTAGCCACTGAAATAAAAGGCCCAAAAGGGGACCCCCCTACCGTAGCCTGGGTCCAGACTGGTTATAAAAAAACTTCACAGTCGCTGCCGGTCGCCGCGGTGGGATCTTGTGGTTGCCCCCGAATGCTATCATTAATAGCGTTGGTCCTTGAAATCGAATCCTACCGTTGTGAGATGTTGGCTATGTTTTGCAAGAATGCCAGAAAACAAGGTCAACTGCTGAGATCGCCTAGCATCGTGGGAAGGCTCCGTTCGACGCGAGTCTACGAGGGAAGAAAAGGCTGAATTTTCTCGCGTATATAAATAATAGAGACACGTGCCGTGGTATGGTAGAGAGGGGGGAGGAGGGCGGAGGAGGGGACCCCCCGAATCTGAGTTACTGCTGGGACGGAGGGCGAGAGAAGTGCGAGAATAGTAAATGTGATGAAGAAAACAAAAAACAATAACACAGAACCAGGGAAAAATGGTAACTCGAAGCATTGTCTAACGGAAAAACGTGTATGGACACCATAGTTTCCATCTAAAAACACGAACGCGTGTCCTAAAGTAACGGTTGCCTCCCAGGTACCCGAGCCGCCCACTCGAAGAGACGCTATCTACGTGCAATTATACACCGTCAGTAGCTAAGCCTTGCACGTGTTGTTATTCGTTTTTGGAACAACGCAGCTTGGTAAGGTATGCTCGCCTCCCAGCGTCCGGCTAGGCGCACTTGATTCACCGTCGCGGTCACCCTTGCTTTGCTGGCTCTTAATAGTCTCTGAAGCAGCCTGTCAAACCGCACCAACAAAGGGTATAATAGGCCTAGGAAATGACTTGTTAGCCACTCTTGCTTCTTCCACTCGAATTAGTCCATGAAGCAGACTGCCAAACCTAACAAATAACGGGTATAGGTCAACGAAGCAACAGCACGGACGTAGAACAGCAGTGATGAATTATCTAGCACCGTGTGCCAACAACAAACGGCGTAGAATCCACATGATCGTACTTCGAAGTGTAAATGGATATCGCGTATGAGCGGTATGTCGACCGGTATACGTGCAAATCGTCGTTATCATGTAGACAGCATACGATATGCAACGCTCAACACTCGATGAAAAATCGACGAGCAGTGGGATTGCTGAACCCTATGCGCAGTGAAAATTGAAGCCAAGAACCGGGGGGGAGAAGGGACGACACCTGTAACCACGCCAGGAGCTGGGGAAGTAGATTTGTGTTGAAAAAATAAATACATGCATGTAAAAAAGATGTTTCAGGCTCTTTATTGCCCTTCCCCGCGAAGCGGTTGAACCCGTCATGAAAGACATACAAGTATGAAGTATATGGTATGTCCACATTCCTTCACCATTAAGAGACAAAAGGGATATTGTTGTTCGTACGGTATGGGGTGGTATTTTGTGGTATGGTATGGTGTGGTGTGGAATAGGATGGGACGGGACGGGACGGCATGGTATGATGAATATCGCGGGATGCCGTGCAGTATCTCGGACGTTTGGACATCGTCTCCTAAGAAATCAGACTGTACAGATGTGTGTACGCTCTGTCCCTGCCAAACCTCGTCACATTGAATAAACATCAAACATCAAACACATGCGACCAACATCGTGCAATGTGGTGGCTGGGCCATGTTATGATAGATAGGGGCTTTGCGGAAAGATAGAGAGCGTGAGTTAGCAACACTCGATGAACAATCGACGAGCAGTGGGATTGCTGAACCCTATGCGCGATAAAAATTGAAGGCAAGAACCGGGGAGGAGAAGGGATGACACCTGTGACCACGGCTTGTCCAGAAGCTGGAAAATAAAAGCGTGCAAAAAAGAAAAAAAAAAAAGGGGGGCGGGCAGATCCTGAACATTGAGCCCACTCTTCACATAATTCGAGCGAAGCGAGTTTCTAATTCCCACCTGCGGTCCCCCCGTAATAGCGCTCAACTCGAAAAAAAAAAATCGTGTGTTTGTGTGTTTGTACGCTTCAACTTGAATTGAGACTAGGTCACCAGAAAAATGAGTGCTGTGGTGGTGGACTACACGAAAAAAAAATAAAACAGCACAACACAGCGGGACACACGACCACACAGAGCACACAAGCGACCGCCAACACGCCCAGCGGTCGTACAGCAGTCAGCACCACACGCACAGCAGACAACACACGCAAGCAGGGGGCATAGCTGATGGCATAGCGAAGGGCACAGCTGCTGCCTCATGGACCAGTCAAACAGACGTCCGTTGGCCTCGATTGAACCGAACTCGGTCCGTGAGGCTATTTCCCACCTGCGTTCCCCCCGTCATAGCGCTCTACTCGAAAAAAAAAGTTTGTGTGTTTGTGTGTTTGTACGCTTTAACTTTAATTTAGACTAGGTCACTAGGAAAATGAGTGCCGTGGTTGCGGACCACACGAAGAAACAAAAAAAACAGCACGCAGCACAGCGGGACACACGAGCACACAGAGCACACAAGCGACCGCCAACACGCACAGCGGTCGCACAGCAGTCAGCACCACACGCACAGCAGACAACACACGCAATTACAGAGCACGAGGGTAAGGTACACGGGCATGGTCGTCCTCAACGCCGCCTGAGGAAACCAATGATTTCCTCTTCTGCTGCAGATGCACGACCAATCAATTGCAAGTCAAACGTGGTGCCCCTCGCAATTATTACACGAACCAATGGCCCGTGGACGCACACGTCTGACGACAGTAGTTACATCTATCAGTTACATTTATCAGCTGTCGCTTAAATATCTTTATTAAGTAGCTCTCCAACTCAGCCATCCGCCGACTTCGGGCGAAATGAAGGCCGCAACCCGATGAGTCGCCAAACGATCTAGATAGACGAAGAACAGAATTCGCAAACCATTCAAGCGATGTTGGGAAATGGAGTCGTTCGTTGACGAGTCTCGTATGTGAGGATTTGTTTTTTCGGGTCAACTGCTACCGTCACGATGGCATGCGTCGTTTGTTTTCTGCTTCACCCTCTTGTGACCTTATAGTAATAAGAGGCCACTCGTATTGAAAACATGAAGAACGAGAGCATGTCACGCGGTGTGCTGGCTGATGATACGATGATTCGGGTGATTACTCCCACACATACATAGATTAGTCCATGATGCGAATAAAATGTCTGTGGGTAATAGGCTGTGAAGCTCATGTACCGCATTGTCCGATGTGTAAACGATATCCAACATGATATACCTTGGTAATAGCATCCTATGATTTACATTGGTAGTAGAAGTCTAATCGATGGTCGCCCGTTTAAGTTTTTGTGCGTTTTCCCTGCTCGTTCTTCAGCGACACATGTAATACTACGAAGTAGTTGCTTCTATGTCGTCTGAGCGGTAATGTCCCGTTTCCATTCCATTTTTTGACGTAACGACGTAGCTCTCCTCCTACCCCACCGAGTGAAAAATCGCGAGCGATATGCCACATCACATCTACTTAGATCCATATCATTATGCATAACACTGAATACACTGAGTTGCATTTACTGAGCCGTCTAACCTTGGTCGCCGGCTTACGCGTTACGTTCCGTTCCGTCCGATGTGATCGTTTTTTGGCAGGCCTGACTCTTCCGGCCTCTTCTTACAAATCGAGAACAAGATGGCTCCTCTCATGGTCGTCGCATTTCTGGCCACCCTATGCGTCGCAGGTGGGTGGGGTCCCTCGTGCAACAGGTTGTCAGTCCTGGAGTCGTCCTACGGTAGTAGCCCCCTCAAGTTTTCTTCAACGATATCGCCGTTTTTGAAACCAGCTCACCGGCCTTGTCTCCTGTACTACGGCGCCCCATGCCACCCCGGCGTCGTCCTTCGGTAGACCTCATGCAAACAATAGCATTTATGTATGAAGACATTTCATGTAGTATCCTTCCTCGTGTCGAGCAGCTATGGAATTTTCTTCAAAGAAAGTCGCTGGTTTTGGGGGACTATCGCATCATCGGCCCAGCTGCGAACTTGCTAGTCCGACCCATCTCCGACCCAACCAAGTTAAGGCCACCGTAGGGGAGAGTGCTCCTTTTTTCCACCTGCACTGCTGGATTCGGGCCAATCGCACGATTGCCTCTACAGGTACACTCACCGATGAAAACACACAATACCATTAGAAGATGTTTTTGGCGTAGCGTGTAGCTAACCGTTACATTTCGGATTCATATCCATCACATAATTGTTTTCTTTTTTTTCCCAAAATCGTCATATCTATCCCCTTGAAGGATCTATAGCTTCCACGCACAAATTGCCCGCCCGTCCGCCCCCTCCCCCCCCCCCCTGCCCCCCCCGCTCCCTTTTCATCAAAACCAGGCTCCCGCGTCCTGCAGAACTCCGCCCTCCGCTCACCGGTTATTCGACTCACAGGATTCACTTGATAAACAAATGCATTTCCTGCCACAGCTGTCAGATTTTGTCCCCCTCAGAAACGGGTTTCATAGTTTCCGCAAACAGACTGAATAACATCACCCTGTTGACCTTGATCTAGCTACACTGTAGTTGAAAGGAGAGTCGCCGACCTATATCCTTAATGAGGAAACACAACCCGTGATACGCGCGATCGGAGTATCACACAGCTTGCAAAGATGAGTTTCGACAAAATCTTCGATCTCACAGCTGGAGTGTATTTTCATTTTTTTAAATAAATAAAGCAGCACACGAAAACTCAAGAGAACGAAAAAGATTGCAGGGGTCACGCGCGGCTGGTGACCTTGAGCCACTGTAAAACCAAACGAGGTTATCCTACTAAAGTTCCCCTGATCTTACCGTAGCTTTGGTCACCAAGCGAACCTTTTTTTCTCCAAACTAGCTGGAACCGGACACTACTGTTGGGATTTTTTTTTTTTTTTTAACTTATCTATCTAAAAAACGAATCGACAACAGCAAGGTAGGTTCTCTCCCATGATCGTCGCATTCGTCACCGCCCCAAGACGCCAGCCACGGCAAAGGTTGCGTTATTTTGGTTTCGGCACGGTGACCGAGGCTACGGTGCTGTAGTATCAGAGGGGACTCTCGTTCAAGCCTACGGTCCAGAGGGGTACCTCCATCTCCAATACCGGATCTTAGCAACTCGCGCGAGTGACTCACGGGTACATAGACCCTAAGCCTTTCGTTTGGCGCAGGAGGAGTGCATGTACTGGTCCTCAGCGGGTTGATTTCGTGAAGCGAGCAGCTTGAAAATATTCAAATCGAAATAGAATACAGGGGTATCACTCGAGCGAGTGGCCCCGATGCAACACTAGTGTAAAACAAACGTCCTAAACGTGCCCCTTTCTGCCGCCATAGCCTGGGTCTGGCGGAGAGGTGCTTGCGTTTTGATCTCCCGAGATAAAAAGCCGCAGAAAAAAAATCGGTGCGCAGAGTCACTCCGTTGTGTGCTTGTTGCATGCACTCTTCCAAGCGAAAAAAATGTATGCCTTACCGGTTGAGCCCCTCAACTGATGAAGTTCCCCGGTCATTCGAAAAAAATAATACGGTCACAATATTTTCTTGGGGACTAGGGGCCAGAGAAGCTTGCATTGGCCGGGTTACGCCAACGAATGCCTTCGAAGCCATGTACTTCGGGGGAGGTATTGACAGCTATCCCTCATGTTGGGAGCCTAGAAAAGGCTTAGAATCTAGTGCACCCCTGTGATAGCGCGGCATGGCTGCACACGTCTCTGCCGTACCCTTTAAAAGCGGGTCCTAGGCAGGTGGGGTCCGCCTGCTGCCACCTCTCAGCAAGGCGCTGGGGTTTTCTTTCCGGTGGTCAAATTGAAAAAGTGCTGGTAGTACACGACGCAGAGTGTGGGAGTTGCAGCTCACTGTCTCTATCTATATATCTGCGTCGTCATGTTGCCTCGTGTAGGAGCTCTGTGCCGTCCGTCAAAAACGAAGTAGGAAGCGAAAGTTGTCAGTGCCTTGGCCATACATGAAAACGCGGTGTGCATTTTAAGTGATTTGTTGCGTCTCCGAACTGGTCAAGGCCAGGGTTGGGTGGGGGGGGCGTACCCCCGTATTTACGTTGCTAAGAGTGGGTTTCCAGGACTCGCACGAGCAACTCTGTGCCTCACGGGAGCTCTGGCCTTCACGCGAGTAGTATCACAACATTCCATTGAGGATTATCATCTCTAATTTTAAACGGCACGCGAAACCTTGAGGGACCGCATTAAGGAAAACGGGGAGAGGGGTCACTCGCGCGAAGGAGCCCGAGCTCCACTGCCAAAACAATAGGCATCCACAAAGAGGGAAACCCCTCTTTCCGTGGCCTTGTCCCATTTCTATTTTCGGAAAGAAGTTACTGGAAACTGTCAAGTGAGCTTGATATGCCCGAACATATCACCTGCCTTCCCCCCTGCACCATTCGGGAGCCGTGCTGCGGTAGCGGTGACAACGCAGTTTTCGTCCTGAGACGTCACACGAAAGGGGTTGCACTTGTTGGGTTAACTAATAATGCACCTGTCCGGTTGAGTTCTTTCAGTGAAGAACTACCGGTAGGTCTAATAAGTTGTTCGAGTCTAATATATCTTGGGACTAAGGCAGGATAAGCTTGGTCCCCGGTTGCGCGAACGAAAGCCTTCGAAGTCATACTTCGGGTGAAACGTCGAGCAAGCTCCACTCATGTCGGGGGCTCAGAAAATTTATAGAATCTTCTGCTGCACCCCTGCCGTTGTTTTCGCCTTCGGGGGGTGGTGGATTGCGGAGCTTTATGCCCTCGCCCAAAACATTGATACTTTTTCAGAAAACCGAAAGCTCAACTCCAATGAACAGACTCGTTGCCGACGGATAAAACATTTACGTCGAAAAAAAATAAATAGAGTTCCGACGATTCGAGATTAAAGGGCCCCACCGTTCACCAGAAATGCTTTGGCCAAAAAAAGGTATATCGTGGTGTCACGGTGGATCGTGGCACGCGTCACTGACAGGTGCCGTGTGTGGACTCGTTCGTTCCACGTTAGAGAGGTAGTGCTCACGTTTCAGATATTCAATTTCTGAACGACGGGTATTTTTAACCTAAACTTCGTCGACATTTTTTTGCTGTTTTTGGCGCCTGTTACAATAGAGGTGTATCCTACAGCACTTATTTCTCGAAAAAATGGTTGCTTTTTTTGTTTTTAGGATACAATGATGTCCCTTACACCCGAAAATCGTCTCAATAATTCTGTTCTTCTCTTACAATCAGGAATTTGTCTTTCGTCGGGTTAAACTCTGATTTCGCTCAAAATCGTTTTTTTTTGGGGGGGTGGGGGGTACGGATTGCCTCAAGCTCACCCCAAGAAAGCAAGGACAAGGGTGCACCTCTATCGTCGCATGTACGATTGGCCATGGATTTGGTTGAAAGTGCTTGCACTTTCCGTTCAGCAAAAAAAAGCAAGGGCTTCGGGTATAGGGTACAGAGTCCTCCAAGCGAGGCACCCCAGGAAGCACACACATAGTGCACAGCTACCGTAGTGTGTAGCTTTGTTCGTCGTTACAGTGTCTGACACGACGATTCCTTTCCCCTGTCGCGCGTCATGGCGTCGTCAAGCAGCCAAGGCGCAACTGGTCAACCGCCCGGCAAGCAGCCCCAGCACCGCCCAATCAGGTAATAGAGCAATATGCCGCGTCCAAATTGTCGTGTTACAATACTAATCAATTCATTTTTTTGCTGTGTTGGTGCTTTCTTCCTCACCTTGGGGTTGTCTGGGCGTAGTCCGTGTCCAACTTGATGCTTTGTTTCCCATTTCCTTCCTACGTTGGAAGTTCATATTTCCCCTTCGACTACCAATAACCACCCCCCCCCCTAGCTGGGGTGCGAACTTCGACAGTCAAAAGATTACGGCTGACTGATTCTACGATAGCCCCGCCAAAAAACAAAACAGCGGTTCTATTTAGCGAAGGTTTCGTTGCCGCTCGATACGAGGAAGGGTGATATGAAAAGACATTTTCACACGTATGTCTTAGTTTGGGAAGGACTGTCGACCGGTGCCATCGAGGTGGCAAGGGGCACTGTATATCAGGAGATACGGCCGAGGGCTGCATTCAGAACCGACGATTTCGTTAACTAAACGTCGGAGGGGCTACAGTAGAACGACTCGGCCATGCACAATGTGACTACCCCCGCCAATATATCCAATACCTGGCATTACCTTGTGTTTCCAAATATCTTACGAAATAAAGTACTACTAACGTTTCACATATCTTTGTCCTGGACAAGGTAAACGGAAAAATGAACGTCTTTGGATTCGAATCTACCTGGTGGTATAAAATCCATCTCCCCCCCTCCTTCCCTGTTCTTCGTAAGAGGCGTAACTATCGTGTGCTAAAATATCCTCCCTCGAAATAGAGCATATATGTCAATTTTCTGACTCCCCAGTTAGTTGCTAAAGCGCTCTGTATTCGGATGCGAAGCAAAACTCTGCTGCTGACAGTAACGTTGGCGGATGCTTCGAAACGGTGTAGCGCGTTTGGACCAAACAGAGTTTCCTTTCACTCGTGGGGGGGGTCCTCAACGCAAACCTCAATACCCTCGGAACAGAAAAAAATTGGGGCGACTTTTACGTTGTTTACCTAGACCGTGTTTTGACGGACCATCAGGTTGCGCCCCCCCCTCTTTTCCCAAGTACGTCGAAGAACGGCTTCAGGACGAGTGCTAAGCCGGATGTGTGTCATATATTCTTTTGTGAGGATTCTCGCTTTAGGAGGACGTCAAGAAATGTCCTGAACGCAAAAACCTGCGTTATCGCGGATGAAAAGGCCCACGTCCTAGGTATACCACGAGAATCATTCAAAAACCAAAATGGTCTGCCAATGCTTCTGACGGTTTTGTGTTAAGGAGCCCCGTCATATCCGAAATCAATTTCAGCCAAAGTTTGGTATACCTTAGTACCTCTAGATATTGTGGCACGCGTCTGAGGTAGCGGGAAAAGACCATTCGTGGCGAGGAGATCCGCAGAAAACAAAAGCAGGCAACCCTATCGTTGCATGACGCGCTCATCCTAATCCTACATACTGAGCGGAGAAAGATATACCGCGATGGCTTACGCCCCTAGTCATCGGCGCCTACACGGACCGCGCGTTCGGGTATATATCAAATTATCTTCTATGCGTAATGTTATCATTTTGTTATTTGTTACCTGGTCATCCGGAAAATAAGTATACAGCTTCCCCTGTGAGGGGATTTTCTCATCGGATTGCGTTTTTCTCATTTTTTTTTACAGTCGGCTATTTTTTTGGGAGGGGTTAATCTAAATATTTCGCAACAGAGGGACGCGATCTCGCGACGTTAATGCATTGGCGTCGTCCTGTTGATCAAAAGGTGAATGTGACAGGGGGGTGCCGCAGACCTTCATGGGCTCTTGACCTGATGTAGAGCTTCTTATCCCGTCCCTTAACATGACTTCGGAGGTATTCGTCGTTACCGCACAACCGTACCATACGTTCGACGCCTGCTACGACAGAGGTCGTACTTCTTTTCCGAAATGGTTTTTGAATGGGGGGTGGAGAGGGTGGCTTGACCTCCAAAATCGTCGGAAGCAAGATTTTTTTTTGGTATACCTAACCCAAAATCGTACGTTTTTTTTGTGGTATACCTAGGCCATGGGAGTTTTCATCCACGGTAGTAGTTTCTTATTTTTCTCTTCCACAACTGTGACTGGGAGAGCGGTCTTAAGCTTCTAAGGTGGGGAGCCTCAGAACAACAATAGTGGTGCACCCGTATCGTAGCATGCGCGTCATCCTCTGCGCTACTACGGCAGCCCTAAAACAAACACGCCCCCAACACTGTCCGGCCAACCTGTAGTTTCAGGCTTGAGCAGTTGAACCGGTCATCACAATAAACCTTTGGCGCCCCAAAATGCAGACCCTTACCCCCTCGAGTGAGATACCACGCCGACAGACAGGTAGCGAAAGACCAATAGACACAGTGGTTAGCACCGGAGCCAGGCAAGGGAAACCGGTACCAAAAGCATATTGTCGCCAATGCTACGGTGAAGCTCGGGGTCACGCGCACGAGTGACCCCGTCGTTCCACACCGTTGTAGGCTTTCGTGCAGCTGTGATAATGTTTCCATATGAATCGCCGATGAGAAGTTTAGCTACACTCTCCGCCGGGAAAATCACTTTGAAACGTGTTTTTGTCGGCGAGGTACAGAGTCGCTAGTGCCGGGGGTTATGATAGTGATGCTGGTGAAAGAGGGTGGTACGGTACTTTACTATACCGTAACATTCGACTTGTGCCATTGTCTTGGGGCACGCGTAGATCGAACAATAAGTTGGAATCGCCAATCCTTTTTTTTTTCTCGCCCTCTGTTTATTTCGGTGGTTCGTCGTCGCTCCGTGGACCTTGCAGGGGGCATCGACAGCAACGGCCTCCGTGGAGGGCGCATCCTGAAGGTATGCTACGGCAACAACTAACGTATGTGCACATCCAGACATCCCACGCGGGTTGGGTTCCACTCTTAGGTCATTTAATGGTTGTGGAACGATCGATTACTACGATAACGTCACGAGTATACAATAATAGTTGAAGGAGTAACGTATAGAGTCATCATACCGTAGGCGTTGAAGTTGTCGGATTAACTTATAGTGTACCTGTCCGATCGAGCTCCTCAGGTGAGAAACTACCGGTTAGTCACTTATTACGTACTTTTGCCGAGTACATTGTTGGACTAAGGCGCCGAAGCTTGGTCGGGTTATGCGAACGAATGCTTTCGAAGTCATATAGTATCAGATGAGATATTGAGCTCCTCATGTGAGGAGCTCAGGGACTTTCGGCTGAGCCCCCACCGTGTAATGGCTCTACAAAAATGTTAGTCGTGTTGAGCGCGAACGAATGCCGTCCTGATAATTCATGTTTCGACGCGTGCTACGATAGAAGGTGCACCACTTTTGTTTCTGATGGTTTTCAACACTTTGGGAGCTAAAGCCCTCGCCCAAAAACTGATTTGGAGAACGCAAAAACCGCCACCGGATGAAAAATGGCATGGCCCAGGTCTACAACGAGAAATCTTTCACAAAAAAAAAAGCAAACTGTTTCCGGCGATTTTGGGTTAAGGAGCCCCGTCATTCAAAAAATGGTTCAGACGAAAAGTGCTACCATCGAAGATAGCGTGCTCCGTTCGAGGGTGAGCTATTGAGCGCCTCATACTAGTAGCGTTCAGAAACTGCCGAGCTGCACCCCGAACGTGGCACGATTCACCCTTGTCTTGCGTCGCGCGGACTCAGGGACCCGAAGCCTAGATGAACCTCCCTGTTACCCCGCAACAGACCATGTTGTTCGACTCATACCTTGCTGCGATAGAGCGGTCTGTCACGTTTTGGCCATTTTTTCGTTTCTGGGTGACGGGGCTTCTTAACTCCTTTAGAGCCCCCGAAACCCCTCCCTAGACTAACGTCAAGAACATCTGTTAAAAAAACAGGGTTTCCAGTAGTGAAAAGGCGTTAAGATAGAATCGTGTCGTCGCAATGTACAGTTTTTACGTCTGGGCCATGGGTTTGATAATCGGATTGCACTTATTATATATTTTACTCAAGATGCATTCTTGGGTGTGGCTTAGAACTTCCAATGTGTAAGAGTCTCAGAGATAACGTGGTGCACGTCTACCATGGCACGACACGATTAGAAGTTGCTGCGACGCTTTCTACACGGTAGCCCCTCCAACTTTTCCCAAGCGAAATCGCCAGCTTCGAAACCAGCTCCCGGCCTTGTCTCCTGAATAACGGCGCCTCCTTGCCGTCCCAGCGTCATTGTTTGACATATCTACCCTTTGCGCACCCAAGAAAGAACAATATGTTTTTTTTTCGCTTTTGGTTTCAATGCGTCCACTTCCTTGTGTCGAGCAGACATACATACATGTGAAACGTTAGTTAAAGAAAATCGCTGGCTTTGGAAAGGGGGGGGGGCTATCGTAGAAACAATCGTGCAACTTTTTTTTTTTCCAGGAGCTTTGTAGAAAAATCGCACTTCTATCGGACGACCAAAGCCCATGGTCTTAGGTATACGACGAAATTCGCGGTCAAATTATTGAGGAAACTTTTTAAAGGTTTTTGCTACTGTAATAGGTTCGAGGGGCCTCAACGTGCAGATTCCGTGTCTCAGACAAAACGTGCCCTGCCTCGGTCGTTCCACGCGTCGTTTAGCATAGCTAAGGCACAACACAGTCAAACCAGAGGTACGTACGACGCGTGCTACGATAGAGGTAGCACTTTTTGTAAGGAAAAATGTTTTGATCGACGGGGCTCCTTAACCCGAAATCGTCGGGAAAAAAAAAATGATTTTTGCATGATTCTCGTGGTATATTCCTTTAGGACATGGATGGGATGTTTCACCCGGGATAAACCTGGTGTATGTTTTCCAAATCAGTGTTTAAAGTTAAGAAGGACATGTCTTCACCTCTTGAACTGAAGAACTTCAGAAAAAAGTGGTGCACCTCTATCGTAGCACGCGTCGTATGCTCGTAATAATATCCCATCAGAAGCATGAAGAATGACGTAGAAACTGGGCGGGTTGTCCCAGACCCTTAAGTAGTCACCACATTCGTTCCATTGTGGCACCGTACCGAAAACTTAGAAAAACGCACAAATTTATCTAAAAAGCTCAACTTGGTGCGATATTCATTTTTCTCTTATTTTTCCCCGCGCGTGGCACAGACGTCCTACTGCAACTCCATTGAGTGCCCGGACGGCTACACTCCCATCGACGACGCCATGAACGTGGCGTGCGAGGGAGACGAGTGCTCGGTTTCCCAGTGCTGCGAGGCGTTCTGCTCCTACTACGCGTGCGACGACGGCTACACCCAGATCTCCAACGCCAACACCACGATGTGTGCGGACTCCGGCTGCACCGCCGGTCTGTGCTGCGAGGCGTTCTGCTCGTACTATCCGTGCAAGAACAACTTTGTGCCTGTGGAAGACGCCGACACCATCCTTTGCGAGGACACCGGGTGCACCAGGTCTCTATGCTGCGAATACGGTGAGTCTTGGGTTGCAAACGCGATTCAGTAGTGTCCGACAAAACCAAGAGGAATTTTGATCCTGGTGCAGCACTAACACATGTTGAGTACTTACTCCTGCCGCCCCTCGTCGTTCTCATCTCGTGATTATACGTCCATCCGCGCCCTGCATTGGCAGAATACCCTGGGTAATGCGTGATATTGATACGTACTGTATTCGTAATAGAAGACGTTATGCCTGTCCCAAAAGTGGATTTCATCCTTGCGCAATGGCACTGCATCTTCAGCATGTATCGCTGTTTCTCGACATAACATGTTGTGTAGAGATCTCAGCCTCTGCCATCCGAGCATAGATAGTGTTCCACAAGGCCTCGGTGCATACCGTTCCAACAGGTACCCACAAACGTGCTTAAACTACAGTGTCGTTGGGTTGTCACCCTATCCCGTTTCTTCGTTTTTGTCGTCGTTTCCCGCAGGGATTGAGAAGTTCAAGCCGGTCTGCAACTCCATCGAGTGCCCCGACAGCTACACCCCGATCGACGACGCGGCGAACGTGCTGTGCGATGGCGGAGTCTGCGAGGTTTCCCAGTGCTGCGAGGCGTATTGCTCGTACTACGCGTGCCCCAACGGCTACACTCCCGTTGAAGACGCTGACCTCATCTTGTGCCCCAACACCGGGTCCGGATGCACCAAATCTCTCTGCTGCGGTAAGGAATTGCCACCTAGTACATACATATATTCTAGCTCTACTGTGGGGGAAGCTAGTGATGATAGACATTTTCAGTTTGATGTTGTCGTGCACTAGTAGATGTCACACGTTTTTCTATTGAGAACAGCAGCTGTTGGGCAAACGGCGAGGATGCCCGGCTCCACACGCACTGTAGAATTCCCGGCTTCTCCTACAGGCTGGCTCAAGTAAACAAAAGACTAATTCTTCCCCCCGCGAATGCCGCTCGCAATATCTAGTCAAAGAGTGCATACTTGGTGTCATACTGACCCCCAGGACCAGCGGTGTAAGAGGGAGAGGGTGACATAGTCCGTTTTTTCTTTGTTTGGTGGTTCGGGCTGTCTCTAGAAGCGAAACTCGTGTCGGCCAATGACAGGCCTTCACTTTCTCTTGTCAGCATTGCGGCTTTTTCCAAACGGGGGCAAAAAGAAACTGCGATGTATTTTGCACTGTCCTGTTGGACGTACTCCAAGGCATGTCTCTGCAGAAAAATTAGCGCAAAATGTCGAAGATCTGACCTGCCTGCGTTCAACCTTTAGAAGGATTTAGCG
Source organism: Undaria pinnatifida (assembly GCA_012845835.1). Taxonomy (NCBI): domain Eukaryota; class Phaeophyceae; order Laminariales; family Alariaceae; genus Undaria; species Undaria pinnatifida. Next base: position 11,176,864 of record JABAKD010000007.1, read on the forward strand.
ACAAAACTGGATTATATACTCAAACCAAGTCATTTGAAGGAAATACTGTAGCTTACTCATCTTTAACGCGCAAAATTCCGGATGTCCGCGCCGTTTTTCAGAGGTAGACCCTGGCATTTTGCACACGTGTTTCACATGCCCACCCCGATGTGTGACCTTCGGGGGGGTCCTTCATTTTTTTTCCGTCGGAAATATATGAGCTACATAAGGTGGCCAACTTTTTCTGGATATTCTACACCGGCGAAAATTCGGGTATACGTATACATGAAAACAACAAATACTGCATGAGGTGTTCGCAAGGGGACATTAAAGACGTGTACAAAAAATCACGGTCTCAATTGAAGAAGCAGCGTGAACATTCGCCGGAGAATTAATATTGGGTTTTTCAACCTGAACCCGCCTGCGCAATGTTGGATTTTCGGCTTTGCTCAGCTGAAAACCGGGCATATTTGTTCCAGGCGGCGGTGAACAACAATATCGCGTCATTTTTATCAGCTGTGAATTCTGCGCGAGGAAAAGCGTTGGGTCTTACAGTCGGTACTCGGACGCATGCTACGTTGGCCTAACATTTTATGTGGTTCCTGACTCGAAGAGGGCTCTAGACTATGCGTTACCCATAATCTGAGATTGTTTAGTACACTGATGACCAGACTCATGGTCTAGATATATCCACAGTTGACTGATTCTACAATACTCCCCCCCCCGAAACAGCGATTTAGTTTAACGAACGGACGCATGCTACATTGGCCTAACGTTTTCTGTGGTTCCTGGCTCAAAGAAAGCTCTCGACTATGCGTTACCCATAATCTGAGATTGTTTAGTACACTGATGACCAGACTCATGGTCTAGATATATCCACAGTTGACTGATTCTACAATACTCCCCCCCCCGAAACAGCGATTTAGTTTAACGAACGGACGCATGCTACATTGGCCTAACGTTTTCTGTGGTTCCTGGCTCGAAGAAAGCTCTCGACTATGCCTTATCCATAATCTGAAACTTTCTAGTAAACTGATGAACAGACTCATGGTCTAGGTATTTCCACGGTGCCAAGGATGATTCTACAATAGCTCCTCCCCCCCCCCCCCCCCCCAAACAGCGATTTTCATTAAGGAACGCTTCATAGCTCCTCAACACGAGGAAGGATGTTAAGAAAAATATATCCTCGCCTATTTTCTTGTTCGAAAATGACCATCGAACGATGATGTCGGGGTCGCAAGCGGGGCACAGTTTTTTCCTTAGACACGGCCAGGAGGACCTGCTCTCGATAAACCGGCGAATTGGTTAAAGACAAGTTGAGGGGGATCTACCGTAGAGCGACTCAGAACTGAAAGCGCGACTTGATGAACAGACTCATGGTCTAGGGTATAAAAAGTTATTAGAGAAAAAGTATATAAAAAGTATGGCCGATTTCCGACGATTTGGGGTTAACGAGCCCCATCATTTCAAAACTCGTTTCAGCTGAAAAGTGCTCTTACCTCTATCGTAGCGGGCGCAGCTCAAACGTTACGCGCCATGCTCGTGATGCGCTTGCCGCGACGCGAACCACTCAACATAGGTTTTGGTTGCTTGTCGTCCGTGGATTCTTGATTGTCGTTGCTCTTATTACCTCCGCCCCGCCTTACCTCTCGTCCTCGCCCCCTGCACATCGTTGTTTGTACTTCCGCGCGCCGTCTCCCGTTTCGCTTCCTACCCACGCACTTCGTGCCCTCACCGATGTCCGCTATCCTTCTTTCACCCTTACGAAATGTTTGATGGACAAGACGGCCCCTAATATGGTCATGCGGACGACAAACTCTGCATTCCGGCGGCCGCTGGCTTGGCATTCAAATTCCAAGCACAACGTTTGTCCTCAAGCACAATGTCTCCGAAGGTCACCTTCGACTCCCCCGTGAGCGGTATAATCGTTTTTGTGTGCGAGGTCGTTCACTGCCGGACACGCTACCACGGTAGGAAAAACCTGCTGCTTCACTGAACGCGGTGTTTCCGCGCAGGGGCGGGGTGTTTGCGCGCAAGGCGACAACTTTTGTTCGAGGTGTTATAGCACCATTCATCGAGGCTTACGAGAGAGAAGAGTATCAAGGTGCTTCGCCCACGATGCAGTACTATCTTGCCACCGTCGTTTACTACTCAGGAGGTCGCATCGGACATGACTTGCATGCCGGCGATGTTACGTTTTAGCGCATTTAGACGTTGAAGTTGGAGCTTCTTGTTCTTTTACGTTCGGGTTTCTACGCTTTGTGAGGATGAAATTTCGGCGCGGATTGGATTTACATTTACTTACGTTTTTAAGGTCTGGAATGACGCACCAAGAAGTCATCATTCCCTCTTCAGCAACACATTGTGGGTACGGGTAAGCGTCAGATGCCATGAGAAAAAAGAGGGGGATGTTGGGACCGGCGAGGTTTCTGGGCTTCTTTGCAAGCATTCTTTGTTTTTACACATATGCCGTGCGATGGGGTTGCGGACGCGAATGGTGTCATGAGTTGGGAAGGCCTAGGTCGAGACTATGTCCGTTTGAACGGCAGCCGGGGACGGACAGACCACTAAATAGATGTATGATCACTACCTGGTATTAGGTATGTTACTGGCTGTAGCTTGAACGCCTGTCGGTTGTATTGAACGTCCCGCTCATGTATACGAGAGCTCCATACGATCGATACCACGCACGGATATGATCGGCACCGAGTGCGATGTGATGCCTACACGGGCTGGTAAATACTTCAGGTAACAGTTAACCGTTTGGGCAGTAGACGACGACGGGTGTACCGCTTTCGCCGCTAGTGGGATTTCGAGTATCAGTAGACAGTGACTACAAACACGTGTGTCTGAAATTTTCTATAAATGTCCGGAGCACGTAACCAAGAACTTGATCCAAGGACCTTTGTCAAGCAGTCACCGACCACGGTCGCGCTCTTGCGGAAGATATGCGATTCATGAACCCCGCGCATTTTCCAAATCACTTGACAGTACGGTATGTTTGACGTTCTCCTGTACTACATCCCGCATGTTTACTTGTCGGACGATTTCTGGAATAGGGGAAGCACCAACACTGTGTGGAGCTCTCCCCGCTGAAAAAGCTCTACATACCTACCCCGAAAGATCGACAACGATGAAAACGACTGAATAGCTCGATGAACACTGGTATGGCCAAGGTACTCCAGGAATAACGTCATTTCGTGACAAAATTGCCACAGTGAGAGGGTCGACCGATTAAACCTCCCGCCATTGAGAAAAATATCGGTCAACCCGTGCCACCCGTGCGTGTCGTAGCTCGAGCCTACGCGCCAAATCGCCGGGAGAGCCTGTTGCCGATTTCCATTATATACGGTGTTATAGTTCCCGGGTGTTTCTTTGATCTGCAGAACGAAAACGAACCGTTGTTCTAGACCCTTGCCAGCCAAACTCTCTCTCTTATTGTGTGACACGTGAGCGCTTTCTGCGAGTGATCCTGCGTCGTTGTGTGCAGCCTAGCTGCAGCAATATACTCACAAACCACAGCTAAAGAGGAAAGGTAAACCAGGACATGCACACACATACATATACCCCTAGGACTTTGTATCTTGTCCCTCTAACAGTTGATCGCCAAGATATTATCAATAGTAAGGAAATGTTCCATCCACACGCGTGCAACGATAGAGGGTAAACAACTGGGATTCCTCAATTTTGGAGCTTAAGACACCTCTCAAAACCTGATTTTGATGAACACTTAACTGCTACGACACCGGATAAACAATCCCATGGCCTAGGTATCACAACGAGAATCACGCAAAAAAAAAAATGAAATTTCCGACGATTTTGGGTTAAGGAGCACCGTCATTCAGAAACCATTTCAGACGAAAAGTGTTACCTCTATCGTAGCATATGCCTTTAACTGTAGGTGTAGAGGGTGCGCACCACATTTTCTCTTGAGGTTCCTCCCGTGGGGGAGGCGCGTGCTACGTCAACAGAAGTACGAGCATTTTCCGTCTGAAATTGTTTCTTAGTGACGGGGCTCAATTGAACCAAGTTCGTCCCAAGAAATATTATATATATATGCGATTTGTTTTGTCACGCATTGGATTCTCGTTGCACATACATAGATCTATCCCATCGGAATCGACCCACAACCAAACCACCACCGCAACAGGCATGCTTCCACCGGGGTGACTGGTCGTAACAGCACACCACCTCAGCACCTACATCCAGTAGAATGCCCCCATTTCCCAATACGAAACTCTCCTATATTACTCGTACATGCATGCGTGAATCACACGCCCGTCCGTAGACTACATGGACATACTGCATATCAGGCAGACTGCCAGTACTAGATCTTTCAATCCCCCCTGCTTGAATCTCTGCCTCGATATCAGTCCCCCATATATATATATCTGAAAACTTCATCCCGATCCAAAGAAATTCGTTCTTTACTCTGCCAGCATATAGTGTCTCTCTTTTGCTAAATTAATTCCAACCCAACCCCAACACAAACCCCACCCAACTATATTTTGACTTAATCTATCCCTGAGCAAAATCCCAAAACTCAAAGAGTAAGCTCGAAATCCTTCTCCAAGTATGCTACCAATAACATCCCATCCCCCATACAGGACCAGCCAGATATCAAACCCAAACGACGTGATTTCTCAATGCAAAGAACCAAATTCCTGGTTTAAAAGCAAAGTAATCCATACTCAAGCACTCCAAGCATCTGAATTCCAAATCAAAAAGTAAAAATCATAATGTATAGTCTAGCATAATACTGTTCAACAAATAAGGTAAGCCAGGAACTCATATATAATCAGAAATCCCTCCCGGTATCTCCCGACATTCATCTCACACATCCAATATACGAGTACAAAATCATCCCTTCCCAACATAGCTGTTACACTAAAACTCCCCCAATATCCCCCCAACTCCATCAATTGAATAACGAACAGCCATCAATCAAACCGATAATCAGACACCAGGCATACAATTTGCGCATCCAAGTATCTCTTTGGGCGTGTCATCAACGTATCTGCTCACCGAGGCTAGAGTCCTTGCCACGTACAACTACAGAATGGACAATTGATTCACGCAATCAGTAGTCAGCATTGACTACAATCATCAGTCCATCATCTCCCGAACGTAATGATACTTGATGCTATTTTTCAGTGATCATGAACACACAAAATATCCTTTAGTGGTCGTATTCTCTATATCCCCCAACCATTCAGACCTCCTTCGACTAATCAATCAAACTAGTGTGAAAATACGTGGAAGTGTGTTGAGCTTAAGCTTGATTTTTCACCATCTGCCGGAAGATACAAAAAAAATAAACGACCAAACAATCTCCATGGTTCAGAAATCGAAAAGTTTCTGTCGCGCGTTAGGCGACCATATAATGCAGGGGTCAAAGGAAACAATCCAATACCATCTGTACTGGTACTCAATCCAAACTAAAATCGACATAATCTAATAACAAGGTTCATGCGCTATCAGGTACGCCTCTACCAGCAACGGTTTGCGCCTTCAAAACACCCTCGCTGTCCTCCCGCGCCCCACACCCGTTAGCCGCGGCTAGCTCTTGATTCGGTTTGTTTGGCAGCGCGGCTCGGGGTGGTGCACCTGAAGGGGAGGGGGGGGGGGTATAGATGTCGCTCCACGGAGGATTGACTCGGAAAGAGCGGAAGAAAGACTCAAGCGCACCAGGCTGGTCTAGTCTTTTTGGAATGAATACAACAGCGCGCATTCAAAATATTTCGCTTTCCTAGCCCTACGTGGCCACACGGGCCGCTTGGCACCGAGTACTGACACAACCTCTCTCTACTCGCCGCCAAAGATGGGCTATAGATAGGGGTACAAAGAAATTATTTGCCCAAAAATATGACTGGGCTACGATCTGGTATATATAGTGCTTGCACACAGCAGTTTCATCAAATTATACCATTTCAAATGAACCCTGCCGTCCATCTTTACTACTCTCAGTAAAGGAACAACCAAAGTTCAACGACGAAAAATAGTAAGTCAGCTGATCAGGACGGTATCTGATCGTACGTTATTCCAAGAAAAAGGTCCTTTGGCGCATTTTCACTCTTTGCTATGAGAGTCTTCGGGTTATGAGCAAGATTTCCACTAAGCGGTTGCGGATTGTCTGCTAGCAAGGCCTCTACCCAAGGTAACACTTGATATCAACTCTCCCCTATTGTCCTCAAACTCAGTCTAACTCGCTCTCCCTGCCTAAATCGCTCGTACTTCTCAACTCATTTCTCGCTCCCAGCAATCAAGACAAACGAAACCGAGATCTTGTCACAAAGAAGAACAAAGAATGATAAAAAAAACCAATGTCATACGGGTACGTGCCTTCTGAGTACTTGGCTCGTGCTTCATGGTGACGACGGTCTCATACCTCTCTCTTGCACGAGCTCGCTTAGGGCGAGTCCGCTGCCAGCCCTGCGGCTCCACCCCCCAATCCAAGATCAAGCTTGCCCATCCCCTCGCATCTGTCCTCCCCCTCTTTCTCCATTCCCCCCATCGATCCACTACCAAGGTGCCAATCCCTTCTCTCTCCCATCCAGCCTCCACAGTCTTGTTGTTCGCCATATTATGCCCTGCCCTCGAGAGTTGATTCAATCTCGCGATCAGACTACCCGGGCGAGTGAACGATCCCGCGGCCCCCCCACCTCCATCATTAGTGGTAGCGGCGGCCAGGGCGTGGGTGGTGCTGTGGGCTGTAGTTGCCGCTCATGATCCGCCACTCTCTCCTGCTGTTCAGCGTGAGGCGGTGTCGACGGTTGCTTTGACTGCTGCTGCGGCAGCGATCCCTCTGCTTATCCCTGTGCCGGTTTCTCCATTACCTCATCATCCTCCGGCTTAAGCTCTGCTTCTTTCTCCAAACCCACCATGACTTTCTTCCCAGCCGTCTCTTGCTGGTCACCTGCAATCTTGGCTTGCTTTTGGGGCGACGGCGGCGACCGTGGCGGCGTCTCCGAGGACAATCGGTCTAGCCACCAAGCTCGCTCGGCGGTCGACAGCGGCGGCAACGGAGGTGTCCTCGTCGCTTGCGCCAGTGGCACCAATGCCTCCTGCTTTTCTCTGCGCTCTTCCTTCATCAACACCAACTCTGGATCACTATCACCCATCTCCTCCGTTTCATATTTCTTTGGTGAAACTATTGGATCCGTCAACTCCATTTTTTTCGCGGTTCCAACCAACGTCTGCTCCTCTCTGGAAGGGTCTCCGTCGTTCAAGGCTTCCTCCTTTAGTGCAGAGGCGGTCTGCAGCTCGTCCTGCCGCTGCGGCGACGACCGCAGTGAGGGCAGTAGTGACGTTCGTGGTGGCGGCGGTGGCATGGGTTGCTCCTGCTGCTGCCGCTGCTGCTGTACCTGATGCTGCTGTACCTCCTGCGAGAGCTCCCGCTCAACCTCCGGTTTCTCCTTTGGTCCGTCCTGTTGTGGTCCCTGTTGATACATGAACTGAATATCTCCGGTGGTACCTGGCGTCCGTCTCTCACGTGCGCGTTGCTTAGGGATGGGATGCGTCTGCTCCTAGCTAGCTCGTTTTCCTTCTCTGCCCTCAATGTTTTCGCTGCCGCGAAGACGTCGTTCTTGATTACCATTGCTTCTTCATTTGCTCTCAGGAACTCCTCGTTGGACATTTGGTCATAGCGGACGTATGCCCTGCACTGCTCATGGGAAGGAACACGGGGCAGGTCTTGGGTCTCCAGCGCCAGAAAGTCTTTCTGAGCTCTCGATGCTTTGTCGGAGCAAAACCGCTTCATAAAGGCCTCGAGCTTTCCCAGACGCAGATCCAGGTAGGCCGGTATTTCTGGTACTTTGTCGACCCACTGTTGCTGCTGCTTCTGGCTGCCCCTATGCGCGTAGTTTCTAGATCCTGCCATTCCACGGCCGTCCAACGACCAACCTCAATGCCCTCGGGTCTGCTGGAATGTTCGGCTTTCTTTGCAAGGATGGCCTTTACCCAAGAAACATTTTCTGCGCCTGCCGGAACCACAAACGGCATCTTGCCCAAAACGAAAACCTCACCTGTCCTCCTCATCACATCCAGCTCTCTTGATTGGTAATCATGCTAGCGTAATGGATCGCTCTAGTGCTGAGGTGGTCACGCTCATGAGGCCCGTTGCATTAGGCCGTGGGGACGGGATCAGGCCGAGGAGTAGAGCAGAGAACCAAGGGAGAGGGCGTAGAACAAAAGTTGGATTATGGAGAAGACGAAGAAGTAAACGTAAGCCAAGACTACAACGTACAAGGAAAACACAGGGGGCGTACCCCATCGGAATCGACCGAAAACCAAACCACCACCGCAACAGGCATGCTTCCACCGGGGTGACGGGTCCTGACAGCACACCACCTCAATATCTACATCCAATACAATGCCCCCATTTCCCAACACGGAACGCTCCTATATTAGTTGTACATATAGATTGCGTGAATCACACGTCCGTCCGTAGACTACATGGACATTCTGCATATCAGGCAGACTGCAGGTACTAGACCTTTCAGGAGCACTGTGATTCAGAAAACGTTTTTAGCCACAAGTTGCTACTGCTACTGCTGCATGTGCCTCTCTGGATGATTCTGAGCATCCAATTGGCGAGAACCAACTAATGCGTGTACGAGTATATCAGGTGCTGAGACGCGTGCTGCGAAAGAGGTGCACCCCCTTTGTCCTGAGGTTCCTCCATTTGGGAGCTTATGACCTCTCCAAAACCTGTTCTGGAGAAAAAACAAAAACTGCTACGCCACCGGATTAGACGTCCCATAGCCTAGAGTACACAACAACGGAATCAAGCAAAAAACCTTCCGACGATTTGGGGGTAAGAGGAGCCCCGTCAGTAAGAAAGGATTTTCAAAAAAAAGTGTTACCTTTATCGTCGCCTGCGTCCTGAGAGGATATCCTCGAGGATAATTCCCTCCAGTGAGATGTCATCCCACGGCAGAGGTTGGCTTTCTCGGTCCAAACCTTCCTGGCCGGTGGAGCCAACCGTACTCGTGTGAGGAACTACCGGTTATCCTTACAGTTCTTGCGGGTGTCTTCGACGTAGGGCTAGAGCGTAGAAGAGTTGTTTGGACTGCGCGCGCGAATGCGTTCGAGGTCATGCTTCGGAGGGTGAATTATTGAGCTCCTCATCATGTCAGTTCGGTGACAATAGAAGGCCAACGTTTTGAAATTCCCGAAGGTCCCAGACAAACTGCACCTGGACGGTCACCTATGGGTCCAAAGTTGTAGAATTCGCTTTTTGGAACTTTCCAATTTTTCCGGAAAAAAACGATTTTTCGCGGCAGTCTTGGCTAACATCTGCTTGAAAAAATATCTCCAAAGCAAACCTTGGGTTAGACGCGGTGTGGTTTCGTCTGCTCCACACATGCTTCGTTCCACAAAACCAACGATAGCGTCGTGAACATTTAATGTGGCGAGCTCGTTAGGGGCTCCGACCCTTCCTTGGTGTACAGTGCTCACTCTGCGGTCGGTGATTTGTGGTGGGCCCCGATCAGGCATTTTCTGTTGAAAAAAACTGGCGGCTGTTGTGTAGAAAACTGAGATATTAACTCTGTATCGTCTTTCAAATGGCAAACAAAATGCAACGTTGAGCGGATTTGACGGAAGACCGCACGACAACACAACCAACATCTCACGACCTAGGGCATTAATCGAGGTGAACTCTTCAGCGCTGTCACCTACATTCATGTGGGACCTTTGCCGGAACAAGAAGGAGTGAACATGGGTTGTCCCTGTCTCGAGAGGTCGAAGGCCAATGGTGACTTTTGATCAAGGCTTGACGAAAACTTCACCAATTGACCTATTGGACCGCATGATCAAAAAAAGAGCCAGAAAACAAAGAAAATAACGCTTTTTACCTATAACGACGTTACCCGGAATCGTTCAGCAAATAACCGAAAAAACAATTTTGTAAACATTTTGTCCAAACTATCGGCTTTTCCATTGGCATCGAGCTTCCCTAGCGTTTTGGTCGCGAGGATCTTTGGGGCGGTGGGCTGTTTGCGTTTGCGAGGTAGGGAGCACTTCCTGGCAGGATCGAGGTACGGGCGTAGACCCAACCCGACCCCTAACTTTTTTAGGGCTTAGTTTGGGTAAGCTCTTGGTCAACCATTTGCAATAGGTCAAACGGACTAATACCCCGCTAATACTTTAGCAAATGGCGTAGTCTGCAGTGACCATGGATTATTAGGGCCGAGGTTCAAATCCCACAACCCACAACAATACTTTTCTTTATACTTTCCCCTTGCCGAACTTGAAAAATACACTCCCTGGTATCATGAGGAGATGAAACCGCATCAAATATTGACACATCCGCCCGTATATATCCGGCCGACCTGCTATCCCGTCGTTTCAGGGGAGGAGGGTGTTATAAGGCTTAGTTTGGGTAGGCCATTGGTTAACCTTTTGCAAATGGTCAATCAAACGGATCAATACCCCACCAATCCCCTAACATAACCCTATCGCTAACCCTAACCCTAACCCTAATCCCAACCGCAACCCGGACCCAAAAAAGGCCAGAACCGTGGCTGCGCCGCTTTTCGAAATATCTTTATCGCTCTGGTCTGCGGACTACCACATAGCCCTCGGCCAATGAGAGGGTTGAAATACTACCCTCTAAGACCTGCGCGGCCTGGAAGCGCTAGGTCTGCTGCTGACGTTTGCCTTCATTAGAATCTCAGAAGCTTCCGCGGTACCGCTGCCGTGGGATTAACGGGAATCTCTTACTAACTCTCTGCCTAACTGCATGGTTCGGCAAAGGCAGGGGTGACTCAGCCCAAGTTTCTGAGCTCCGAACACTAAGTGAACTCAACATATCTCCCGAAACGACTGATTTCACGATAGCCCCCCCCTCCAAACAAACAGTTTTTTGTAACGAACTTTCATGGCTGCTCGACAAGAAGAAAAATGCTACATGAACAATTACACCTACACAGACATTTATGTTTACAAAGTACAATCGAGCGATGACGTCATGATGGCAAGGCGCGAGATACTTTACCGGGAAGCCTGCTTAACAACACGGGCGATTTCTGTTGAAGGAACGTTGGGGGCGGCTACTAGCGTGTAAATCGACTCAAGCATGATGACCTCGAAAAACTTTTTTTTTCCGCGAAACCCGCGACCACCTTTTCACTATGCGCTACGGTCCGAAGACAAACGCACTCCCGACAATTATTAGACTAGTCGGTAGTTCTCCACTTGGGAAGATCAACCAATCGAAACGCCAGAAAACGTTCTAGCCCAAAATTCTTCAACCGCTACGACCGCGCGGGGTGATTCCCGGGCAAAATACCTCTCGGATGCATGATTCGATGGATATATTCGTGTCGATACCCTTCGATGTTTGGTGTAGGCATTACAATACGGTGATGAAAATAGTGATGAAAAAACAGCCAACGTTGCGGTCGGTATGGGGGTACGCCGGTTCTCACGACCGGATTTAAGCCTCCCGGGCACGCCTTCCTCTGTGTGCCTCACACCGGCATTATTATAGCGCGTGCTACGACAGCGGTGCACCACTTTTTTTCCGAGGTTCTTACATGTGAGAGCTTTAGACCCTCCCCCCAAAACCTGTTATGTGGGGAAAAATTAAACTGCTACCAGGTGAAAACCCTCATGGCCTAGGTACACAAGGAGAGTATAACGCAAAAAAAAATGGTGCATTTCCGACGAGTTTAGGTTAAGGATCTCCGTCATTCAGAAAACCAAAACCCAGACAGTGCTGCCTCTGTCGTAGCGCGCGTCTAATGGTCGATTCGTCTGGCGCAGCGACTAGCTTCTCAGCATTACCATTGCAAGGTCTACATCTCGGTTAGTAATCCAAACGACGGCACAAAAGCTTTGAAGACCCCGCGAAGACGCCGGGGGACCACCATTCGCGCACGCGACCCCTGTGAACAACTGCAAACAATGGCCCCGAAGGAGACCCCCCCTACCGGTTTCTCATCTCGTCCGACGAAAGCAAAGACCAACAGATAACCACAGCACACACGCAACGAGGAAAAGATTGTGATGCAAACAACAACATCACTACAACAACAAACCTGCTTGCTGTGTGCAATATCCGAATGGTGTCCGCATGTACGCCTCCGTACACACGCCTCGCCTGTCGGGGTGTTACATATAGCGTGTTGGCATGTGTCTGACCGGGGTTGCTGCGCTCGCCGAACTCTGACGTTTTTATACCCGGGTCAAATGTCCACACATTTGGATGTCGTGGTCGTTAAAATGTGCAGAGCGTATAACCATGACCCAGCCCAGTGTCATGTACGATTTAATTTATGCAGGTGATGATGCCGCTGGCGGGCAAAAGCGTGCGTAGAACAAGCAAGTTGGGTACAACGGGGGGTGCAGCGATGCGCCGCAGACGAGGACAGACAGGATGGCTGTGCTGGCGTGCTGCCTGCATGAAGCAGTGTCGCGGACGTGCTGGTCCAGAGGTTTGGCACAAATAGCTGTTTGGCATGTCCGTGGCTTCAGTACACGATGTCGAACAATGGAGCAGTCTGGGACCAGACCGAAAAGGTAGAATGAGATGACTGAATTTACGATAGCCCCCCCCCAAACCAGCGTTATTATTTAACGAATGTTTCATGCCTTCTCGACACGAGGAAGGATGCTCTGAGGAAAAAATACTTACTTATTTTCTTGTTTGTAAAGGCCTATCGAACGATGACGTTAGGGGGGGGGGGGGGGAGGGAGAGGCGCCGATGTTCAAGAGATACGGCCTGGAGTTGGTTTCAACACCGGCGATTTCGTTAAGGAAAAGGTGGGGGGGCTACCGTAGAAATACCGGGATATGAAAGAACGATGAAGGAGAAAATATCTATATTGATAGCGAGGTATATGCGCTATGAGGCTTGACGCACCCGCCCCGTTTTATTGTGATAGTCATCAATGCTACGGTAAGAGGGGTTATTTTGTTTTACCCCCTTTTAGGCACTTTTGTTTTCAGTGGCTCGGTGTCACTCGCGCGAGTGACCTCCCTGTTCCTTGCGGTCCCAGGCTTTCGCTATGCTGTTTAACATTCTCGATATGCAAGCGAAAAGGGATGGTTCACGGTTAGCTATGCTGCACCAAACAAATCGCCGAACGCGTTTTTGTCAGTGAGTGTCACAGAGTCACCGGCGCGAGTATGACATGACAGGGAACACCCGGTAGGGAAATTGGGGGTACCCCCCCTGCCTTAGCCTTGATCTAGCACGGACCGACCGACCCCAGCCGGTATTCCCTGACATTTGCTCGTATCAGAGAAGGCATTAGCACTATCTATCGGACAGTCTGCCGGATGTCCTGAATCGGTCTGCGGGTATACAGAAATTGAAAATATGCACTTCAGCTGTGCGAGATCTACCACAACGATGCTCAATCAAAACTCAACTTTGCAGTCTGCGTGTGATACTTCGATCGCGGGTGCTACGGAGTGTGTATACCCTCGTGAAGGACACACGTCGGTGACTCCCCTGCTTATGCCAAGGTCCACAGGATTAAGACGTTCGACATTGTTCTTCGCACGGAAACTGTATAACCCGTATTGAGGGGGACAAAACCAGACATCTATCTGTGGAATTCAGTATGCATGAAACGAGTCGTTCTGACGGTAGTCCCCCCAACATTTCCTCAATGAAATGGCCGATTTTGAAACAGCTCACCGGCCGTATCTCCTGAAATACTGTGCCCAGTGCCCCCCCCGATATCATCGATCGATAGTCCTTTGTAAACAAGAAAACATAGTAGAAAGTTTTTTTCCGTATCATCCTTCCTCGTTTCGAGCAGCCATGAAACGTTCGTTAAAGGATTTAACTGTTTTGGGGGGGGGCTATCGTTGAATCAGTAAAACAATAATTGCAATGATGTGAGTTAACTTTTGGAGTGGGCTACTCGGGTCTACCAGGTTTGTACGCAAGTTCCTGTAAACTCCCTGTATATGTGGCAGGCCAGCGGAGGTCCAGCCCAGGCATGATGCTCGGGTTGTTGGTACCGTCGGGTCATGATGGATCATGCGGTGGACGTCGATCGCTGCAGTTCCAAAGTGATCTCTCTTCTGCTCGTTTTGGTGTAATGCAACGGCGCACTCACACACATATATTGATCGAATAAAGACCGATGACCAGTGAGATCTGGCGTTCTGCACCAGGCGTCGGGCGGTGCACACTTGATCCTAAAGCTCTTTGAACGCCCATCTCACACACTACCAGGAATTGCACAAACTGTAGCGGATCCAAACCGCCAGGCCCCTGCACTCCTACAGATGAAAGCTCTTGTGCTAGTACTGAATGATCAAGGGTGCCAGTCGCCGAACAGCCGATTGTTTTTGCTAATCCAGAGAACCTCCGTGGTCAATTCTCTGTGCAGCACCCGTAGGTCACAAATATTTTGCTCACCTGTGTAAAGACGTTGGGGAAAGTCGGAATTCATATCGTGAAAACTTGGGATTTTTTTTCCGTGAAGCCAAGCTGACCGTTACACACTTCTTTGTTGGGGAAAGTCGGAATTCATATCGTGAAAACCACAGAACGACTTCCCCCTTATTTCAAGAAAATTTCACTGTTTGAACGTTAATCGGGACTGCAACAAACAAGTAACTGCCACATGGGTCGATTCGTCGGCAGAGTCGACGTGATAGAACGGGCATCACTTCAAAGCAAGAGCCGTACATAGCCATCAGTCAATTCGGAACACTCCGGTTACCTCGTGAGACCAGCACTGAGTGCGCGTGATATGATATATAAATGTAAAATACACTACAGCTTTGAGCTCGACCAAAAAGGTTTTTGATCAAAATCAGCTTTGCAGGCTGCGTGTGGTACTTCGATCGCACGTGTCACGGGGGGTGTGTACCCTCGTGAAAGAGACAGGTCGATGACTCCCCTGCTAATGCTAGCATCTACAGAACTAAGACGTCCAACCTTGTTCTGCGCACGGAAACTGTATCACCCGCATTGAGAGGGACAAAACCAGGCACCTGTGAAATTCAGTATGCATGAAACAAGAATTGTCTTAGTGTAAGTTATATTATGGATTGGGCTACTTGGGTCTACCGGGTTCGTGCGCAAGTTCCTGTTTCCTCCCTGTATATGTGGCAGGCTAGCTGAAGTCCAGCCCAGTCCTGATGCTCGGGTTGATGGTCACGTCGGGTCATAATGGGACGTTTCGGTGGACGTCGACCGCTACTGTTCCGAAGTAACATCTCTTCTGTTCTTGATGCAATGCAAAGGCACACTCACACACCTGTGTGGGAAATATATCATCTCACGAAACATGTCGCCGGAAGCCCGACATACTGGATTGACAATCATGACATGTCATAGTATTTAGTGTGTTGCAGCATGTCCCATCGAGTGCCTCACGGGACGTCCTGCGGGGCATTCCATGGGTGATGCCGTTGTACACTACATGGGTCATCCCATAGGAAAATCCACATTCATCCCATAGCACAGCCCATGGTATATCCCATGGGTATCTTATAGGTAACACTTCCCGTGGGATGTCCCGGGGAGTGATCTGTGAGGTGTCTCATATACGATGGCCCATTGGTTATCCCATCAGATACCAAACTTCCTTTGTGATGTCCCATGGAACGTCTCATGGTATGCCATGCATCATATCGGATGTTTCGTTGGTTCTCCCATGAGATGTCTCGGAGCAGGCCGTACAATATTGGTCACTGTAGGTTATACCCCATGGCAAGGCCCATGTTGTTCCGTTGGCTCTGCCATGAGATTTCTCGGGATCAGGCCATACAATCTTGGTCATTGTATGGTATACCCCGTGACAAGGCCCATGTGGAATGTGGCGTCCGACGGGGCAGCACGTAGGATGCGAGAAATCCTACGGGTTATCCCTCGAGGAACCCCAAACGGTCGACGGGGCACCCTGTGAGACACCTCACAGGAGTCATCCCAAGGAAAGAATACAGCGGGGGTTCCTGAGCTTCTATCATATATATGAGAAGCTCGAAATCTTGAGCCCCGA
Source organism: Undaria pinnatifida (assembly GCA_012845835.1). Taxonomy (NCBI): domain Eukaryota; class Phaeophyceae; order Laminariales; family Alariaceae; genus Undaria; species Undaria pinnatifida. The sequence continues at coordinate 11,192,818 of JABAKD010000007.1, forward strand.
AACATAACTTAGGAGTTTCTGAGCTTCTATCACGGGTAGCTCGACATCTTGACCCGGAACGCCACTTACGACGAGGCACTTGTTCGCAAAGTCCGCGACCACAACACTTCTATGCGCTACACTCCTAGAACCAAACATGCTTCTCGTAAACGTATCAGACTTAATCGGTAGTTCCTCGCGCGAGGAGCTCAACCGCCAGATAAAACATCTAACCCGAACGTATGCAACCCTTACGATAGGATGACTCAAACGGAGAGTATTACACGAGAGTGGATCGGACACACCCCGAACGGCCTACAAAGACGCGATAACCCGCTCGTGGGCAATCTCATGACCCATCCCACAGGGATGCATGAAAAAGTATTTTTTTGTTTTTTGGCAGTGGCTGGGACTCGTGCTACGATACAGGTGTACTACCCCTCACTTTAAAACGAGCTTATGGCATGTCCTTCTTCAACCAAATGCTGATTTGGAAAAAAAAAAAACTGCTTTATCGCTGATGAAAAATCTCATGGCTTAGGTATACGGCGACAATCATCATGCAAAAATAAACGTGGCGTGTTTCCGACGATTTGGGGTTAAAAAGCCCCGTCATTCAGATATCATTTCGGCCAAAACGAGGCGTACCTTGATACTTCTATCATCGTAGCCCGCGTCCTGGAAATCTAAATCAAACAGAAAGACAGGCGAAAGACCATCCGGCATGGAACCGCTGTGTCGCTCTTGCTTCGTGGTGACTCAGAACCTCTGTGAAGCTGTCGTCCGCAGCCGCTCAAAGCAGGAAAGCAAGCGCGGTTCGATAGAACCTCGATGAAAACACGCCAGCAGGTAGAACACGTACGTATTGTCACCCTCTGCGTGAAACCCACGAGAAAGATGTACGAGGAGATACAAGGCACCTGTGGCCAGACCGCGGTTGATCCAGCCAGACGCTCCCTGAGCTTCATGAAAACACATGCGAGACGAGACTCTGACCACCAGCAGTGAGACGGGGGGTGGAAGGGGGGGGGGGATAAAGAGGAGTGAAAATTCATGGTAGGAGGAAATATCCCACGAGTTTTGGAACTAGTCTATAGTAGAAAGTTCACAACTTCAACGTCTCACGTATGATTGGGCGGCGCTACACCGTCTTCGCTCGTATCTGGTTGTGTGATGTTCATTGTCTGCTGTTGGCCGCAGGCAAGACTGTGAGGTGTACAGGCATGACCATGTACACGATCTTGTACCGTGTAGTAACCAGCAGAATCTTAATAATTCGACGGAAGAACGCGTGTGCTTGAAAAATTCACGAACAGCGAGAATACGTTGAAATTGGCGCGTGATTTCGAGCCAACGGTAGGAAGCTGCAACCGGTTGCTTATACCACCACATGACTGACGAGCCGGAGTCGGCTTAAGCTGAGCCATGAACTAACGGATACATCGATTGTCGTTTTGCACGTGATTTTCCCGGCCGCTGAGGGGTGTCGAAAATCATGGTTGTCCGTGTTTTTTTTTTGCCAGGGTATTCTTTCTTCTCGGCTTCGTCTTCCTCCGCACCTGAAGATTTTGTAAGAGGCGGGTTTCCCTAGTTCTTTCTCCGCCGCTTACTATGTGAGACCGCGAGGTTTCGATATACCTGGTACTCGATAAAGATAGTCCTCGAACGAGAGCGTGGTGAGACCTTTATGGGACACTACCCACTATTATTAGCGACTAATCGCTGAAATGCACGTGCCGTTCCAAGGGCGAGAAGCATGGGCACCTAAGGATTGGTTTGAGTCATCAGAAAAAGACAGAGGGAAATGTCATGTCGAGCCAACCTCGAAGGCCGCAGAGATGATCTACGAGCCACCCCACGGTGGGGGTTGCAGTTGTTGGATTATCTAATAATGTACATGTCCGATTGAGCTCCTCACGTGAGGAACTACCGACTAGTAAAGTAATTTCACGAGTACCCTTTTTAATAGGGCTAGGGGCCATAGAAGCTTGGTAGGGTTGTGCGAACGAATGCCTTCGAAGTCATGTAGTATCGGATGAGATATTGAGCTCCTCATGGTAGGAGCTCAGGGACTGATGCTGCATGAACCCCTTCCATGTGGGTTAGATCACACCTGGCAAGGGCTCTTTGCGGTCTCCAAACTCGGTTGGGTTGGAAAAAAAACATAGCCTTATATCCAATTTTTGAAACAGATAGACTAGACTATACATGAAATTGTGTCGTGATATCCCAGGGCCAACTACAACCCAGGCGGAAAATTGGTTGAAAAACAAGGCAAAGAAAAAATGGTGTGTAGGAAAACGCATTTCTCGCTAAAATTCCGCACATACATGACATACATTTTTCGTGGGTTCGGTTGTTGGGTTGGCCTTGTTTGATTGTTGTGACCTTCGACTTGTTTGGATAACTTTTTTTCATTTTTTTTCCCGCCCAACCCAACCAAAAGATGGTACAATACATCGCAAACCACCCTACATTGTTTTGTTTCGTGCCGACGGGTGCACGGCATTCTTGTTCAGAACTATAATAAAGTATATACTGGCGCTGGCTAGCGAACAACGATAACGTGCGTACCGGTGTATAGACAACAGGTGGACAATGGCAAGGAGTTTTGTCGACCCGACGCGGGGAGCATGTCCACAAGGCTGGCGAAGCCATTTGAGGGCCCGGGCACGACCCGAAAACGTTGATCATGCCACCAATGTTATCTGGTCGACCCCTAGTGAAAACGTAGTGTATGCGCGCTGACGTAGGAAAACGCTGTACCACCGGTGTCGCAAGGCTCTTTGCGTCGCACCTTGGCCGCAAAAAGTCCAAGATCATCCCCCGGCCATCCAGTGGCCAGAAGGCTGTAGTTGCAAACAGCCAGGCAGCGGCCGAACTTGTGGTTGCTGTATTCTGTCGGCATTCCTCCCCTCTAAAGTTCCGGAGAAAATATAGCTGACATTGGTTATTAATAGAATTGCGCAATAGGTAGCGCATTCGACGATATTGAATGTAGATTGGGTCCCGTGTGGGTGGCGCTCGAGGCGCCTCATACAAGCTAGGCTGGGGCAAATAATCTACTATCTAGCTTATAGTGCGTATTTCCTTTGGGCAAAGGGTTCATTATCCAGCTACGGTGGTGCTACATACCCTGCCATAGAGGTTAGGCACAAGCAAACTTTGCACGCCATAACAACAACAGTGATTCTAAGCCTCCTCTTTCCGCGAAAAATGTCCGTTGGTACTTATGTTTCGCCGGTTTTAATCCCTTCGCAATGACATTTTGGCGGCGAACTACTCGGGTTTAGTGTTGGATACATCTTTCCAGTTCAGTTAAGGGTAAGGAAAAGCCGTCATATTTTACTGGGCGACGAAACCCTCCGGACGAACACTGGTGAAGGTTTTCGGCTAGTCCGATGGCCGAATATTTTGAGCTCTCAATACGATAGCATATCCACGGCGACAAAAAATCCATAAAGGGGGGAACATCATGAGGGTTCGGTGGTGTGATCGTTCAAATCCTGTACGAAACGCCGGCCACGCATCGTATGCGCCAACAGTCATACAGTACTGCCCCGGCCCTATACAAGGCGACCTAGTGTCAAGCGATTTCAACCCTCGACATTCGATACAAAGCGGGTTACCGCCCTATTGAGGTCTTGACACTATATAAACAGGGCGGCTGCCGTCCTACATAGATAGAGTATACCTCATTTTAGTGTGTCGTGCAGTACGGGGTGGCCTAGAGGCAGGCGCTTTGATGAACGCCACTCTGGCCAACGCCGTGTCCGTGACATTTGTGGCCGTCAGAGCCTTCTCGGTATGGCCTGCAATCAAGCACAGTTCGCCTGCCGCACAGGGTACTTGGCTTGTTGCTTTTATTATCAGCTGGGGAGCAATAATAGAGGTGTCATGTCTCTCGTTCTCTCGACGAAAACGGCAGCAGAGAGCGAGGGTTTGCACTAAAATGTGGTGGCAATACATGGACACACTGCATAGGGCAGGTTTCGCCGTATGCAGGGCCCGGGTCGACAATACGGCGAAACCCGATAAACCCAGGGTTTCAGTCGTGACACGTGACTTGATGGACCCGCCTTACGCCCTGTCTGTGTGGTGACATGCATGCGCATGTGCAACCAGCAGTAATTATGATATATGTGCTTCCGATAGTGCGTTGTACTCCCGGGCGAAATGAGCTTTGGGTGGCATTCGCTTTGGGTTTCAAAGAGCGTCGTCCCTATAGTGGCATAAACCGGGATACCGGCCCAAGACCAGGTAGGTGTTCTCTGCCGGAAAATATGGTGACTCCGGCACACTCTACCTGTTGGTATACCCGCCTCCGACTTCTTCTGACCGCTTCCTTGGAATGAACCTCCACCAAGGACACGCGCTACAGTAGAGGTAGCCCTTCTGGCCTCGAATGTTTTCTGAAGGACGGGGCTCCACTTTACCCGAAATCGTCGGAAATAGTCTATTGTTTTGAACATGATTCTCGTCTCGTACCTTGGCCATCGGATTATTCATCCGGTGCCAGTTTTAGTTTTCTCCATTTCAGTTTTTGGCGGGAGGTCTCAAGCTAAGAAGTTGAGTGGTACTTCACAAAAATATTGGTGCACCTCTATCGTAGCACGCGTCCAAGAAGCTATTCAACGCTATAATAGGGGTGCACAGCAGATTGGAAGAATTTTCTGAGCTCCTAACACTAGGAGCTACGTAGCTCAATTTCTCACCCGACGAAACACATGAGTTCTTCGGAGGCATTCGTTCGCGCGACCCCACCAACACCTCTAGGGCCAGTCCATCAACCGTTGTACTCGCAAAATTGCTGTACTAGGCTGATTTTACGATAGGCACATGCTACGATAAGGGCAGCACTTTTCGTCCGGAAATATTTCCGAATGACGGGGCTTCTTAACCCAAAATCGTTTTTAATCGGCCATTTTTTCGCCTGATACTCGTTCTATAACCTGGGCCACGGGATGTTTCATCCAGTAGCAGCAGTTTTATTTTCTCCTAAATCACTTTTTGGGCAGGGACATGTCTTAAGCTCCCCGATTGTGGAACCTCAGAAAAAACGTGGTGCTCACCTCTATCGTAGAACGCGTCGATAGCCCTCCCCCCCAACACCAGAGATTTTCTGTTACGACCGTTTCATGGCGGCTTGACACGAGGAAGGATAATAAGCAAAAAAAAAACAAATCACGTGCTTTCTTGTGTGCAAAAACGCCTATCGAACGAGGACGTCGGGATGGCAATTGGCGCCGTGTTTCAGGATATACGCCCGGGAGCTGGTTTTAAAACCGGCGATTTCGTTAAGGAAAAGTTGGGGTGTCTACCGTATAACAAATCGCTAACCGATAGAGTTGTACACCCGATGAGCTCAACCCCGGTCAGAAAACGCTTGGCCCAGAATGTGAAACCCTTGCGGGTGGATGCTCCCAAGTTTCCTGTGAGCCTCTCTTTTTCTTACCCTCTGGGAGGGCAAGATATTGCCAGGAAACAGCGCTTTGGCTCCTTGTCCGACTGGCAATTTGATGCAGTTTGCTTTTGGCCACAAACCGCACGCACCTCGTGCCGCTGATTGTGGGTGGAGATCATTCGGGTCGCCGCGTTCATGATGGGCGGCGCGCGTTTTCCTTTGCTTTTTAGACGTGTCTCCTGGCGTATTTCCTGAAAGGTCGGCAGTGTCAGGCGCACCCTGGGCGGGTTTATTGATACTGATAAAACAAAATCAGTGCAAAGACTACTGTTGAACCTCTTTTATCATCGGCGTACATTATAGTAATGGCTGCCTACTATTCCCCGTCACCCGGCAGCGTTTATGCCGTCCCGCCGGCGTCAGTGGCGGTACGCGGGTTCGATTTTCGAAAGCTCCAACCAACACATCGCATAAACGGACCGCTGGCGTGGTGGTTGAGTGTACTACATCTCATGGATGTGGGCGATTGGCTACGTGTGACGGCTGACTCTGGCTGGGTTTCTTGACTCGGTCAAGATTTCTGGGAATGTATCCCAGTGGTCGGAGCGTCCACACTGGCCTACGAGGAGGCAGGACGCCGGTTTAAAAGGCCCGCATGCGTGGTTGCTGTTCGAACGTTCGAAGCCCCTATCTCGAACGACCAGCTTTCAAGGAACGTTTCAATTACACGTGTATATCTGTGCCACGCGGGTTGTTTGTGATAAGCCTGTTTCGCTTGGGCATCGTGGAGATAAAAGGAAAGGGTACATCCACAAGTCCGTCAGTAAAGTCAACTCCCGTCAACTTGACGTTTAGATCGGTTCTAGAGTGCATCGTTAGATTCAGACTATTGATAACCACCCATTCTCTTTCCGCACCAATATATTTACCAGCGTTGTACCAGGGAGGACTGCCACCCAGCCATACACGCTCTGGGGTTACATTCTGGGTCGTAGACGATTGGTCACGTGCGAAAGTTCACCCTGGCTGGGTTCCAATGGCTGGTGAATGATGTTTAACGTTACCAATCGCCGAGGGGTCTGTGCTTCGCAGTGTAAGGCGCAGCCTCGTTGAATATAGCGATTAATTTAAGGTTTAAATGATAACGACAGCCTGGTGGCCTGTGCCTTCCTCCTCCGCACTGACATAGGGCTTGGCTTTAGCGATTCGTGGGCACGCTACCAGCACTCCATATATTTGATCTAGCAATGCTTGTGACGCTGATATCGGCCGCAGGACACGGGGACGAATGTTCAAACGTTCGAAAACGATCGAATCCTCTCTCCTCGGCCATGTACTTTTCAAGGAACGCTTGCGTTGTTTCTCGCGTCACACGACATAACGGGCTTGGGGACAACCGAAATGCCACGAGAAATCACTCTCACGTTGGATGAGTTTCGTTACTGATTGGCCACTTTCCAGTAGCCCATTCAGTGAACGATATGCTCCTTCACACCAGTTTCGGCGGCTGGACAGGGCCAAGAGTGTTAAAAGATCTTTCTTTCCAACCCATCTTCGTAAAGACTTTCTTTCCAAACGAAGCCGGAAGGCGTGGTATTTGTGCCAACCGAGTATGCTGTGCTAGGGGGGTAGCCGACCGGCCACGTGTGAAGGCTCATTCTCGCTGGGCTTACTGACCGGACCACCATTTTATGAAGCTTTACAGTAGACGGGTTGTCTATGCTCTGGTAGTGTAGCGTGCCCTCCAGTTTTGTTTTTTTCTGTTGGTTATCTATTAGCTGGTATCTCAGTGGGGTGTTGTGTTGTTTAACCCTTCACACTGACACCGGGCTGGGAGCTAGTTGTCGGTACCCAGCAAACACTTTAGCAGCAACCCCTTCAGCGTACTATATGTGCCCTCACGCCACGCGTTTACAGGCAGGACAACGACGAGATCGAACGGATAAGCATCCATGTTTTCAATGAGCGCTCCTCCGTTGCGCTTTGCGTCGCATGAATACTCATCGGATACGAATAGTGGAGAGGTAGCCGATTGGCCCCGTGCTAAGGGCCAAACTGGCTAGCGTTTAAACGATTGGTTACGCGTTAACCAATAACCCTGCGCGTGTTGTATATACATTGACGCCAGGTCTAGGACGCAGCGCACGGTTATGCACGCTCGAATAGGGCTCCTGTTCAAGAGACATCCCACGATAGGTAGGGGTGCAGCATATTTTGATAATTTTCTGAGCTCCGATCATGAGGAGCTAGCTGAAAACCTCACCCGAAACACGCCTTCGCGAGAAGGTATTCGTTTGCTCAGGCGCCCGGCCAAGTGCCCATGCGAGTCGTTCTACGGTAGCTCCCCCAGCATTTCTCTAACGAAGTCGCCGGTTTTGAAGCCAGCTTTCGGCCGTGTCTCCCGGAGTGCGGGGTACCCGTTGCCACCCCCGACGTCATCGTTCGATGACCCTTTGCAAACAAGACATATAGTGTCTGAAAACATGTGTTTTTCATACCTTCCTTGCGCGTCATGTGAAACGTTTCGTTGAAGAGAATCGCTAGGGGGGGGGTGGGGGCTATCGTAGAAAATCAGCCATGCACTAGAATCCTAAAAAACAATTACTGGTAATAATATATTATAGCAACCGGGGTAGTTCCTCACTTGGAGAGCTCAACCGAACAGGTCCATTATTATTTGATCCAACAACTGCACCCCCTACGGTGGGATAAGTCGCCTTCCCTTTCGAAAACGCCTACTACGGTAGAGGAAGAGCTTTTTTCGTCTGAAACGGTTCCTGAATGACGGGGCCCCTTAAAACAAAAACGTCCGAATATAGGTCATTTTTATCTGCTTGGTTCTCGTCGTGTACCTAGGCTATCTATGGGGTTTTTCATCCGGTAGTGTATTTAGCAGATAGATGTTTTCCCCCCCTCCAAATCAGATATTGGGAGAGGTCTTGAGCTCCCAAATTGAGGAACCTCATGAATTAATGAAACCTCAGAAATATATGGTGCATGCACCTCTATCGTACGGCACGTCTCTCGAACGCTCGAATCACATATGTACATGATGCTTTTGTTTCTCGAGGAAGCGCTTGGGCTAAGTAAGGTTACGTCACACAAACATACCTCCCCACCATGTGACGGAGATAGAAATAACCGGATGCTTTCTTTGTTGGTCGAATGTTAATATCCCACCCCCTCAATCGTTTGTGTGTCAAGGGGCGCTTGCCCGCGTCGTGCTTGTGGCACACCGAAGGAACCTCCCTATCTATCCATGGAGTTATTGTTAGCGAAGAGTGATACATTGGGAGTAGGCACGCAATGCCGCTCGGGAACGTTCCACGTTAGTAGAGGTATAGCTTTTCGTCGGAAATATTTCAGGAATGACGGGCCTCCTAACCCCAAATCGTTGAAAAAAAACATTTTTTTTGTTTGTGGGATTCTCGTCGGGTACCTAGGCCATGGGATTTTTCATCCGGTAGTACATGAAACAGTGTAATTTATGCCAAAACACGGTTTTTGGGTTAACGCCTTCACAACTGTGGAAACCCTTTCTAGGGGCAAAATTACTTGACATTAGTATAGAAAGAGACTTTGGGGCTCTAAAGGGGTTCAGAAGAAGTGTCTTAAACCCCTACAGTGAGGAGCCCCAGAAAGAACGTGGTGCACCTCTATCGTAGCGCGTGTGCGGCGCGCGGATTTATGCCACAAGAGCACGGCATCCAAAGACTCCTCGCCCTCGGTTCAAGGTTGAAGTAGGTGTGCCGGTTTCTTCTCGTGTGCCATACACATGAGATTTCTAACGAAAATGTCCTACTGTGCACATTGGTATAGGAGCTAGTCTTCGCAAATTGTAAGTACGAGGCACAGTAACTGCCTCAGGTTTGCCACTCGACCAATTGATTTATGGGTAAACAAAATATGACAAACAGCCGGGTGAGAGTGATCTTCAGTACGCCTGCACGCATAAGCATACCAGGTACATCTGGCTGTGTTAGGTCAATTTTTCGTCTCGATATATATATTTCTGGTTCACGTTTTGTTCTTCCCCTCACGTCCGTCATATATTCCAACTCCACGCCTTCCCTCGTGGTTTTGACCCCAAACCACCCAGGCCAGTATGGCGATGGTTCTAAAAACCCTCATTTCTGCAACACCGAGGGCATCTCGGAGATATCGTTCACGCCTGGAATATCATTACGATCAGCCTACGATGCTAAGGATACGCCCGATGTCTGATGTTGGTTTTGCAACCTCCGCTGTGCCGTCAACACAAAATTAGGCGTTAGTAGGGCGTCCGATTATATTTATGGTGCTGCGCCATCCGACTTATCCTTGATATCCTTGCGTGTTGTGGTACTATGTGTATAAGATAATACCACATTATGCCCTTCTCAAATTAGGAGATCTCTTGCCCGTACAACGCATTGTTTTCCTCCAAATTAGACAGAGGACATCTCTTATTTTTTCCTACATCCTGCGGTTACCTTCTTCGTCTTTGAAGCACACTATCACATGTATATGGCTTCCAAAGGAGGCTATTATGTGCCTTCCCCCCCGACGCCCCCCCCCCCACTTTCCCATGCTGGTTTCTTTAAGGGGAAGACGTTGAAATCGACTCATCCCAAGGCAGAGGCAAAGCTGAATTTTCTCAGGTGCTAACACGAGGAGCTGAGTATCCCACCCCCGAATCATGATTGACTTCGAAGGCGTTTTCAGTCGCCCAGACCGACCAAAACTCTCCTACGCGATACAGCAGAGTCCTAAAACAACGCAGCACGTGTAAAGGGCCAGACAGACCGGTAAATTTCTAGCTTTAAGGAGCTCAACCTGCCGAAAAATTGCAAAGTCCACCGCGGGATGAGTCCGTACAAGAGTACTGCTATTTGTCTAGTAGTGTGAAAGGGGGTGACACTATACATTCAACAAAATCCTACCCGAATACCATATCTTTCCGCAAACCTCGGGCTAGGCTCTTTCGGTCGGTACTCTATGGCATGAGAATGCCAGAAGCAGACAGCCGCCCGCGATCTGCTTCCCCGGTTTTACAACCACAAAATTGCGGCGTGCGTGCGCCGTGATTTCGTATTGCGCTTTTCGTTGTGAGCTGGGTATGCGACCAAGCTTGGACCGAGGTTATTTGTCAGGCGCCCGCGAGTAGCTACTTCATCTCTTTCCAGCGAGTGGTAAACTTTGCGCCTCTCCTCTTCGTGCTATGCATAGCGCTGGTGCGACGACGCCTACGTACTACGATGGAGGTACGTCGTAGGACTCGTGCTACGATAGAGGTATCACTTTTGGTCTGGAATGGTTTCTGAATAACAGGGCTTCTTAACCCAAAATCGTCGGGAAAAATCGTCATTTATTTTTGGTTTGCATGTTGATTTTCGCTGTATACCTAGGCCATGGGATTTTTCATCCGGGATAAAGCAGGTTAATTTTTATCTAAATATGTTTTTGGGTTAAGAAAGGCATGTTTCAACCTCCTCCTAAAGTGAGGCGTCATATTAGAAAAAAGTGTACTGCACCTCTATCGATTCGTAGCACAAGTGGTAGCACCTTCTTGTCGGTAATATTTTCCTCATCACGCTAGGGCTCCATGGCTCCAAAACATTGGAATGTTAAATCCTGTTTTTTTTTGCAGCATGTTTACTCTGTACACCCATCTATTCAGGCCATTTGTGCTTTCTCCAACCGGCTGCACACTTTCGTTGAACTCAAAGTCATTGTTTAGTACGGTATACAACCCCCTCAAGTGTGAGAATCCTCCGAAACAACAAAATGGTCCACCATTACCGTGGCGTTTTCGTCACATTACTTTGATACAATAAGGTTGATGATGGTGTTATTCTCTGCATCAACCAGAAGCCTTTAAATACGTAGTTATTTTACGAGAGATGGGCGCCTCATTGTCCGCAGGAGTAGCCTATGCTCGACCGTGAATAGAGGGATGGATCCGAAAGGGGGGTGGACACGAGTAGACCAAGGCTACGGTACAGGGGTAGTGCTACGACGGTGTTATAATAATGTTATGATGATCTGATTATGTTACGATAATGTTACGATGATGTTATGATGATGTTATGAGGCTATGATGATGCTATGATGATGCTATGATGATGTTGTGATGATGTTATGACGATGTTATGATGATGTTATGATGATGTTATGATGATGTTATGATGATGTTATGATGATGTTATGATGATGTCATGATGATGTTATGATGATATTACGATGATGTTACGATGATGTTACGATGGTGGTACGATGATGTAATGATAATGGTATGATGAGGTTATGATGAGGTTATGCTGATGTTATGATGTTATGATGATGTTATGATGATGTTATGGTGATGTTATCATGATGTTATCATGATGTTACAATGATGTTATGACGATGCTGTGATGATGTTATGATGAGGCTATGATGATGCTATGCTGATGTTATGATGATGTTACGATGATGATATGATAATGTCATCATGCTGATGTTATGATGCTATGATGATGTTGTGATGGCGTTATGGTGATGTTATAATGATGTTATGGTGATGTTAGGATGATATTATGATGATGTTAGGATGATGTTATGATGATGTTATGGTGATGTTATGGTGATGTTATGATGTTGTGATGATTCTGTGATGATACTATAACGAGTCTATGATTATGTTGTGATGGTATTTTATGACGACGTTGTGATGATGATGATGATATGCTGATGTTATTATTATGTTATTATTGTGCTTATTATTTTTTGATGATATGATGATGTTGTGATGATGTTATGATTATGTTACGGTGATAATGTTATGGTGATGGTATATGACCATGTAATATTGATATTATTATTATATTTGGTAAGGTATACCCCCTTCTTCAAAAATACATTGTTCGCGCAGCCTTTTGGCCTTTGCTATTCCACTGCAGCGAGTTCATATCGCGAAGGGATAACAGAACGAAAGCGTATCACCGCAAAGGCACAAGGGGTTGCTCGTACGAGTGTCCTCGAGCCCCTGCCATGGTCACGCCATAACAATACTCTAGCTACATTTGTGTCTTACACTCCACTGCGATCCTGCGCGACGCTTCTTCTAAAAATCCATCAATGGTCCAGATGCTATATGTGCGTCCTAAGTGTCTTCGTGGCGCGTTTCAGACAGTCGACAAATCAGCTTAAACAAATATCGTGGTAAAGTTTAGAATTGCGCATGCGGCAATAAGCGGGAGAAGTAGGAAAGACTCGCCGGCTTTCGGGTTCTTTGCCCCGCCGGTGGCATGGCACAGTGCAATGCTGTGTAATACTGTGACACCATACAAATCACACCTTTATTACGCCGGAAACAATTTCACGGACACCCATATTGTTAAACCAAAACATGTATCGCCGTTGATTTAACATATAAGTAATTAGCTGAAGTCCTAAGAAACCCACAATTGAGGAAGCCAGGCGGATATTTTCGACAAGGGGAAATGATAAATTAGCGCGGAGAGCATCATTTGTAAAGTCCTAAAGGTAAACCCCATACACGTTAATCCAAGCAGGGCGTTTCACGAATCGGATTGCTGTTCACGGGCCGAATTGAGACAAGGTGACCTGATCTAACCCCGTGTGAAATTGGAAAACTTTCTGACTGGGCCGGTGCGGACGGGTGAGAGTCTCAAACACCTCCTGACCCGATCCAGTTCTAACCGCGAGCTTTAGAAGAAGTTCTGACTCGACCACCTACGGGTCGGGTCACGACCCGTGAACAGCCGTGAATCCAAGCACATACCGCGCTGTTTCTGGTCTGTGTTCATCGCAGGTGTTTTGCTTCTACAACTGCAGTGGGAAACGCTTCGAACCACCACTTCTATGCGCCACGAGCTTGCCGATTCCGTGGTGGAGAGTCTTAGGCATCTCGAGGTAGAAGGGATAATGTTACTCCCAGCTGGCAGAGAAGGTGGAAAAGGGGCAGGCGGGGGGCTCAATTGGCGGGGAAGGGGGCCGGTGAAGGGACGCCTACTTCAAAGTACTACCTCGGTGACCACACACAGCAAGTCGCCATTCATCGGAGGGTCACCAGGAAGAACGGAAAGGAAAAAAAAGAGAGGGAAGAGGGGGCGTACTCACTTGTTGCTCACCTTAGTCCTTTGACCATTGACCACGCATCCTTTTCGAGACGGAGCATCGTTCCTACCCCCAATAGAGACACGTTCAACCTTTGGGCGCTCATTACGCTTCTTCCATGTAGTACATATAGTCTAAACTGTTTTCTTATCCCATCTCCGTCCTGTTTCGCCGCCTGTGGCCACCATCCATCTCCTAGGATAGCGATCGTTTTCTCGCTACTCTCTAGTCTACCAACCCCTTCCATGTCACACAAGTCTAATTTCCTCACCTCTCATCCTCTAACAATCTGGTTTCTCCTTGTACATTTCACATTCTCCTACTATGATGTTAGTCCTACCCTCTGCTCTTGTGGCACACGGGCACACACTGGTAGCCACGTCCTCCTCCCCCCGACTACCGGCGGTTGCATATATCTTCCTTCTTTCTGGTAGGTCCAAGTCCCCTACACGAAATCGCGGATTCCGCTGTTTCGCGTAGTCCATTGGGCCGTGCAGGTACGTTGTCATTCCAATATCTTCCCTCAATCCCCAGTATATCTAGAAGTAAGTATAGGTGCCTCTCCCCACATTATTCGCATAAAACCTTTTCCTTTGTTCTGTTTTTTTTCTTACTTATGCCTTGCACCCGCCAAAATCGTCTATAGACAGTTAGTACCTTTTCTTCGTCTCCCCCTCCCTGTAGACCCTTCCATATTTTCTCCACCACGTTATCCCATCTTATTCAGCTCGCCTTATCATTGTTATTTTCTCCCATAAAAACTATCAACAATGGCTGGGGGGACCTCTTTTCTCGCATAATATTCCTTGCTTTATACTGCCGTTTCGACTTTGTCACGTCTCTATTAATAGTTCTTCTACAGGGGGAAGGGGGTATAATGCATAGCCGTAAGCTCAACACCTTAGACTCTCGCATCCCTGAAATGCCCGGATGGAGCTGATCGGTTTCCACTGTCCAGGCACGCGCCGCGAGCCCTAACGAAGGGCGGGTGTACCCAGTTTGTGCATGGCCGTAGTCATATGACCACAGGCCCTCGCATTCCTACTATGCTGGTACGGAGCACGTCGGGTTTTTACCAACCAGGCAGACATTGATTGCACCAAGCTCAAAGCGCCGTGAGGTGTTCAGCGAGTAGGATGAGGGGTGAACTGCATCCTTCCAAGAACCGCTCGTAAGACGGACTTCGGCACCTTGTGCCTACTTTCTTGCTTATGGATGACAACGCCAATGGGTTAGACTTAGTTTTTTGATGTGACCACTCAACAGACAGCAATGAATGGGCATTACTATGTAACTGCTTCGTGGGTGCCTCACCATATCCGCACTACGCGATGCGACCATTCCCTTTGTTTGGGCGGAGCTAGGGTTTTCCACCCCACACAACATGATCTTACACGATTACCGTTCTGGTGACCGCCGAAACAACAACAACAACATCAACAACAACAACAACCAAAACAACAACAACAACAACAACAACAACGACAACAACATTAAAATGGTAATCTGGTTGTCTAACCCACGCAGTGATTGGCATGTTTGATCGCGTCGTTGCTAACCAACGCCAACCCCAATATACATGAAGTATTTTACAGCGTCGGTGCCAACCGATTCTAACTATTGTACAGACGAGACTATATACATGTATTGTTGTAGGGGAGGGGCGAGGGGGGGGGGGGGGTAGTAGCCCCCCCCCCCCCTTATATGGTGGGGATGGAGCCTGGGCGCTGCCTAAAGTCTATCGGTTGGTAGTAGGAGGTATTTAAGAGCATGTGTCATGAGAAGGAATAGTGGAGCAAGAGTCAGCACGTAGACGGGTCATGTTGTAGATCAATGTGGACCCCAACATGATGAGCTATGTAGAAGGGAGTTGAACTTCGATCGTGCTCTGTAGGTTGTTCTCTTGTATTTCGTACGTTCGGTTTCTTCTTCGTGGCGATTGTTTATGATGAGTGGTTGATAATAAAGCCCATATTCCATGCGGTAAGAAGAGGGGAATCATAACGATATAGTATAGACTATATATAAATTAGTCTAAATGTGTGTAAGAATACAGCAATTACTTGGTCATTGCAGGAAAAGCTGGTGTCGCGGTGGCTTAATAGTAAGCGGCGAAACTAATGATGTTGAGCTGTAGGGTTCGGGCTTCGCGTCCTAGTGACGGGGTGAAAGCGATGCAACGCGATTTGACGAAACACGATGCAAGTCGACGAGCAGCTGGAAGGCGGGAATGCTGAACTTGATGGGCGCGAACAAAATGAAGGCACGTGCCGGGGGCAAGAAGGAAAAACACATGTCGATGAGGGCAGCAGCTCTTTCGAGTTGAGCCGAAATTAAATAGTGATGATGACTACACGACAACAAGGAAAAGGCCGTAGCATTGAATTTGTAACAAGGCAGACAGGGAGATTTTTACAAAACCACACAGAAGTCACAAGTCGTTAAAGGTTGAACAAGATGTTCATTGTGTGCAGATTGCTCTTCCAACTACGGAGAAGATATAAGGAAAAAGCAAGCACCCAGGCTGGACGAGGTTCGTTTTTTACAGTGTCCATCGTATGTATGTTACATTACAGATGCTCTGCACTACTGTACATAAATAACGGTATGTTTATCATTCTGTTTGGTCAGACCATAACTTGTACCGTTGAGCTCAACTCCGCAATAAGAGGTTTGCCTCCAGCGACCTTCTAGAGAAGCCCTATTCACAGGTATTAGACTATACTAGTAGGTGTTTTCCTGTTTGTCCCCCCCGGTACGTGCGCGTCGTGCCTTCATTCGTATCGCGCGCATTATTCCCACTCTATTAATACTAGTAATCAGCTATTTTTCACGGTGCTTCCTGTCGACTTTCATCGAATATTTTGCTAAATAAAGGTAACGATCTCGCGATTTCCACTAAATAAAGGTCAAGAATAACGCAAGAAGAAGTTCCTACGAGCACTCGAGTGTGTATTATGCACTCGGAGGGATTCGTACCAACGAAATGAATTTAACATATTGACAAAATCTACCTGCAACTACTATACAACTCCATCGGGGACGCCGCGGCACAAAAGCCCTGCCGAGCATTCTCTGAAAGATTTTCCCCACCTCGTAGATCACGCCGCCGATGTGTCACAAACAGAAATGAGCGTTGCTAAATACCGGAGATCCCTGCAAAGAACGTTCGCACCTCGAATTCTGAGCAGTTTGTTCCGATAACCCTCGTTGGTGCAGTGGTGAAATAGAGGTTGGTTGGTCTGTACTACCAAAAAAAAATCGCATCAACGAGGCACCACAACAGCAGTTACTAATAGTTACTCGAGTGTTTGCGTTAAAAAAGAACACTTCGTAAGCCTTCTTCCATAATGCTAGAAAAAAGCCAGATTCACTCCGGCATGCTTTTTGTTGTGTTTGCGGTGAACGAATCGCAGAAAAGACGTACACGGCCTCCATATCAATAGCGGGGAGCGGGGAGGCAACACAACAACAGTTAGATACTAAGTTACGCTACTACGGAGATCCATTGTCAACAGGATGAAATCACGTACGAAAAACGAAAGCATCGCCACCTTTCAAGCGGGCTCTCCTCCGCTATTATGGCTGCTGTGTTCGATTGAGGGTCGGGATACCTGGCAAGACCAGCCGAAACTAAATAATATATTTGTCTATATAAATACAAAAACTGCCCAGCTGCTGTGAGATCGACGATTTTGTCGAAACTCATCTTTGCAAGCTGCGTGTGATACTCCGACCGCGCGCATTACGGGTTCTGTGTCCTCGTTAAGGATATAGGTCGGCGACTCCCCTTGCAACTACAGTGTAGCTATCAGGGTCAACAGGGTGACGTTAGTAGTCAATCTGTACGCGGAAACTATAAAACCCGTTTCTGAAGAGGACAAAATGTGACATCTGTGGAAGGAGATGCATCGGTTTATCAAGTGAATCCTGCAAGTCGAGAAACCGGTAAGGGGAGGGCGGAGTTTTCAAGGATGTGGGAGCCTGGGTTTGATCAAGAGGGAGCGGGGGGGGCGAGGAGGGGGGACGGGCGGGGCAACTTTATCCGTGCGCGCGTAAGCTATAAATCCTTTAAGGGGATCAATCTGACGGTTTTGACCAAGGCTACAGTATTATAAAAATTAAAATACACTCCTCCAGCTGTGAGATCGAAGATTTCGTCGAAACTCATCTTTGCAAGCTGTGCGTGATACTCCGATCGCGCGCATTACGAGTTGTGTGTCCTCATTAAGTATTGTAGTATCATACCCTCGTTTTCACTGGTGTGTTTGAGTCCCTCGCACGAGTGACTCTGCACCTCACCAATGTAAACGATGTGGGCAGTTGGTTTGGCGCAGTTTAGATTACCCTTGCATTATTGCGGATTGATTTCGTCAAAATATAACGTGAAGAAAACGTAAGATCACCAGGGGAACAAGGGGGTTACTCGCGCGAGTGACCCCTGGCCACTGAAATTAAAGGCCCTTAAAAAGGATCCTTATGGTGCCGTAGCCGGGGTCCTTTGCGAAGTATACACCAGTTTATCATGTATATCCTGCAAGGCGTACAACCAGTGAGGAGAGGGCGGAGTGTTCGAGGGGGTGGCGCGGGGGGGGGGGGGTGGGCGAAGGAGTTTTTAACAGCTTTAGGTCGCATAGATGTAGGGGTTTGCTATACGCGTGATGCTAAGTCTAGGCGATGGTGCGGGTGGTGGGGAAGGAGGGGGCGTTGAGGGAGGGGGGTGGTGAAATGTAGCATGGGCATGGATGGCTCTGGAAAGATAATGAGGTGATATCGAGTGCGTGCAAGTGTTTATTACTCTGGCAGATTTCGGTGTTAGGTGGGGCGTTTGAGCAAGAGGGAGAGCGGGGGAAAAAAATGGGGGAAGACCACAGCAAGATCGGCATTTGACATCAACAGCGATGACTGCACCACCACCAGCAACAAAAATAGTTACAACGACAGAAACAAACGCCGTGATGCAAACACTGTAACAACAAATATTTACTCCACATCAGTTAGTTCGGTCCTAAAACCCTTGGTGCAGTGCCCAAGAGGTTATTAGAAGCAGCTACGATCGTAGCTGCCGAGTAGTACTGCTGCTGCAGCGGTGTGCTGTTGTTGTGTAATATGATGTGACAACAACAACAACAACAACAACGACAGAAACAAACGCCGTAACACAAACACTGTAACAACAAATATTTACTCCATATCAGTTAGTTCGGTCCTAAAACCCTTGGTGCAGTGCCCAAGAGGTTCCCTTGGTGCAGTGCCCAAGAGGTTATTAGCAGCAGCTGCCGAGTAGTACTGCTGCTGCAGCGGTGTGCTGTTGTTGTGGAATATGATGTGACAACAACAACATCAACAACAACAACAACAACCACAGCACAGCAACAACAACACCAACAACAACAACAACAACAACAACAACAACAACAACAACAACAACAACAACAACAACAACAACAACAACAACAACAACATCAACAACAACATCAACAACAACACCAACAACAACAACAACAACGAAAACAAAAACATATATTTCTCTATTCAGATATACCGTACTGTTGATGTGCTTAGGTTTCGTCCATCCCATCCTTGTCCCATATTTTGCTCTCGTCATATAGACTACAGCAGGGGTCCCTCATAAAGCTAAGGCGGTAGAGTGGGAGGACAATATCTCCCTTCTTCCCCACTACCGGCACCATCGCCTAGCACACTCGTATAACAAGCTCCTAACAAATATACATTTATGCGTCCAAAAGTTGCTCGAACCCCCCCCGCCCCCCCCTTCGAAACCTCCGCCATCTCCTCGCCGGTTGTACGACTTACAGGAAGATATACATGATTAACAGATGCATTCCTTCCACAACAGTCAAATGTGTCACCTTCGAGGATTTATTGTTTCCGCGCACAGATTCAGTTGCCCCCCCCCCCCCCCCCTGCTCCCTCTTGTTCAAACCTATGCCCCCACGTCCTTGTAATCTCAGCCCTCCCCTCACCGGTTATTCGACTTAGAGGATTCACTTGATAAACTGATGCGTTTCCTTCCACAGCTGTCGGATTTTGTCCCCCTCAAAAAATGGATTATATAGTTTCCGCGCACAGATTGATTAACATCACCATGTTGACCCTGGTACAAGCGACACTACTGTAGTTCACCAAGGAAGGGGAGTCGCTCACATATTAAAATTAAAAATGAAAATACACTCCAGCTGCGAGATCGAATATTTTGTTGAAACTCATCTTTGCAAGCTGTGTGTGATACTCCGATCGCGCGTATTACGGGTTGTGTGTCCTCATGAAGGATATAGGTCCGCGACCCCCCTTGCAACTACAGTGTAGCTATCAGGGTCAACAGGGTGATGTTAGTCAGTCTGTGCGCGGAAACTATAAAACCCGTTTCTGAGGGGGACAAAATCTGACAGCTAGCTGTGGAAGGAAATGCATCCGTTCGTCAAGTGACTCCTGTGCGTCGAATAACCGGTGACGGGAGGGCGGATTTTTGAAGGACGTGGGGGCCTGGTTGTAATCAAACGTGAGCGGGGGTGGGTGGAGGGGAGGCGGGGGGAAGGGGGGGGGGGGGGGGGGGGGGGGGCTCAATTTGTGCGTGGAAACTATAAATTCTTCAAGGGGATGAATATTATATCCTTCATGAGGACACACACCCAATAATACGCGGGATCAGAGTATCACACACCGCTTACAAACATGACTTTCGACGAAATCGTCGATCTCACAGCTGGAGGAGTGTATGTCTCCTTTTATGATAATATATATCAGCGATAGTCTAATGTATAACCGACCGCGTTAATGGGCAAAGCCGCCTTAATGCTGTATGGCTTAGTTTGGGCAAGCTAGATATACGGTTAAGTTTTTGCTGGTGGTAAATTACCAAAATTAATACACACTCCAGCTGTGAGATCGAAGATTTTGTCGAAACTCATCTTTGCAAGCTGTGTGTGATACTCCGATAGCGCGTATTACGGGCTGTCTGTCCTCATTAAGGATATAGGTCGGCGACTCTCCTTGCAACTACAGTGTAGCTATCAGGGTCAACAGGGTGATGTTAGTCAGTATTGTGATCGTGGATAGTGGGATTTGAACCCAGGACCCAAAAAAAACATGATCTGTCGAGACGACGCCATTTGTTAAAGAATTAGTGGGTATTAGTGCGTTTGAGCACCCTTGCAAAGGTTAACAGATAGCTTTTACTCGTACCCAAACCAAGCCTTATAACATTTCTCCCCCACTGACACGGTGGGATAGCAATTCGGTCGGATATACGGGCGGACGTGTCAATATCCAAGCGGTTTCATTTCCTGAAAAATAATCTCCCCCGCGCCGTATACCCAGGAAATGAAACCCCTTGGATATTGACACGTCCGCCCGTATATCCCAAGCCGGTCGCCCCGGTGGCGTATCAGGTTATCCTCGAGCCTGGTATAGGTCATTTCGTGAGTTCGAGCCCCGCCGAGTGCATACTCGTATAAATTCGTTGGGACTTTTTCTTGTGCCCAAATTGACTTGCGGAAAGCGCGAGAGCGTGAGTTAGCAACACTCGATGAAAAATCGACGAGAAGTGGGATTGCTGAACCCTATGCGCGACAAAAAAAATGAAGGCAGGGAGAAGGGACGACACCTGTGACCACGGCTTGTCCAGAAGCTGGAAAGTAAAAGTGTGCGAAAAAAAATATATATATGTATATATCCCCCCGACCAACGTGGCTATCCCGCCATTTCAGGGGGGAAGAGTGTAAGAAGGCTTTAGTTTGAGTAAGCAATTGATTTTGCTAACATTTTGCAAGTGGTTAAACGAACATGTTGTTGTTACGGACTTATACCCCACCAACCCCTTAACATCGTTCATTCCACAGCCCATGTGGTGAGCATGATTCCTTAGCCCATTCGATTCCATCCAGATCTTGTATCATTGTTTTGCCTTTTGCCTGCACCCCCACTCCACTACCATTATTGTACGTCGGCGGTCTTCCCCTAGAGGACAAAGCGGTCGGAAAAGAACCTCCACGTTTTGCGCTGGGTAGAGTATCATACCATACGAACACCAATACCGATACGTCCCTTCATGTTCTTATCGAGACTGCCATCGAGTCTTTCAACGGCGGTAGCTCCCCCAACATTTCTTTAGCGAATTACCTCATTACCGGTTTCAAAACCAGCTCCCGGTCGTATCTCCTGAAATGCGGTGTCCCTCGACCCCCGACGTCATCGATCGATAGATATTTGCACATGAAAATGTTAATGGATAATCTTCGTTCCATAGTATCCTTCCTTGTGTCGAGCAGCCATCAAACGATCATTAAAAAAAACTCTGGCTTTGGGGGGGGGGGATTAGGGGGTGCTATCGAAGAATCAGTCCACCACTGCTACTACTCCTGCTGTACGCACGGCTGCAACGTGCTGACGTGTAGTCCGCGTATTGCTAGTGCTGTGTGGCTACCCCTTGAACACGAAGCCCTCCTCCTCCTCCTGCTCCTCCTCCTCTCCTCCTGTTGGCGAGCTACGTATGGCTCTCCAAACAACGTCTCCAATTTTTTCGCAGTTGTCAATGAGTGCCGTATGGTATCTACCACCTGCCTGGTTGGTATATGGCACTGTTTCCTTATTTTTGTTGTCCCCCCATTTATTTTCCGCTCGCACTACTCTCGCGTTCCCTCCCCAGTTGTAACTCAGGTCCGGGATCACATATATAGCGGGCCTTCCTCGTCACTACGACGCGTTGCCTACCTAACGTTGGCTACGATGTCTTTTTCTTGAGAAGAAGATGTCAACATTTTCTTCCCTCCGTCGACTCGCGTCGAATTGTGGTGCGAGTTGCGAATGAGGAGTGATACATACATAGTCTACATACGTAGCTCTGATTTATGTTATAAATAATGAAAATACGCTCCAGCTGTGAGATCGAAGATTTCGTCGAAACTCATCTTTGCAAGCTGTGTGTGATACTCCGATCGCGCGCATTACGAGTTGTGTGTCCTCATTATTAAGGATATAGGTCGGCGACTCCCCTTACAACTACAGTGTAGCTATCAGGGTCAACAGGATGATTTTAGTCAGTTTGTGCGCGGAAACTATAAAACCCGTTTCTGAGGGGGACAAAATCTGACAGCTGTGAAGAGAAATGTGTCCTTTTATCAAGTGAATCTTGTAAGTCGAATAACCGGTGAGGGGGGTGGGGCGGAGTTTTGAAGGACGTGGGGGCCTGGTTTTGATCAAAAGCGAGCGGGTTTGGAGGGGGGGGGGGGGGGGGGGAAGGGGGCAATTTGTGCATGCAAGCTATAAATCCTTTCGAGGGGATAAATCTGACGGTTTTGGCACCAGTTTATTATTAGGGGGGGGGGGGGGGGGGGGGGGGTTGTAAACGCCAGTCAGTCAGCGAAAAGCGGGCAAGCCACACACTAACTACAATATTAATACATGGGAGGCTCATGAGCGCTGGCAAAAGCATGAAAAAAAAACTGGGAGGGGTAGACTATATCGCTCGAAGTGATTAGCCAACAAAATAAACAACTTCTGCCCGACCAAGTTAGTACTATTAATACTAAATATGTAATGCTGCTGTATGCACATTACCTGTTCATCTCCAACGGCGGGAGCGCAGAAAATTGTAACGTGGAAAAAAAAAACACTACAAACAACGTTTGTTTTCAACTATCATAGAAATAAGTAGTGTGTCCCCAAAAAATCCTTGTGTGCTGCGATCGCTATATTTAGGCGGACGAACAGAAAAAGGTTAAAACACTGGTTCATACAGTACTGAAACCAATACACACTGCAGTATTTCGAGGGACCCACGTACTAATATGTACATACCACATACCAGGTACATATAACGTCATACAATATGCCATTATTGGGAAAAACACGAGAAATAAGTCACGCGAAATAAATGCAACAATATCAACCGTTATATGAAAAAAATCAACGACTGAGAGCGCCTAGTTAGCAGCGTATATATGCGAGCCGGTCGCCCCGGTGGCGTATCAGGTTAATCTCGAGCCTGGTATAGGTCAGTTTCGTGAGTTCGAGCCCCGCCGAGTGCATTATCGTATAAATTCGAAGTTGGGACTTTTTCTTGTGCACAAATTGACTCGCGGAAAGCGCGAGAGCGTGAGTTAGCAACACTCGATGACAAATCGACGAGCTGTGGGACTGCTGAACCCTATGCGCAATACAAAATGAAGGCAAGAATCGGGGGGGAGAAGGGACGACACCTGTGACCACGGCTTGTCCAGAAGCTGGACAGTAGAAGTGCGCGAAAAAAAAAAATATATATATATATGCACATGCACAGCCTGCAGAAATAAGTTTCAACGAAATCTTCGATCTCACAGCTGGAGCGTAAATTTATTTTTGCAATAAGTATATTATATATATTATAAAAATTAAAATACACTCCACCTGTGAGATCGAAGATTTCGTCGAAACTCATCTTTGCAAGCTGTGTGTGATACTCCGATCGCGCGCATTACGAGTTGTGTGTCCTCATTAAGGATATAGGTCGGCGACTCCCCTTACAACTACAGTGTAGCTATCAGGGTCAACAGGATGATTTTAGTCAGTCTGTGCGCGGAAACTATAAAACCCGTTTCTGAGGGGGACAAAATCTGACAGCTGTGAAGGGAAAGGGGGGCCTGGTTTTGATCAAAAGCGAGCGGGTTTGGAGGGGGGCGGGGGGGGGGGGGGGGAAGGGGCAATTTATATATATATATATATATATATATATTTTTTTTTCTTCCCTTGCTTTCTCTTGCTTAAACGCCCCACCTACTATCGAAATCCGCCAGAGTAATAAACACATCTACGCCCTGGATATCGCCTCGTTATCGTTTCAGAGCCGTCCATGCCGCTGCTGCAATTCCCACCGACCCCCGTCCCCAACGCCCCCTCCTTCACCCACCACCCGCACCATCGCCCAGATCTAGCACATCGCGTATAGCCAACCCCTACATCTACTATGCGACCTGAAGCCCTCCCCCCACACCCCCGCCCCCCCCCCGTCACATTCCTCCCCCTCCCCCACAAGGAATATTTATAGTTTCCACGCGCAAATAGACCTGCCCCACCCGTCCCGTCCCCTCCCCCCCACCCCCCCCCCCCCTCCCCGCCCCTCTTTTGGTCAAAATTAGGCCCCCACGTCCTTAAACACTCCGCCCTCCCCTCACCGGATATTCGACTTACAGGATTCACTTCATAAACTGATGCATTTCCATCCACAGCTGTCAGATTTTGTCCCTCTCAGAAACGGGTTTTATAGTTTCGGCGCACAGACTGCCTAACATCAACCTGTTGACCCTGATAGCTACACTGTAGTTGCAAGGAGAGTCGCCGACCTATATCCTTAATGAGGACATACAACCCGTAATACGCGCGATCGGAGTATAACACACAGCTTGCAAAGATGAGTTTCGACAAAATATTCGATCTCACAGCTGGAGTGTATTTAATTTTTACCAGGTATAATATACCCCCCCCACCCCCCCCCCCCCCCCCTCGTACGCTCCGCCCTCTCCTCAATGGTTGTACGACTGACAGGATATACATGATAAACTGGTGCATTTTTCCAAAACCGTCAGATTTATCCCCTCAAAAGATATATAGTTTCCACGCACAGATTGAGCTGCCCCGCCCGTGCCCCCCCCCCCCCCCCCACCCCCTCTCGCTCCCTCTTGATAAAACCCAGACCCCCACGTTTTAAAAAACTCCGCCCTCCCCTCACCGGTTATTCGACTTACAGGATTCACCTGATAAACTGATGCATTTCCTTCCACAGCTATCAGATTTTATCCCCCTCAAAAACAAGTTTTATAGTTTCCGCGCACAGATTGACTAACATCACCTTATTGACCCTGATAAAGCTACACTGTAGTTCCACGGGTAGTCGCCGATCCATATCCCTAATGAGGACACAGAATCCGTAATACGCGTGATCGGAGTATCACACACAGCTTGCAAAGATGAGTTTCGACAAACACTTCGATCTCACAGCTGGAGAGTATTTTTAGTTTGATAATATATCAAGCGCTCAGAGACAGCCCCACGCGGTAGCCTGAGTGACCCGAGAAAATTTGTGTGGTTGACGGCAACTTACGCAGGTAGGCTTGTCTGAGCACGTCGGCTCTCGGTAGATTTCGACCCACCCGGGTATGCTTTATTATGCCCCCCTTGATTTTTGTTCGAGCCCCTTATGGATATACTATCGTGACGTATTAAAGGTAGTTTCTTCTATCATACGATTAAAATGCTACAAAAAGGCTTACATATTCATCAAATTGTGAGACTTCTCGGAACAAGTAGGTAAAAACGATAAAGGCAAGCAACCCAAGGGGGGCGGGGGGGAACCCGTTTTCCCCCAACGACCCCGCCCCCCTTGTCTTTCCCCCCCCCTCCCCTCCCCCCCCTTTGACCCCATTTCCCCCCCCCCATTCGTTTTTCAAACCTTCCACAGCTCATCACATGTCACCCGCAAATATGTCGGGACCCAGCTATCGCACTGATGAAACACCTACTACTTCGTCAACATCAATGTATTTCCAACAAGCAGACTAATCATATAAATAACCCCTTCTTGTACACTTTTATTTTAAGGCTTCAACCCTAGCCTCACTCAGTATTTGTATTCAACCCACACCGTTTGGCAAAATAATAAATACACACAAAGTCAAACTATGAACAGTAACGGTATTATGAGTGTATTGTGATACCGCTATAACCCATAGTTGCCATGGTTGGTTATCGCATGTTTATCTCCAGGGATAAGTATGCATTTAACCATACTTGACAAAACCCGCGAGGGGGAACGATGAAATCCCAAAATTTCCTCGTAACTTCGTTCTTAGCCCCCGAAACGGTTTTCTCGGCGTACACAAATACTTTTTGCAGATGTGCACAACAGCCCCCCCCCAGCCACTGGTTGTACGACTTACAGGATGTACATGATAAGCTGGTGCGTTCTTTCCAAAACCGTCAGATTTATCACCTCAAGGGGTTTATAGTTTCCTAGCACAGATTGAGCTGCCCCGCCCGCCCCGCCCCTCCGCCCCCCCCCCCCCCTCCTGCTCCCTATTTATGAAACCCAGGTCCCCACGTCCTTCAAAACTCCGCCCTCCCCTCGCCGGATATTCGACTTACAGTATTCACTCGATAAACTGATGCATTTCCTTCCACAGCTGTCACATGTTGTCCCCCTAAGAAACGGGTTTTATACTTTCCGCGCACAGACTGACTAACATCACCATGTTGACCCTGATAGCTACACTGTGGTTGCAAGGGGAGTCGCCGACCTATATCCTTAATGAGGACACATAACCCGTAATACGCGCGATCGGAGTATCACACACAGCTTACAAAGATGAATTTCGACAAACTCTTTGATCTCGCAGCTGGAGTGTATTTGTATTTTTTTAATACAGTGGGCGAATCTTGATGCGAGTCGACTCGAGGTCAGGGAAGAACGGGCTAGACAGAGTCCTTTCGCTATCAAAGATGAAGGCGCGTACGGAGAGGGGAGGGGGGAGAGGAGCCTGATTAGTGACCCCAGATCCAAGTTACCAACCTACGTAGACAGGAAGGGGGGGAGGGAAGAAGGAGGAGAACGAAACATGTGAAAAGAAACATAGAAGAGAGAAAGGGTTAATAGAGGAACGAAAAAAAAAAGGGTTTCGGGGCAAAGTACTAGGACTTTCGCGTGTGATATCATTTTGTGACCTTAGGCCATCTCCTAGAGTCATCCGACGATGGTAGTGTGAGCAGGGGTTGCCCTGTTGGGCCCAAAATTTACATATATATTTAGCATGACGGGTTGAGCTCCTCGAGCGTGGAACCATTGGTTGGTACATAATGCTTTTTTACGAGTATATTTGTTTCATGATCTCTACCGGTAACGACGCATTGACAAGTTGGTCGGGTGTGTTTGAGTAGACGAAAAAACATTGCCTTCGAAGTCAGTCGTCGTGTTTCGGGTGAGCGAGATGGTGATGACGATGATCATGATGGTGATGATAGTTAGCTTCTCATCATGTCATTGTGAGCGCTCAAGAAGATTGAACGTCTTCTTTTGCTGCACCCCTAATCGCCGTGGGAAGATCTTTAACACTCTTTCTGACAGAACACGGCAAATACCAATACCGTTTCCATGTTTTGGACACATAAGCGCCACCTTCAAACAATCTCCTTCACAGGTGACATTAACAGACTTCTTCGGTGCCACCTCTGAAACTCTAAGCACCGAGACAAGAGCCTCGAGACGTCTCAGTGTTTCATAGACCTTTAATAAACTGCTCCGTCGTTCTTAGGATAAACTACTCGTCAGTAATAGCAGAGGGTTTGTTCGGCCAGGGTGTAGTAGGTCAAGGGTGATTGGAGCTCTCCGCATGAGGGTTAACCCCTTTTGAGACCTCAAATTGGCGAAAACAAGAGTGACAATGGCTATTTTTCTCTTGCGTGGTGGATTTTCCTAATCCAAATCGTTTGGAACGTCGTTCGTTCCTGTTCCTTACCCCAAAAACTTCAGAATCCCTCGAGGCCACATATATATGACCGGTCGCCCCGGTGGCGTATCAGGTTATCCTCGAGCCTGGTATAGGTCAGTTTCGTGAGTTCGAGCCCCGCCGAGTGCATACTCGTATAAATTCGTTGGGACATTTTCTCGTGGACAAATTGACTTGCGGAAAGCGCGAGAGCGTGAGTTAGCAACGTTCGATGAAAAATCGACGAGCAGTGGGATTGCTGAACCCTATGCGCGATAAAAATTGAAGGCAAGAACCGGGGAGGAGAAGGGATGACACCTGTGACCACGGCTTGTCCAGAAGTTGGAAAGTAAAAGTGTGCAAAATATATATATATATATGTTTGTTCACCTCGAGTCGCGCTTTCGTTTTTTTAGTCGAAATAACGGCTTTTGGGTGCTCAAAAGGTTAGACGCGTGTCGCGGTGGATAGAGGTGTTAAAGGTATACCATTTTTTGGCGATTTTTTGTCTGAATGGCAGCAGGGCTCCTTAACCCCCAAATCGTGGGCATGTCATTCGCGTTTTTCTTTTAGTTTATTTACGATTGAGTCTTCCCACGGTAAGGATTGCAGTTGTTGGATTAACTAACAGTAATGTTTGTGTCCGATTGAGCTCCTCACGTGAGGAACTACCGGTTAGTCATGAGTCCTTGGTCATTTCACGAGCATCTTAGTTCTAGTGTTGGACTAAGGCATAGACGCTTGGTCGGGTTGTGCGAACGAATGCCTTCGAAGTCATGTAGTATCGGGTGAGATGTTGAGCTCCTCAGGTGAGGACACCAGGGACTTCGTAGAAACTCATGCACCCCCACCGTGGGATGGCTGTATTTTGTCGCGTATACCTAGGCCATGGCTTTTGTTATTAATTGGTATGATTTTCACTACTCTTAAAAAAATACCTGTACATATTAGATAGCTACACAGTAGTTGCAAGGGGAGTCGCCGACCTATGTCCTTAATGAGGACACACACCCCGTGATACGCGCGATCGGAGTATGAGTATCACACACAGCTTGCGAAGATCAGATGAATTTCGACAAAATATTCGATCTCACAGCTGGAGTGTATTTTGATTTCTATAAGACCAAGGCTACGGTAGGGGGGGTACCCCCTTTTTCACTGGTGTGTTTGAGCCACTCGCACGAGTAGCTCTGTACCCTACGGATGAAGATGGTTTAGGCACTTGGTTTGGCGCAGCTTAGATCACCTTTTATTGCGGATTGATTTCGTCAATGAAAAACATAAAGAAAACGTAAGATTGCATAAGAACAAAGGGGTTACTCGCGCGAGTGACCCCTAGCCACTGAAATAAAAGGCCCAAAAGGGGACCCCCCTACCGTAGCCTGGGTCATAATAATAGTCTATTCATAATCAATTTTACTTTGTGAGTCAAAAAGTACCCCTCACGCGAGGAGCCTCGCAGAAAAATGCTATTTGAGTTACAATGATAAGCCTTGTTGGCGCACCTGCCATCAACCGTAGCATGACATGCGTCGGTGCACCTGCCATCAATCGTAGCGGGATATGTGTCGGTGCACCTGCCATCAATCGTAGCAGGGCATGTGTCTCGGTATAATACAATAGAGGTCCTCAAGTAAGCAGCCGCACCTCAGAAACAAAAATAAGCGCGCCCCTCCACCGTGTACGTCTACATACAGCATGATGCCACGACGGCTAACACTCCATGGATAAAGAATCACGATGAATCCTGCTACTACTGCTGCTCTTATGTCCACGTCGGCTAAACAGGCTGCCAAATGGTATCTCGGGGGATCGCCAAACCAGAGCGGCGGATGGTTTCAAGGCAAGGTGGCGTGCGGAGAAGAACTTGTTACGGCATGCACACGAAGATGCCAAAACAAATGGCGAGAAGGAGGAGGGAGGGGGGGCAGGGGGTAGGCGTACGGATACCGCAGCGCGCTGTCAATGAAAGCAGAAAAGAGTTAGCAGGCCATGTAGCACGGCACCAGTGTTCTTAACATAGTATCCTCCCAGGTATACATTCATGCGACCTGAAACCTTCTTGGGTTTGACCACCCCCCCCCTCGGGAGCCCCCCTCGTTTTGTTCTCTCCGGTCACCCCATCTAGAATTACAATCTTCCAGCAGAGAAATAACCATTACCAGACAGTGGATATCATCTCAATACCTTTTTAGCCATCCATGCCGTAGCTCCAATTCATGCCCGCCCCGCCCCAACGCCCCCTCCTTCCCCACCACCCGCACCATCGTCTAGACCTAGCACCACCCGCTCCTAACAGAATACATTTGTGCCACCTAAAGCGGATGGAAATCCTCCATACCCCCCCCCCCCTCATTCGAACACTCCGCCTCCTCTCCTCGCCGGTTGTACGACTTACAGGATGTACATGAGAAACGGATGCATTCATTTCTACAACCGTCAGATTTGTCCCCTTCAAGGATACCTGGTACATAGTTTCCGCGTAAAGATTGAGTTGCCCCCGCCCGCCCCCCCCCCCCCAATTCGCTCTAGTTCAAACACCGGCCCCACGCCCATATAATCTCCGCTCTCCCCTCACCGGTTATACGACTTACAGGATAAACTTGATAAGCTGATGCATTTCCTTCCACAGCTGTCAGATTTCGTCCCCCTCAGAAACGGGTTTTATAGTTTCCGCGCACACACTGCCTAACATCACCCTGTTGACCCTGGTACAAGCTACACTGTAGTTCCAAGGCGGCTCGGCACCCTATATCATTTATGAGGACACAAACTCAGCAATACGCGCGATCGAAGTATCACACACAGCTTGCCACGATGAGTTTCGACGGTAAATCTTCAAATCTCACAACTGGATGGAGGAGTGTATTTTTTTTATATAATGTACTACAGTAATGCGCGCGATCGGAGTATCACACACAGCTTGCAAAGATGAGTTTCGACGAAATCTTCGATCTCACAGCTGGAGTGTGTTTTCATTTTTTTAATATATTATATTAAACTATTGATACAACAGCAGCTGTGAGATCGACGATTTCGTCGAAACTCACATTTGCGAGTTGTTTGTTATACTCCGATCATCCGTATTGCTGGGTGTGTGTGATCTCATTAAGGACAAAGAAAAATAGCTCGACGACTCCCCATAGAACTAGTATTTTTAATTGATCGTAACAGAGTCAACAGGGGATATTTAACAATGTGTGCACGGAAAATACAACAACACCCTTTTTATCATGTTATGGGGACAAAGTCTTACGGCTGTGGAATGCACCAGTTCGTTGCTACGTATGTCTTGTAGTCGCATGATCGATTATGAGGGGACTTACTTGCATCCGTATAGCTATAACCCTAACAGGCAAAGTCGACGGACGGAGGGGGAAGGAGGGGGAGGGGGTGCAGAGACTGTGGGGTATGCTGTACGCGGGCGATGCGGGCATCGTATCGCGATCATCAGAAGGTCTGGAGAGGATGATGACGACGATCGTGACTGCGTGTTCGTCGTTCGGGCTTACAGTATCCGAGGCAAAAACAGAGATAATGTGCCTGGAAACCAAAAGCGGGGGGAAGGTGTCCTTCACGATCAATGCAGCCGGCCAGGTTTACAAACAAACAATCCAGTTTGTATACTTGGGCGGGGCTATCACCGCAGACAGAAACCTTAGCACTGAAATAACGCGGCATCTTCACAGGGCCTGGGCGTGTTTCCAACGGTACAAGATGGAAATCTATGATCGCCCGGGTGTGCGTTTATGGTTGAAGGTGCGGTTGCTGAAAGCTGAAGTGGTCGAGACACTGCTGTACGGTTGCATGACGTGGAGCCCGAAGAAGTCTGACTATGACAGGCTACGTCGGGTTCACCACTCCATGCTCCTCCGATGCCTTGGATGGCGGAAACGGAAGCGCGACGACCACACCCTATCGTACGCCGACGCGCTTGCCCAGACAGATTCCGAGAGCGTTGAGGTGATAGTGCGCAAACGGAGGATTTTGTTTGCGGTATTTGTGGCACGCATGGGGGAGGAGCGTCTGCCACAGAGGGTGATGTTTGGGGAGTTTGTTGGGGGTAAAGGCTACTCAGGGGGGCAAGAGAAAGACTGGATGGATCATCTGAAGGAGGATATGTCGGTTTTTGGAATGAAATTCGACGGATGGCGAAAGGCTGCTCAGAAGGCTGGCAGATGGTTTCGAAGAGTAGAGGAGGGGGCCGAGTTGTTCATGCGGAATTGGCATGAAACGGAGAGACGCAAAGCTGCAGAGCGACGCGCAAAGGCTGCGGCAGCGTCATCCACCGATGGCATCTCTAAGCGGCCGGGGGGAGGGGGAAGGGGGGGGGGCGGGGAGGGGACTGGGGGAGGGGGGGGATGGGGGAGAGGGAAAGAGAGGAAGGGGGGAGGGGCGGAAGGGGGAGCGTCATGCCCAAGAGACTGAAGTCTGGGTTTGGCCATCATCGTATTGAAAGTTGTGGGCTTTCTAATGGCCATCACAAGATAGCATAAGACCGCCCTGACTTCTTCGCCATGTTGCGTTCTCTCCCAGGTGCCATTGATGATGGACGTGATACCCTCTGTTAGTCCAATGCCATCCTTAGCCAGTTCCTAGGGTCTGCTAGTACGACATTTTTCTTTCTTTTCTTTTTCTATTTCTTTTTTTCTTTTTTTCTCTTCTTCTTTCCTTGCTTTCCTGTCTTGTCTTTTCTTGCTTTTCTTGTCTTTTTCTTCTCTTTGCTTGCCTTTTTCGTCTTGTTTCGTTTTTTTCTTCTCTTTTCTTTCCGTTCCTTTATCTTCTTTTCTTTTCTTTGTTTCTTTTTCTCCAATTGACTTATGCCTGTCGTGCGTACGCGTCGTGATAGAAACTACGTGTAATATATACGTGGTAGTCTTCCTTGGGTGGCAATCGGAATATTTGGTTTCTCCAGGCGTGAGTAGTGAGACGTATGCACCGGCCTGGACCTGGCACATCGTAGACTGACTCCCGATTTCATTTTTATATGTTTCTGGTGGAGGCATGAATTGCGTCAGCTGTGATATATGCGTGTACCACCTTGGGTTGTGTGTGTTTTTCCCTGGGGTATTCCTCAGCTCCAGAGTGACTGGAGCCTGTCCTGTGACCACGGACTTGATTATGCGAGTTAATGTGAGAACAACAACAACAACATCTATGATGACCGGTGAGGCGACGGCAGGTATATACGGCGTGGATATATTATGGAATGTTTCTATTTATGCTAAATCAATTTTCTGGGCCCCTGGTTCGAGAGAAATTTGTCTTTTTGCTGATGCTCGGCTTTTGTTTTTTTTTTGCATTTTTTGTCTTTCATATTTCCTTGGGGGGGCGACGGCGTCAGCACAGAAATCGAAGGCCGTTGTCGACGAGAATAGGAAGGAGGTGGCAAAACCGTGTGGCTAGCGCGTAGACTCGTCTAGGTGGCAGAGAGCCCCGTGAAACTATGCTGCCCCTTCTTCCTCTCAGTGGCACGATTATTAGGAGTAGTGAAATAATACCAGGGAGTTATCAGTTTCTTCCTTCTTCGCCTATTAGACTATACATAATCTATATTACAAACCCTACATCTATGCCACCTAAATAAAGCCCCCCCTTCCCCCCCCCCCCCCCCCCCCACATCCACCCCTCCCCCCCCCCCGCCCCCACCCCCCACATCCCCAACCCCCTCACCCCATCCCACCCCCACCCCCTCCCGCCCCCACCCTCTCGAACACTCTGCCCTCTCTCTACTCACTGATTGTTCGACTTACCCCAGGATATACATGATAAACTGATGCATTCTTTCCAAAAACGTCACATTTATCCCCTCAAAATAATGTATAGTTTCCACGCACAGATTGAGCTGCCCCACCCGCGCCACCCCCGCCCCAACCCCCCCCCCCCCCGTGATAAACTGGTGCATTTTTTTTCCCCCAAAACCGTCATATGTATCCCCTTAAAGGATTAACAGCTTGCACGCACAAATTTCCCGCCAGTCCGCCCCACCCCCCAGTCCCCCCCCCCCCCCCCCCCCCCCCTCCAACCCCGCTCGCTTTTGATCAAAACCAGGCCCCCACGTCCTTAAAAAATAAGCCCTCTGCTCACCGGTTATT
Organism: Undaria pinnatifida; assembly: GCA_012845835.1. Lineage (NCBI taxonomy): Eukaryota > Phaeophyceae > Laminariales > Alariaceae > Undaria > Undaria pinnatifida. Next base: position 11,226,870 of record JABAKD010000007.1, read on the forward strand.
CGACTTACAGGATTCACTTGATAAACGGATGCATCTCCCTCCACAGCTGTCAGATTTTGTCCCCCTCAGAAACGGGTTTTATAGTTTCCGCGCACAGGCTGACATCACCCTGCTGACCCTGATAGTTACACTGTAGTTGCAAGGGGGGTCGCCGACCTATACCCTTAATGAGGACACACAACCCGTAATACGCGCAATCGGAGTATCACACACAGCTTTCAAAGATGAGTTTCGACAAAATCTTCGATCTCACAGCTGGAGTGTATTTTCATTTTTCATGATAATCTCTTTCATTCCTTCGTCATTTCGTCAACTCTCGACTACCTGACTCTCTCCGTCTTTCCTTTTTTTTTCCCCCCTTCTTTGCATCGATAGTGATGCACCACACACTTTCGTCCAAAGCCTCCGCAGCACATGAGAAAGAGGATATCCACGACAGAGAGAGGGTTAGGCCATTTCTTATGCAGTCGGATTCCGCCAGTTCAAAACGGCCCTTTTCGACTGGACTTATTATGACTGGATTCTTCTGGTCCTTCTTCTTATCGTCAGTCGAGTCGATGTTTATAGTTTTTGCGCTCTTCTTCCTGGAGGCGGTTGGTGCGAGGGAGTACTGCTCTACAGCAGTCGAAATCGGTTGGCAGCTCTGTGCATCGCGCTTTCTCCGCGAGCAGCGGCTCGGCAAACCCTCGCCCCAGCGAGTTGGTGGCTTTGGGCTTAGCCGAAAGCCGCCAAAGCTACGTTCGTGGAGTTGCACTCAGCCGAGAGCCGCCACAGCTACAGCAGCCGCAGCCGTTGTTGGCAGCATGGGATCGAGACCGCGCGCTGCTGCCGTCGTGTGATACACGCTGCTGACGAGCAAAACTAGGAATGCGCCACGCTGACTTGCTGCGAGAAGCAACAGCTGGGATAGCCAAGCCAGCGTCAGCGCCTTGTATGATACTGCAGTGTGGTACTTGGTATGGGTGTGTGGCCGTGTGGCAGTGTGGGTGTGTGTTTGGTGGTGGGATGAGCGATGCGATCGGTTCAAAAAACACGTGTAAAACTTTTTCGACTGAGTTTTTCGACTGGAGGATCCAGTCGAAAAAGTCGGAGTTTTTCGACTGGATCCGCCAGTCGGAATTCTCAGTTGAAAAAAGTTGAGTCGAAAAAGCCCTTTTTCGACTGCGCAAGAAAGCCCGATTTGGGCTTCATTCAGCCGAAAAAGGCCGTTTTCGACTGACAACTCCGACTGCACAAGAAATGGCCTTATGTATTTTGTTTTGCCTCGTTGTGCGTCTTCCTGCATTCTAATTTGTTGTTGTCTGCTTGTGTCACATTCCAGGAGGACTTTGCTCTGCATTTTTTCTCTGTGTTTTTCGTTTTGTTCTATTCCGTAACACTTTCACTTAAAGAATATTCAAATCTATTACTGCTGCAATTACTTTTTTTTTTTGTTTTTTGTGCACACTTTTACTTTCCAGCTTCTGGACAAGCCGTGGTCACAGGTGTCGTCCCTTCTCCTCCCCGGTTCTTGCCTACAATTTTTATCGCGCATAGGGTTCAGCAATTCTACTGCTCGTCGATTTTTCATCGAACGTTGCTAACTCACGCTCTCGCGCTTTCCGCAAGTCAATTTGTCCACAAGAAAAAGTCCCAACGAATTTATACGAGTATGCACTCGGCGGGGCTCGAACTCACGAAACTGACCTATACCAGGCTCGAGGATAACCTGATACGCCACCGGGGCGACCGGTCAACTGTATGTAGTGGTGGGTTCTTTGGGTTGCTTTTTCAGGTAGGTGTTATTCGTACGCCGTGCGTTGACGATAGACATTAATTTGCTTTCCTCCGTGCAATTGCGTGTATTTGTATTTTATTTTCTATTTCAACGCGTCTCTTCAAACACGTCTTTCCACAAAAATTGTATTTAGTGTAGAGAATCGGGCTGGACACCATTACAGTATTGTGTGTGTTCTACCGATATACTTCGAAGTATATGATGAGGTTGGGTGTCGAAAGAACCGATTGAATATGAAGACAACTAACGAACAACAAAAACAACAACGACAACAACAACAACAACAACAACAACAACAACAACAACAACAACAACAACAACAACAACAACAACAACAACAACAACAACAACAACAACAACAAAAACAACAACAACAACAACAACAAAAACAACAACAACAAAAACAACAACAACAACAACTTGATACCTTATTATGCCGTTGGTTAGAAAGAACCGATCTAAAAACTTGATATCTTCCTCGTAGTTCAGAGTTTGTGACCACAAACTCGTATATGTTGGTTGTTCTCACGTTAACTCGCATAATCATGTCCGTGGTCACAGGACAGGTATATGTACGTCTTGATGAGTAGGCAACATCATCAGCCAGCACTGGGGCACTAGTAACTGTTGTTGTAGACGTAGATGGGCGGAAGGATCAGTTTTATGTGCGGAAGACACATACGGAATGCACCCAGACAACACACATGTCCTGAAGGTGTTTTGTGCTGACGAAAAATTCCAATTGTCGTGCCGACAGTCGAATAAAGTACGTATGTATAGAATAAATGAACAGCGACTATATTTGCAAGTAATTCGTCCGTCGCCGAAAAACGAGCGTTTGCAGCAGTAAAGTAGTAAACGGCGGGTTAACATAGACGAATAGACACGCCGGCGGGGCCACGAAGGGACCTGAGGCATGTTCCCAGGGTGTCAAACAGACAGAATAAGACCTATCCCCTTCCACCCAAAGGAGCGACGCCTGCCCAACGACGTTTTGGCGCTTACTCATCATCCCACATCTTCCACCACCACCGTCGTCCCCACCTTGGACCACTTGCCATATTTCCCTCGTCTTTCACCGGCTCCCCCTCCCCCTTTCTCACGGTGAGTGCCCGCATGCAGTGGGAGGAGTATCGGCTTCTGATATGATTTGTCGTACTGCCCCTTGTGTACTGTATGCTAGTAGATAGATATAGTCTTAATTATTGTTGTTGGTTTGTAGCACAGCAGCGACGGCAGTATATTGTGTGACGGTAGATGCGCGGGTAGTATTACCAGTATACAGTATTAGTCTACGTAAGTAGTTGTGAAATGCAGCAGTAGTAAAAGATGCTACTTTCTTTGAAGGCGGTGTGTGAGCGGCACACGTGCGAATGTACACTGCTGTGCACGTGATTGACGTTTTCATGTTGGTATACAGGTTGTGCGGGCTTTCCAATCCGCAACAATTCATCAATCATCATGTTGAAATGTGTGTGAGCTTCGTACTCACTACTCGTAAACTTTGTGGTTTTTGATGTGATATGATTCAAGAGGTACCAGCAGAGCAGGTATCATACAGATGTTTTCAGCCAGATGTACTTGAGCGATTGGTTGACCACACAAGTCTTCCCTTGCGCTGCGAGCATTAATTTGGGCATTGGTTTGGCATTATATCAAAATTCTCTAGATTTGCTACTACTGCTACTACATACTTCCTTGCTCGTGGTGTAAGGGTAGGTGGTTATGATAGCGCGCGGTTTTTAGCTGGCAGAGGTGACGTTTTGCTTTGCCTTTACGTAACGGTCCGAAAATAAAACAGAAAATACCTAAAGATCCCTGCACTTAAGGTGATGGTAGTTTGGTGTGAATTTCTTAAACGGTATTTCGAGAGGCGCCAACTCCTTCCCTTCGTTGTTGTTGTGGTTGTTGTTGTTGTTTTTGTTGTTGTTGTTGTTGTTGTTGTTGTTGTTGTTTTGTCGTTGTTGTTGAGTTCTCACATTAACTAGAATAACCAAGTCCGTGGCCACAGGACAGGCTCCAGTCACTCTGGAGCTGAGGAATGCCCCGGGGAAAAACACAAACCAAAGGTGGTACACGCATATATCACAGCTGACGCATTTCATGCCTCCACCAGAAACATGTAAAAGTGCGATCGGGAGTCAGCCTACGATGTGCCAGTTCGTATCCTAACCTGGGACCCATGTATGTCTATTGAAAGCCACACGACGTTAAAAAGGTGCAACGTTTTGTCCCCGGCGTGCGTATTAAGCGCGCCACGCGCACCTTGATGAGTATCTATCATTCTCAGCAGCAATCGGCTTGCAGCGCGCTAGCTAGCGCTAGTAGCTAGTAGTGTGGCACACACAGTCAGTTCTGTTTCATCACGTCGCAGGCTTCTTCTGGCACGCACCCTGTTGTTGAAGGTGGCTCAGTCCGGCTGTGCACCGTATAGCAGATAGATGCCGTATCAGAAAACACACCAGCAGTGTCTCTCAGGAAGTCTGAGTGGTATTCTAGCTAGCTGTGGTGTCCCTGGTGGCCTGTGGCCCTAGTCTATATACGTACGGTACCCTAGTGGTGGGATTATGTGTGGCGGGTGGACCCCTCAATCTATCTGTTGTGTCAGTAGGAATGAGGACCCCAGAACAACCAACCAGTAGTATCATTATTACGTTCGAACCTCGTACGGAGCCTGATTTTTTTAGAGAGTCTGATTCTCAGCACATCATAACTAACTGGCTGGGGTGTCCACCTACCTGGTGGTCCTTAGGCACTAAATACGGTACAATCTACGTATACATGGCGGTATTGATAGCGTGTGGTGTGTTTTTTTACGGAGGGTTTGGAGGGCTTATCTAATAACAGTAGTCTATGCAGTTACCAAAACTCTAGATATTAAATCGTACACAAAAACCTGCCTGTGTGTTGTGTGTGCCTGTTTTATGTATGGTACAAGGTATGTTTTATAGCCTGACTTCTTCAAGGCATTTTTTTTCTTTTTTTTCTCACGCACATCTATTTTCCAGCTTCTGGACAAGTAAGTCGTGATCACAGGTGCCGTCCCATTTCCCCCCCGTTCTTGCCTTCAATTTTTTATCGCACAGGGTTCAGCAATCCCACCGCTCGTCCATTTTTCATCGAGTTTTGTTGCTAAATTACGCTCTTCTCGCGCTTTCCGCAAGTCACTTTGCGCACAAACCATTTATATGGTCCTGACTACAATATGCACCCCACTCGACATATTACCAGGTTGCAGTGTAAGCCGGTCGCCCCGGTGGTCTAGTTGTTACCCTAGTAGAGTACTACCACTAGCCAGCGTTGGTCCTTGAGTTGGGTTCGAGGTCGGTTCCCACCGCCGGGGTGAGAGTTCGGCATTTTTCTTCACAAAAAAATGAAGAAAAAAAGATCAGGATCAACTCCTGAGAGCGCCTACAAAACAGCGTGGGTATTAATAGCAGGCATATACAATTCGACGCCACAGTCGACGAGGGAAGAAAATGCTGAACTCTTCCCGCGATAAGAATAGAGAGGTACGTACCGTAGTGGGGAGGGGAGAGGAGGGCCCGCTATGCGACCCCGGATCTGAGCTACACTACTACTGGGAGGGGGCGCGAGAGTAATGCGAGGGTAATAGATGGGGATGAAAAAGAAAAAGAAAAAAGTCCCTCAACATGATTAAACGTTTAGACTACGCATATAGTCTGTGCTTGTTCCTCCTTGAAGCCCTCCCCCAATCATACAAAGTTTGTGTTCCCCTGCAGCTGTACGAGGGAGGTAGTAGGTGGTGGGGAAAAATCAGACGGGAAAACAACGCAACCACAGACTGCTGGGGATTTTGCTCTTCTCGTTTGGACAACCGACATCCCATTTATTATCCTCCCTCTCCCTCCCAGTATTCAGATCAGGGGTCATATAAGCGGGCCCTCCTCTCCCTTCGCCCCACTTCGTACGGTACGTGCCTTCCTTTTATCGCGAGAAGAACTAGACTAAGCATTTAATTTCTAACATCGTCGACCCGCGTCCAATATCAATCGATCAATCAACAATGCTGTCGCAAAAAGCACAAAGTGCATGGTCAACATAACATGTCGACTATCATGCGGGCTGTTGTCCACTTCATCTATCTGTCCTGAATTCTGAACGCGTGAAATTTGCACGAACGAGCGTTTAATATCATTGCGGGAATGTATAAATCTATCCGATATATGTTCCAATACTTTCAAGCATGCACGTTGGTTGGCACACGGCCACGCAAGCCAGAAGAAAAGAGTAGGTACATTATGATCGAAACTTTTCATATTTAGCGATAAAACATGATACGAAGTGCTACTACACGTACATTACGTGTAGGTACGAGTTTTACGTGTAGATGTTGCGGTCTCTATCTACCGTATATACGTTCTAGTTCCCTGGAAAAACATGAACACATACGCTCAGGGTGGAGATGTATGACACACACTAGGTATATTATGATCGGAGTATCACACACAGCTTGCAAAGATGAGTTTCGACGAAATCTTCGATCTCACAGCTGGAGTGTATTTTCATTTTTTATAATAAAATATATTGCACTCCGTATCCCGCTGTGAAATCGATAATTTTGTCGAAACTCATCTTTCCAAGCTTAGTGTGATAATTCGATCGCGCGTACGAGTACTACAGGATGTGTCCCGTCCTCATTAAGGATACGAGTATAGGTCGGCGACTCCTCCTTGGAACTACAGTCGGTGTAGCTTTTTGTATGGCACAAATACAGGCGATCGAGGACTCTTGATTTTTGTCGGGAGGAGTTAAACAGAGTAATGACGTGAGACAACAACACCGACAACATAAAAATGGATATCGCCTCGGTATCTTTTTAGAGCCGTCCATGCCGCTGCTGCAATTCCCACCCACCCCCGCCCCCAACGCCCCCTCCTTCCCCACCACCCGCACCATCGCCTAGACCTAGCACCACGCGTATAGCAAACCCCTACATCTATGTGACCTAAAGCCCTCCCCCCCCGCCTCCCCCGCCACATTTTCGCCCCCTCCCCCACAAGAAGGTTTTATAGTTTCCACCCACAAATCGACCTGCCCCACCCGTCCCCTCACCCCCCCTCCCCCCCTCCCGCCCCCCTTTTGATGAAAATCAGGCCCCCACGTCCAAAAAAACAAATACGTGGAAGTGTGGTGAGCTACAGCTTGATCTTTCCCCATCCGCCGGAGGATGAAAAAAAAAAAAAAGAATCCGCCCTTCCCTCACCGGATATTCGACTTACAGGATTCACTTGATAAACTGATGCATTTCTTTCCACAGCTGTCAGATTTTGTCCCCCTCAGAAACGGGTTTTATAGTTTCGGCGCACAGACTGACTAACATCACCCTGTTGACCCTGATAGCTACACTGCGCTGTAGTTCCAAGGGGAGTCGCCGACCTATATCCTTAATGAGGGCACACAGCCCGTAATACGCGCGATCGGAGTATCACACACAGCTTGCAAAGATGAGTTTCGACAAAATCTTCGATATCACAGCTGGAGTGTATTTAAATTTTCATAACACATGCGCCCCTGTACCCAAGGCATTGTTGTATTAAACTATATATTTATTATATTGTGCACACCCTGATCCGGGCCTCTGTGGTTTTTGGTGTAGGTTGGGGCTTTTAGGCTTCTGGTCGGTTTGGTACCCGGTTACGTGGCTACTCTAAACTTTACAGCAGTAGTACTTGAACAATCCAAATGTATATATATACATATATATATATATTCCCGCTTCCTCTTGCTCAAACGCCCGTCGAAATCTGCCAGAGTAACAAACACTTGCACGCAGTTGATATCACTCCTTTGTCTTTCTAGAGCCATCCATGCCGCTGCTGCAATTCACCCCACACACACACCCCAACGCCCCCTCCTGCCCCACCACCCGCACCATCGCCTAGACCTAACACCACGCGTGAAGCAAACCCCTATATCTATGCGACCTAAAGATGTTGTTTAAAAACCCTTCCGCTCCCCCCCCTCCCTCTCCCACACCAACCCCCACCCCCTCGAACGCTCCGCCCTCTCCTCACTGGTTGTACGACTTACAGGACATACATTATAAACTAGTGGCATTCTTTCCAAAACCGTTATATTTGTCTCCTTAAGGGATTCATAGCTTCCACGCACAGATTGAGCTGCCCCGACTCCCACCCCCCCCCCCCCCCCCCCCCCCTCCCGGTCTTGATCAAACCCAGGCCCCACGTCTTTTAAAACTCCGCCCGCCCCTCACCGGTTATTCTACTTACAGTATTCACTTGATATACTGATGCATTTCCTTCCACAGCTGTCAGATTTTGTCCCCCTCAAAAACGGGCTTTATAGTTTTCGCGCACAGACTGACCAACATCACCCTGTTGACGCTGATAGCCACACTGTAGTTGCAAGGGGAGTCGCCGACCTATATCCTTAATGAGGATACACAACCCGTCATACGCGCGATCGGAGTATCACACACAGCTTGCAAAGATGAGTTTCGACAAAATCTTCGATATCACAGCTGGAGTGTTTGTATAATTTTATAACATATGTAAATATATATTTCGTGGTGACAGGTGTCGTCCCTTCTTCCCCTCGGTTCTCCCTTTAATTTTTATCGCGCATGGGGTTCAGCAATCTCACTGTCTCGTCGATTTCTCATCGAGTGTTGCTAACGCACGCTCTCGCGCTTTCCGCAAGTCAATTTGTTCGCAAGAAAAAGTCGCCACGAATTTATACGAGTATGCACTCGGGAGGATTCGAACTTACGAAACTGACCTATACCAGGCTCGAGGATAACTTGATACGCCACCGGGGCGACCGGGTTACACAACTTCACAGCCGCTGTGAACGATCGAAAAAATAAAGCTAAGGGGGTGTTAGACGGTCGCCCCGGTGGCGTTGCAGGTTATCCTCGAGCCCGGTATAGGTCAATTTCGTGAGTTCGAGCCCCGCCGAGTGCATACTCGAGTATAAATTCGTTGGGACTTTTTCTTGTGCACAAATTGACCTGCGGAAAGCGCGAGAGCGTGAGTTAGCAACACTCGATGCAAAATCAACGAGCAGTGGGATTGCTGAACCTTATGCGCGATGAAAATTGAAGGCAAGAACCGGGGGGGAGAAGGGACGACACCTGTGACCACGGCTTGTCCAGAAGCTGGAAAGTAAAAGTGTGCAATAAAAAAAAAAAGTTGCCGTCGTGGTGTATAAAAGACATCAGTCCGAACGGAACTGTTTTACGTAGTAGCACTCGTAATGACCGTTTGGTCCATCCATAGCAACAACACACGCTTTTCTCTAAAAAAAATCTGTTGGTGGCGACGGGCACGAGACCACAAACCACATTCATTTCGATAAATTATGTTCAGTTCGACACGAAATCTTCCAATTAATTGAAGTCTTCGATCTCATAGCTGGTCTCCAGGAGCAAGAGGAGCCCTTTTAAATATTTAATAATATTATATAAAAAAAAAACACTCCAGCTGTGAGATCGAATATTTTGTCGCAACTCATCATTGCAAGCTGTGTGTGATAGTCTATTCATATATTATTCAAAGTTACAGGGACAAGTTGTTCCACATGAATCCAACCAGTTCCTCCGCCAACCTTGAAAACGCTCAACAAATTATATTTTGGCCTGCGTTTGATGTTCTTATCATCCGGCCCTTTGCACAGCAGTACGCTGAGAAAAAATAAACAAACTTTTGTTGATAACGTGTGGCGGCATTACGCCCAAAAGACGCTTTTATTTTTCCATTGGCATCACTTCTTGTAGCGACAATTCGCCTGCGGGCCACGGGCGGACAGGACGTTGGTGGGGGTTTTGGTGTATTTTATTGAAATACTGCAAGGACGTCGGCCGTGAGTTTGACGAATTTCGGGTCAATACTTGTACTCATCTTTGCAAGCTGCGTTGTTGATACTTGTAATATACTATGTGGGTGAGTTTTTTCATAATGGGTGTAATTGTTTTTATGTTTTTATAGAGATTGAAAAACGTTAGCAGCTGTGAGTGTATCTCAAATATATAAAATGATACACTTCTCCATCAGCTCCAACATCGACTAATGAATACCAGGTAGATTTTTTATCGCAACTCAGCTTTGCAAGCTGCATATGTGCGTACTTTTATATGTACTACTTCGTAAAGCAGTATCTCCTCGATCTTTTTGACGGAAAAACTGTTCGGCACCAACGTCGGTGTACATTTTTTATTTTATTTATATAAATTTATATAGGTCTATATATTTGCGCACAGACTGACTAACATCGCCCCGTCAACCCTGATAGCCACACCGCGCTGTGGTTGGTTCCAAGAGGAGTCGCCGACCTACATCCTTCATGTGGACACACAACCCGTACTACGCGCGATCGGGGTATCACACACAGCTTGCAAAGATGAGCTTCGACCAAATCTTTGATCTCACAGCTGGTGTGTGTGTGTTTTTTTTATTTTGTAATACACATACCACCAACGATACAAGAAGCACCTATATTAATACCGACTACCTGACACAGACAATACGGCAGGGAGTCACTTTTCGGCCCTTGTTTTGCAATTTATCGGGGTCACTCGTGCGCATGCATGTACCTCCGTTGGTTTTTTGAGGTCTCAAGCTGACACCTCATGCTATTTAAATTTGATAATAATCAAGAATCCGCATCGGAGTGGCAAGCTACGCTACGACAAACACAACGCCTACGTGACGTATTTTTGACAGTGAGGTGCGGTAGTGGAATATATGGCATCGGGGTATTCCCATCTCCTGATTCCACGCGTGAACATGATAGCATATCCCCCTTTTTTTGGTGCGTACTGTAATCAGCCCTCCGCTACTACTTCTTAAGGTAGGTGAGCGGCCTTCTTAGTTAGGCCGTAAACCGTCATGCCGACACCCATCACGCACGTGTTGGTCGGGTGGTTGAGGTCCATATCTGGTATCTGCTTGTTTTATTTTTACTTATTTGGTCATCACTTCCTCCTTTCTCAGCAGCTCGCTTAGCTCAACTCGTACTAGATGTTTTGTTTTTTGGAGTGGTATTGTGTTGTACATAAAATTGGGGTGCTGGAACGGAGTCCTCCTGTGCCAATATACCACTCGTCGCCTTGCGTGTCATCCCAAGTTGGCATAGCGTCCCACTTTTGGGGTGCAGCCGCGGAAGGTTGGAGGAAATTTCTGAGCTCCCAGCATGAGGATCGCATCAAGTTCTCAACCGAAAGATTACTTCGAAAGCTCCTAGCGTGGGGATCTCGTCAATTTCTCACCGGAACGATGACTTCGAAAGCTCCTCGCGTGAGGACCTCGTCAATTTCTCACCCGAACGATGATTTCGAAAGCTCCTAGCGTGAGGATCTCGTCAATTTCTCACCCGAAAGATGACTTCGAAAGCTCCTAGCATGAGGATCTCATCAAATGTATCACCCGAAAGATGATATCGAGGCCATTCGCTCACGCAATCCAACCCATGCTTTTATGATCTACTACTACAACAGTATACTAGTACATACAACTGTATGTCTTGTTAAGGTATTAGTGGGGTTTTAGTCCGTTTGACCACTTGCAAAAGGTTGACCTATAGCTTATTACCCAAACTAAGCCTTATACGAGTAACAGTATGTGGTAGTGCCACAACTACCTACCAAACAATATTCGAAGTAGTACCAGACTAACCGTCTGGTAGTTCCGCAACCGATGAGGTCAAACGGGCAAAAGTGTTTTATTTACATCATCGTAACACCATGATAACATCATCATAACATCATCAAAACATCAGACTCCAAAACGGCAACCGACCTCCACACCGTGGGATGAATGTTCTTGGTGGGGTCTTGTTCAGCTTTCATTCCTAACGCTTAGCTCTAATTGTTATGCGCGCTTGTCGATTTTCGGGGATTCTCTTCAACTTATTTTGGTACATAAATTATCCTTGGTTTAGTCCACAGCTTAACAACTTTAATTGCACACCTTTCGTGTGCATATTTTTTTCATTAAAATGCGCGGTATTGACTTTTAGTTTCGAGCTTAGCTGACAAAAGGTTTTAACCTCGAGTCTCTCAGCTGTTAATACGACCTTCTAGGCAACGGGCCGTGGTCATAGCAAAATGACTTCCCTTCACGTCGCGGGTGAAAAATCGATTGACCTCCCCATGTTAGGAGGTCTGCACATCTTTTGTTGTGTTATTATATCGTGAGATGACCCAGCTGTCATGTTGTTGCGATTTTTTTCTAGCAAAAGAAAAACTTATCGATCTGTCAGCTAGTGGTGCAGGGGAGCACTGAAATAAGCACGTTAACTATATCCGTTTTTTTTCTGGTAGACAGATAAGGAAGGGGTACGTGAAAAACAAAGAAAAGTTGAAAACAAAAACGCCATTTTTCCTGTTGGGGCACAGAAATCACAACCCTCCGATATGTGTTCACTGTTCAACTTTTCTTGGTTCGGAGAGTACTGTACTCGGTACGGCTCTGTCTTCTCCTTTTCGTGTTCCCCTGTTTGAGTGCACACCCAAACGATCACCACCAACCTTGAACCCAAGCAAGGCTACCCCATACCGCACGTGGGGGGATACACTCATTTTCACTACTTACTTGTACTATTAAAAGATCTGACGTATGCTACGATAGCGGTATACCGTTTTTTGGCGAGAATTGATTTTGAATGACGGGGCTCCTTCACCCAAAATCGTTAGAGCTAGGCCATATTTTTTTCGTGGTTCTCGTGGTACACCTAACCTACAGGCCATGGGACTTTTCATCCGACCGTATCAGTTTTTTCGTTCTCCAAGTAAGTTCGTTTTGGGGGGAGGTCTTGATTCCCAAATTCAGCAATCTGAGAGAGAAAGTGGTGCACCTCTTTCGTAGCACCCGCCGTCTACACAGCAGGCTACGTACGGTACGGGGGGGTCACTTTTGGTCCGTTTATTTTTGCAGTCGCTCGGGGGGTCACTCACTCGCGCGAGTGACCCCTCTGCTCCTTGCGATCTGATCAAAAAGCTTTGGTGCTGTCGAATGAAATCAATATGAATCGGCATCGAACGGCATGGAACCTACGCCCCGCCTTAAAGAACGCCTGAAGTATATTTCGCCCTTTGAAGCACAAGAGTAACTCGCGCGAGTGGCTCATATGCCGGTAATAAAAATTGGGTATATGATACTCCGTACTACAATACTATTTCGACAAAATCTTAAAGATGTCACAAGTGGAGGAATGTAGTGTTATTTTTATAAAAATGCCGTATGCGTACCCTTCGTCCGTATTTCAATGGCGGGTTCGAGCTCTTCGGACGGGTGCCTCTGTGCCTCGGGGCCAACAATGCTTCTCCGGGGGCGAGTTTTTCGTCCCAGCGTAGCTTGGTATACCACCGCCCTTTGCGGATTCATATCTATCTAAAATATAAAAGTGCACGAAAGAAAGCGCTTTCTTCCACCCCAAGCAAGGCTGTAGTCTATTCGTGGGTAAGTAAGGTAAGGGTCACGTTTGGGGCATTTTTTTTTCAGTGACTGGAAGACCAGGTAGGGGTCACGCTCGCGCGAGTGACTCCCCTGTTCGATGATCCGTGGCATTAAGCTGTCGTGTGCGTGCTTTATTTTAAATTGCGACATGAATCCCGAACCGATGATAAGAGCTCTAAACTACATACAGTAGCAGTTCCCCATAAACGCTCACCTGCAAAAAGCTTTTGTTGAGAGTATTTCTCTGTCGGTGCGGTACAGAGCTGTCGTTGAGCTGTTTTTAAATTTCGACATGAATCCCGAATCAACGGTAATAAGAGCTCTAGACTACATACATACAGCAGTAATAGTTCGCCAAAAAGATCACCTACAAAAAAAGTATTTCTCCCTGTCGATGCGGTACAGAGTCACTTGAGCGAGCCGGATATAAAAGATATAACCCCGGTAGTTAGATAGAGTGAAACCCGGCGGTGTAACCCCTGCACCGTAGCTTTGATGTTCACGCCGCGAAGGGACACGGGGCGGGTCGCTTGCGCGAGTGATCCCCTTGAGAGGTACAAGGCCTACCGTGCGAAGCCTCTTGGTCGTTGGTGTATCCCACACATTTCCATCTATATGTTGACCGCTGCCCAGGGCAGGGGGTGGATAACGGAGGAGACGCACATGAGTCGTTCTACGATGATCTAGAAGGACCACCACTTTGAGAGAGCCACATCTAAACCTTCACTTACCTCTACTATGATAGAGCCAGCTTTAAACCTTGGTTGGTTGATACGGGGTTATGATTTTGGACTGGTATGGAGGGTGTAGCTACACATGCACAGCAGTAGGAACAAGAAAACACGAACGGTCTTGACAAAAAAACGCTGTTGCATACATGTATGTGCACAGAGTACGATGTTATGTGCGTGTTATTCCCACAACCAAACAGTCTGTCTCTCGGCCTTTTCCGTTCTGCGTTTCTCCGTGTCCATTTCCAAGTCCTTGAATTACTTCAGTTGTTCCAATTCCGTTTTTATATTGTCACTGTGGATAGAACAGAGATGGCAGAAGGCGGTAGTGATGTCTACTACCTTTTGACGGCCATCCGTCACAGTCCTCGCACACCAAGAATCGTACACTTCATCTAGACGGCCATCCGCGTCACAGTCCTCGTTCACTATTAATTCGATACTTTCATCTAGACGGCCGCCCGCCACACACCAAGAATCGTGTGTTACATATAGAATAGGGCCGTCCGACTCAGTTCTCGCACACGAACAATTGTGTAATGCGTCCAGACGGCCGTTCGTTACAGTCGCCTCTCACTATAAATCGTATACTTTCACCTAGACGGCCGTCCGTCACAGTCCTCGCATACCTAGAATTCCATGGTGTGTCTGGACGGCCGTCCCGTCACAGTCCTAAGTTGCCGGGGGCGGCTCCTGGCAAATTTGGTGGTAAAATATATAATTATCATTTATTTATCAAGCTAGTCTGGCCCTTCCCCTCCCACGTTTCGCCGAAGATGTCAGGAGGGACGGCACTTTCACCGCTTCACGCTTGACCGGCGGCAGCTGTCCAGTGATTTTCCATGACTGACGCCAACTTACTAGGTTTTAGTGTTGAACGTTCGGTTTGACACCCTTAACTGACGGTAATTGTCCAAATATTTACCTTGACTGACACCAAATTACTAGGGTTTAGTGTTTAGGCACTGTCAGCCCTTGACCGACGGCAATGTTCAAATAATTTACCTTGACTGGCGTCAAATGACTAGGTCATATTGTAGGACGATTGGTGTTATACTTTGACGGACGGGAATTGTTCAAGTCGAACGATCGTTTTTTCTTCGGTTGACTGCTGGACGCCTTCCCTTCACTGACCGTCTCCTTCTGGTAATTTTTTTGTTCGCGTGTAAGCGTCCGCAGCCTAGTCCCTTTCCTTCTGCGTTTCGGCTTTTCAGTGTTTGTGGTCCGTCTGGTCTTCCTCTTGCCTTTTTCCGAGCTCCGTTGCGCTCTTTGGCGCAGGCCCCAAGAGTTCAGGCAGGTGCTGCTGTACTTCTCCTCCTCGTGCACCACAATGAGCCACTTGTCAATACCGATGTTCTTGAATGTTACCACGTTTGGTTGTTATATTAGTTTCCTTGCTTGGGCGTGTTCGTCCAATCCAAGATTCCACTGGAGCCTGTGACCACACGGACTTGATTGTGCGAGTTAATGAGAACAACGACATCAACCAACCCGGGGGGTATATTCGTGTTGCTGCCACAACAGTCAAGAGTCTTGACCTTTTTCTCTCCGCGTTTATTTCCGTGCGTCGGCGGGTGTTCCTTCGCCTTCAGCGAAGAACCAACCGCTCCGGCATCAAGATGGCCCCTTCCACCAGCATCGCCGTTGCGGTCTTCGCTGCTCTCTGTATCGCAAGCGGCTCTTCCAAAGGTGGGTCTTTTTTCCATGCGGCATGCATGCTCCCGCACCAGCTTCGCAGTACAGGAGACTCTTGGCCACGACAGGGAGGAGCACTTTTCGACTGATTCTACCTCCCCGCCCCCCAAAAAAATAGCGATTGCCTTTAACGCCTCTAGCACTGTAGACCCGTTTTTGCGGACAAATTGCATGAATAGTTAGTATAGTGAGATATTTTGGGGCTCCAAAGAGGTTCACGAATGATACGTGACTGCTCGACATGAGGAAGGATGCCATGACTACTATCTCCATACAAACCATGTTCTCATTGGCGAAGGAATGTCGAACGATGAAGTAGGAATGGCACAAGGGGTGCAGCGTATGAGGTAGGGAGATACGGCCGGGAGCTGGTTCTAAAAAACGGCGATTTCAGTTGAAAATCTAATGCAGGGACTAGCTTAGAACGATTATTTACGTGATGAAGTATTTTCGGAATTACGGAGCTTCTCACACCCCAAAGTCGCGTAGAGCCTGAGTCGTCAGGATTTCACGATTACTAACTTATCGGGAGGTGCCGTTAGCTGACGAACTGACTTTAGCCGGTAACCCAAAGTCGCGCAGAGTTGGGAGTCGTTAGGATTTTACGACTCTAGTACCTAATCAGTAGGTGCCATTAGCTGACTAACTGACTTAGCCGGTGAGTCGGCTGGCAACTTGCCGGCTCAAGTTAGGCGAGCGAAGCGAGCCAATTAGCTCCCCCGCGGTGACCAAGAAGGAAAATATGCGTCCCACATTCAAAAAACCTTCTATGTATGGAATCCAATAAAGTCGGATAGTCGGCACCTTCTGGAAACGACTAATTAACTATTAGTCCGACAAATAAATATTTGTTGAATTAAGTCGTGACGACTCACAGCTCTACAAAATTGTCAGATCGTCGTCATTCCTCCAATGCTGCCGTAGAGCTTTTTTTTTTTGTATATTTATGATTATAGGCCATGGGATAGTGCAACGAGTTGCAATTGTCATTGTCCTCAAATCGATTGTCATTATTATACAGTATCGCAGTATAGTCTATATTTTATTGTGCGTCACAGTTTATATTATATATTGTTTGTAGTCTACCTATTTAGGTAATGGGGTTATCATCGTTCATCGGGTGAGGCATAGAGCTCCTCAAGCCAAGAGGCTTACAGGGAAAATATGCTGTGCACCTCTATTTTAACACGTATCCGCCTTCACCTTCGTCGCTCGCTTTGTTGTACACATTCAAGTATCATATATCTTTTTAAACCCTGCTAGTAGGAGGAGCCGTACCAATCAGCACCCACGATGGGCTCTAAAGTTTGTACAGTCCCCCCGTTCTTTCTACTAATAACCAGACCTGCTTCAAATCACTTCGTTCCTTCCCTCGTGTGTCGCAGTGGCGGTAAGCCATGGCCGCTGTAAAGTCACAAAAATCTTCCGCCTTGCTTTTCTTCGTGATATCTCGTGTCCAACCTTTTGCAGTAGCAGACTCGGGCGCTTTAAACCCCCACAACCGTCCGCGTTGCTTTTGGTGTCTTACAGCGGTAACCGGAGAGGCCGAGCAAGGTCTGCGTGGAGCGCGTCGTCTTCAGGTATGACACGACGAGTAGCCTTCGGCAACGATTTGCTTCGTTCGTACGGTAGGGACTTGCAACACCCTTTTTTTAAAAGGCTATCCTCCTCCCCTAGGGAGCTCCGATATTCTCGTTCGAAATCTGAATTTAATAGTAAGAGGTTAAACCGCAATCCGGTTGGGCAGCCCGAATTTTCTTGTCTTCTAGTCGAATGTTATCGTCAAACACCACGGTGTGAGCTATGGAAGATGTCCTCCGCTCAGGAACCCCGTTGATGAGCAACAGGTTGACCCAGGGTACTAGTAAAATCTCAATGTACTTACCGATAGCTCCCACACTTGAGGCGCTCAACAGGGCAGGATCGCTTAGACCAAAACGTGCGACCCCCACCCTGCGACGACTCGTTTGGTGATATCTAACGCTTCGTAGCATCTGGATCTCGGAAACGAGAGCTTCCGCGCACAAGACATTTCCCAGCCACCCTTGGCTTTCTTTTCGCTCGTCTTCGATGCGCTGTGGACGTTGTGACTGCGGATCTCTCCGATGTCTCGCTCAGACTACTCGGCGAGTTGCTCCACAGACTAAGCTTATTACATGTGATATCGCTATACGTTCGCTCTATTGCGTGGTCGCAAACCCGACGCACCCGAGCACAAAACAATTCCCGGCCACTCAAAACATTTCTCGGTCATCCCTTTGCGTGATGTCCTTGCTTTACCGGCGCCCGTTCCGTGTCCTTGCTTTTCCGACGCGGCAGGAGCTATACTGTAGCTCTCTCCAATGCCCCGACCGTTCCACTCCCATCGACGACGCCAGCGTGACCGAGTGCGCCGGTGACACCTGCGAAGCGTCCCAGTGCTGCGAGGCCAAGTGTTCGTACTACCAATGCCCGGACCGCTCCACCCCTGTCGAAGACGCCGACGACATCGTGTGCCCCGACCTGGAATGCTCCGACGAGTTGTGCTGCGAAGCGAAATGCTCATACCACCAGTGCCCCACCGGCGAGACCCTGGTGGAGGACGCCGACGAGATCGTGTGCGAGGACCAGACGTGCACCGACGACTTGTGCTGCGAAGTCCGTGAGTCTCTCGTTGTTTTTTCAGAACGGTTCCCTGCTGCTGTTGCACATGATTTTTTCATCGCCCAACCTCCCTCCTTATTTCCCCCTCGCCTCCTCTCCTCCGCCTTCCCTTTCTCACCTCACCCCCCCCACAATCTCTGCTTACCCCACCCCCCACCACCCCCTCTCCTCGACCCTCCTTCCTTCTCCTCCCCCTCCCCACCCCCCAACCCATTCCCTTCCAACCCCCTTCTCACCCCACTTCCCTCTAGCTCCCGAGTTGCAAAATCAGAAAGATTTGGCATGAGGCCCCGTCGTCGACCTCAGGAATAACCCAGTACTACAGCAACTCTCACCCCCTGCCGTGATTGAACATCGCGTTCTCCCACTCCCGGTAGGCTTTGTTTGGGCCGAGGCCACCTCGAACTCAGAAGTAACATTGTACTACTGAAACTCCCACTCCCGTTCGTCACTATTTATATATATGTATATATAATGGTCCCATTTTTCCGTCTGTAAACAGTTTTCAGAGTATGTTTGACTTTTCTTTTGGCAGCGACGATAAAACCCCAACGAAAACTTCAACCGCCAGTGTATGACCGAAACCAGAGCCTGGGGCGAAAACCAGTTCCACGGCATGGACGCTACCTGAAACAAAACAAACGGCACAAGCGACAGCACCACGACCACCTCGAAAGAACCCCAGTACTGTAGAACATCCATACTCACGGGAGAAAAAAATTGGCATGCTCTTGAGTCCTTCTACGGTAGTCCCGTCCCCTATACTTTCAAGAAATCGCTGGTTTTAGAATGCAGTTCAGGCCGTATCTCCTGAAACAAGGTGCCCCTTGCCACCCCCAGGGCATCGTTCGATAGTTCTTTGTAAACAACAAAATATGTCAAAAAAAAAAATCATCTATTATCCTTCCTCGTGTCGAGCAGGCAAGAAAGGTTCGTCGGAGAAAATTGCTGTTTGCTGGGGGCGGGCTAGCGTAGACTCAGTCTTTTCTCTCTCCCCCACGTGCTCACAGCTGTTCTACTTTCCATCCTCGTACGTTTTTTGTACGTTTTTTGGCGTCTTTCGTGGTATCCATTCCAGCTACTAACCCCGTCGCCACCACCACCACCAGTACGATGACCGACACCACCGGCACCAGCATGACCGAAACCGTGCCTACCGACGGCACGACCACAACCGACGGCAGTGTGACCACCTCCACCACCAGCTCCGTAATGGGTGAGTACTGCAGCTCCCTCCAGTGCCCCGACCGCTCTACTCCCATCGATGAAGCCAGCACGACGGAATGCACGGACGGCACCTGCGAAGCTTCCCAGTGCTGCGAGGCCAAGTGCTCCTACCACATGTGCCCTGACCGCACCACCCCCCTGGTGGACGCTGACGAGATCGTGTGCCCTGACTTGGAGTGCAGCGATGAGTTGTGCTGTGAGGCGAAGTGCTCGTACCACCAGTGCCCCAGCGGTGAAACTCTGGTGGAAGATGCCGACGAGATCGTGTGCTCCGACCTCGAATGCACCGACGACGTGTGCTGCGAAATCCGTGAGTCTTGAACTTGTTTCAGCAGCTCCTTCTTAGTGCCTGACGTGCTTCTTGCGACAACCCCTCCCCCCCCCCCCCCCCCCTTGCTCCCCGCTCTGACGCATGCTGCGATAGAAGTAGCTTCTATTGTTTTTGCCCCTCCTCATTTGGAGGAGCTCCCCACCCCACCCGATGAGCAAATCCGATGGCCTACGGTTGATAAATGTCGCAAAGCGCAATGAATGGCATATCAACACGATGATGTTCGGCAGCTTCTTGGTTGATTTGGTTGAGGGAGCCTCCCTCGTCCATGTAAGACGATATCTGCGGGCAATTGGTACAGAAGTACACTTATCGTGGCACGCGTGTCTACAGAAGGCGTTCCCGTAGCCTTGGTGTTGAGCGATAAAGATAACCGTTTTATTTCGCCTTTTCGACTGTCCCCCTCCCAGCGAGTGATTAAGCCGTGTTCCGACCTCCTCACACGTTTTTCGTCGCTTGCGTGTTTGCTGCTTTTGCAGCGACCAACGACGTCGCCACCAGCACGACGGAACCCACCAGCGCGACGGACACCGACGATCTTACTCAATAATCACACGTACCATTGGTGTGCGTTAGAAGATCGGACCGACGGAACTTCAGGCGATGGACGCCCAAGACAGGACAACAACGGCTGGGGGCGAAGCTGTCGACGGTTCAACCACCGGGAGACCAAGGCTACACTAGAGGGGCGTCACGTTTGGAGGGTTTTGGATTTGGCGACGGCTCGGGTCACTCGCGAGAGTGACACCCCATTTAATTTGCGTTCTCAACCACCGGGAGACCAAGGCTACACTAGAGGGGCGTCACGTTTGGAGGGTTTTGGATTTGGCGACGGCTCGGATCACTCGCGAGAGTGACACCCCATTTCATTTGCGTTCTCAATTTAAGCTTTCGCCCTTTTTTTTACTATAGTATTTTGCGACATTAATCCGCAATGGAATGGCTAGCTACACTCCGCCAAGCAAATCGATTAATGTATTCTCGTCGGAGGTACATTGTCACTGGCGCGTGTGGCACAACTCCAGTAGTGCAAATGGGGGTACCCCCCACCCACCCCCCCCTCCGTAGTAGCCTTGGTCGGGGAAAGTCACGAGTGGGATCTACCTGGGGCTACTACGATTGTATTTTGCCGATTCGAATGTCACTGCTTATAGAGTTGGGGTATGGGGGTGGGTTCTAAGCCGTTGCTCTACATCCTAGAGCACAGCAATCTGGCAAGCACTGCCTTGCGTTATAGATATATTTGTTTGTTTGACGTTGTCACGAGGAGTCCCCCATCCTCCCGCCTTTTAGATGCTGTACTCGAGCATCTCGGCGTCGGCCACTTACTGATGGTCGGGCATGTACCGTGGCCCTTGCCGTATTTCGGGGATTCGTTAGTGTGGTATCTGGGACTTTACGGGTACAGTACAGCAGGGTATAGCATTACGAGACGTGCTTGCCGTACCTTCGAACTTCTGACAACGCAGAATCTGAGCCTAGGTCTTCTAGTGCCAGAGGTAGTGGGTATCCTCCCTATGCGAAGGTTAGCCACAGTGTAGAAGTACCACCTAGGACATGGTACGTGTAAAGTTTAAGGACAGTCGGGGTATCAATATGAATACAAAGCAACAGTCCTTGCATTCCCTACCATGGTGGTACGGCACAGTACCAGAATACTATTTATAGTACTTGGGGCATGGCGTAATGAGAGGTACCGAGGGCGCAATAAGAGGTACCGAGGATTTGTTCAGTATTTCGGGCAGCGTGTGCTTTCGAGGTGCTGCCTGGAAAAATGGCTTCGAGAGTGCTGGCAAGAAAGCGTAATATTTTTATTCCGTTGTGATGGTGACACTCTTCGGCCGTGCGTTTTCAGGTATTTTTGATTTTATGGAGCTTGATTTCAACTTTGAAAAACGCTTCGTTCGAAGAATCGATCAAGGCCTCGGAAAATGCTCTCCGTCGACCGCTGATCTACCTCACCTTTGGAAACGCCGTGTTGAATTTATGTCGGCGTCGGAAAACAGTCAGTCGCCGGACGCTGATGATCTCGCCTTACTGAAAAGCCTTCGTTGTAAGCTACTTGTTGTTGTCGACAAACTGTCCGTTAATCTCTGATCTAGTTTTCGAAAACCGCCTCGACGAAATAGTCTCGGCTTCATAGAAGATCCCTTCTCTTCGCCGAATTAGTCTCGGCCTCGCAAACCATTCCGTTGACCGCTGACCTGGCCTTCGTACAAACCTTCCGTTCATCATTACGTTTCGGCCTCGTGAAACGGTCTAACGGTCCGTTGGCCGCTAGTCTCGCGTTCAGAAACTGCCTCATTGGATCAACCCTACGTTCGAAAAAAAGGTTCGCTGTTGTATTATACGATTTCTTCTCGGAAAGCGCTCCGTTGACCGCTTGTATCTCACCTGCTGAAAACCGCTCCATTGATCGCTGACCTCAGTTCCAGAAAAAGCTTCAATGGAATTATTTCGGCCTTGGGAAACGCTCGGTTGACCGCTGATTTGACCTTCGGAGAACCTGTCGTTGAAGTAATTTTCATATTATGGCAAAACGCTCGGTTGACCGATAATCTCACCATCATGAAACGCATATTCGACGTAAATATTAGCCTCACAACAAGGCTCTGCAGGTCGCTGATCCCGCCTTCTAAACGCGCTTCAACTACTTGAAATAATGTCTCGCTCGGAAACCTCTCGGTTGACCGCTGATCTCAGTCTTCGGAAACAAATATTCGCCCTATTGATCTCGGCCTCGGAAAAACCTGCGTTGACCGATGATTTCGCGTATGGAAACCACTGCCTCGTTGGAGTGTTACTGGGCTCGGGTACCGCTTTGTTGAACACCGATGATCTCGTCTTTGTTAAAGCGATTCAAAGAAAAAATCTCGGCCTCGGAAAACACTGCATTAATCAATAATGATGTCAGGCTTGGGAAGCACTTCGTTGACCACTGATTTCGCATTCAAATTCGGAAAACGCCCCGTTGACAGCACATATTATTGCGCTCGAAAACCCACTCGCAGAAAATAACGCTTCCTTAGTTGAAATATTTTTAGCCCTGAAAAAATGCTCCGTTGACCGCGGATCCCACTTTTGGAAACCGTTTCGTTGACTACATTTCAGCCTCGGAAAGTTTCGGTTGACCGCGGATATCATCTGCTGAAAACACTCGATTGAAATATTTAGTCACCTGAAAAATCTCCGTTGGCCGTTGATCTCGCCCTTGGAAACGGATAGACCGCATTGATCTCCGCCTCGTAAAAGGCTTCAGCAACCGCTTATCACACCTTCGGAAAATGCTTCGTTGAATTTAATTCGGCCTCAGGAAAAAGCAATTCGTTGACAGCTTATCTCGCGTTTGGAACCGGTTCGTTGAAATGATCTCACCTCCGCAAAACAATTCGTTGAATATCGTTGAATACATTTTGGCCTAGGAAAACGCGACGTTAATCTCTGATCGAACCTTCAAAAACCACATCGCCGAATGAAATCTCGGACCCAGAAAACCTTCCGTTGACCACTGATCTCACCTTGAGGGCACGCTTGAATCCTTCGGAGAACGCTTCGTCGAATAAATTGGGCATTGGCGGACAACGGTTCGTTGCCCGCGGCCAAACCGCTTCTTAGAACAGGTTTTAGCCTCGAAAAACGCTCCGCTGGCCGCTGATCTCAATGTTTCGGTAACAACAAGCTTCGTTGAAACAACTTCGGCGTCTGAAAAATGTTCCGTTGGGCTGATGGTGTCAGCTTCGGACGCATGCTACGACAGAGGTAATACTTTTCGTGTGCAAATGTTTTCTGAATGCCGGGGCTCCTTAATAACCCAAGATCGAACCCAAGATCGTCGGGAATACGCCCCATTCATTTTCCCACTAGTTCTCGTTGTCTGTGTACCTCGACCATGGGATTTGTCGTCCCGCAAGCAGTTATATTTTTCTCCAAATCAGGTTTGGGAGAGGTCTTTAAAGCCCCCAAACTGATGAACCTGACAAAAACAAGTAAGTGATGCACCTCTATCGTAGCACGCGTCTTCGGGACCGATTCAAGTTGAATTTATCTCGACCCAGACAACGGTCGGGGGATCCCTTTTTAAGGGCCCTCTTATGGCAGCTGTGGCTCGGGGTCACTCGCGCGAGTTACCCCCCTGTTCCTTTTGAGTCTTAGTTCGGTAGCCCCCCCAACTTGCCTTTAACGAAACCGTCGGTTTCAATACCAACTCCCGGTCGTATCTCCTGAAATACGGTGCCCCTCGACACCCCAACACTGTCGATCGATAGACGTTTGCGCACAAGAAAGTAAGTGTATGAACACTTTCGTTTCAATGGTACCCCTCCTTGACATGTATGTGCCGAGCAGCCATGAAACTTTCGTTGAAGAATATCGTTGGTTTTGGGGGGGAGCTATATATAGTAGAGTATTTTGCGGTCATAACCTTTCGTGCTTTTTTTCAAAATTTGCGACATGAATCCACAAAAAAAGGGAATGGTAAGCTACGCTGCACCGAAAAAAAAAAAAAAAGCAGCCAAAACAAAAGTACTTTTGCCCGTGAGGTACGGAGTCACTCGTGCGAGTGGCTCAAACCCGGTCGGGTAAATGAGGGTGGTAGCCGCCTTGCCGTAGCTTGGGCTTCTTGGTCTCGTGAACAACTTCTTCATTCATCCTTGTGATCCAACCTTCGGAAAACGCTTCGTTGAGTCTATTTCGGCCTCGGAAAGATATGCTCCCGTTGACCGCCATTCTCGTGTTGGGAAAGCCGACTCGTTGAAATAATCTCACCTCATCCTTCGGAAAACGCTCCTTTGGATACGTTTCGGAAAAAATTAGGAAAACCCGTCGTTGACCTCCGGGTCGAACCTTCAAAAAACCACTTCGTTAAATAAAATCTCTTGCACACCCGGAACACTCTCCATTGATTGTCAGTTGATCTCACCTTCGGAGAACGCTTCGTTGAAAAAAAATGGGCATCAGACAACGCTTCGTTGCCCGCGGCAAAACCGCTCCTTAGAACAACTTTCGAGCTCGGAAGCTCCGTTGACCGAGATGTTGTCGATGATCTCACCTTCGGAAAACCCCGTTGACCGTTGATGATGTCAGCCTCGGAGACTCACCTTCGGCGAACGCTTCTTTGAAAAAAATTGGGCATCGGACAACGCTTCGTTGCCCGCGGCAAAACCGCTCCTTAGAACAACTTTCGAGCTCGGAAGCTCCGTTGACCGAGATGTTGTCGATGATCTCACCTTCGGAAAACCCCGTTGACCGTTGACGATGTCAGCCTCGGAGAAAACGCCTCGTTGAAGTGATGTCGGCCTCGGAAACCATTCATTCAACTAAGTTGGGCTTCATTAAAACCATTTGTTCACCTGTTCTCGGTCTTGGAATAAACGCTTCGTTCTCGGCAGATCTCCCCTCCGGAAAACTCTTCGTTGATCGCTGATACCTCCTATGCAAAACGCTTCGTTGAATTCATATCGGCCTCGAAAAACGCTCTGTTGATGCCAACGTCGACGTCTCAGCCAAGACCCCTCATCCCTCGTACGATCTCCGTTTTGAGCCGGACGGTTCGAATGGTTTCGCCCTTCACACGTCAAGAGGATGCTTCCGACCTCCGGCTCCCTCGAGTCCTTCACGTCTTCCGAAAGGCCCTTTCCGGCCCTTCCTTTTCGGATTGATTCCTATTGTTTAGCTGTTTGTCGACATCACTGGCACTTATTTCTGGGGAATAAAGAAGAGCACAGGGCACATGACCTCACGTCCCGCCGTCTCGCGAGACTTCCGGTATTCACCCTCCACCTTTCCATCTTCATCCAGCATCAACTCTCTATCGCTCTGTTTGCACTAAAGCTCAACAAATTGGGAGTCCAGAGACGAACACGCTGGAGCGCGCACGTGCGAAAAGGGTTTCATTTATTGTCTATCGCTTTCTCACCCAAGCTCAACAAAATCAAACTCCCACATAGTGGTTGACGTTCTCTGCGATCTTGACGTTCGTTGTCTTGACTGCTGCTGTTGGTGGGAATCGTCATAATTCGAAAGTTCGTTTGCGCTATATATATAAACAAAGAGCGCACGAGCACAAGCTCTTGCTGTCTTCCGAAACTACCGGTATTTGCCCTCCACCTTTTTTATATCTTCCAGCATCAACTCAGTCTTCGTACTAAAAAAGTGCATCGTGTCGGGGGCGCTGAAACGCTCGCGGATAGAAAACGGCCACCACGCGATGTGCCCTTCAAATTCAAGAGCAACCCCCAAACGTTCTTAGTGCTGCAAGCAGATAGAACACGTGTTGTTCCTCACCGCATAGAAGGCACATTTCGCCCGGAACAGGTTTGTCATTCCCCTCCCCGTCCAAACTGCCACACCCTGATCGGAAGCCTGCATAGACTTCAACCGTATTGTCACAACATCCCCCCTAGCTGGTTAGCCGAATTCAAAGGCCAGCTACGCAATATTCCAGACGTCGGACCCAAGCTAACATACCTCACCGAAAGTGAAAGGATAAATCCCTACGTGTTTTTGTATTGCTGCTATTGGAAAAATGCTTCCAAGCGTTCTAGACGCGCCGTGCTACACGCTATCGTGTCAAACGAACCGTTCACTTCAATCGGAGCCTGTCTATCTGCTCGCCATGTCCGTACCTTTAAAACAGAACGCTTGACATTCCTGCCACCGCACCTGACGCAATGGCCCAGATTCGATGACACCAACTCGCTTGTCTACATCGAGTCAAAACGAACAGCCGCATTAATCTCGGCCGAGTCGCGGGCGGGCTGAAACGCCAGAAACGGGGCAGTTCTCGGCCGCGACTTTAGCGCTAGTTCCACCCGCAAGTAGGTTCTTCCAACGGCAGCGAGCCTCTCCACTTTCCTCCTTACCAAACCACATGCCCAGACTGGCCGATACAGCATCGAAGCCCACTGATGCCTCGATTGTTTACTACGCCGAATCCCGCCATATCGTCGTGCAACTCCCCCCTTAGCTGGGTGGCCTGGAAAAACCGTCACGCGATACTTGCGACGGTTTCTGGTATCTCTTTGAGTTGCGACATATGCCCGCATTTGTTTCAGGCGTTTTCGCGGCGACGGGTCTGGATTTCCGGATCCGTCCACGACTGTCCTGTGATTGAAACGGATCCATCAACGATTATCCTGCGAAATCACGGTTGACTCCACCACTGGTGATGTGTCTGTCATCTATCTATGTCGTTACTGTCGCTTGGTACGGTAATACCAGCAATCCACCGGAAGCACAACCTTGCCCCTTGTGTTCATGGGCGTTCCGCGGGTCATGCTACTATCTCTTGTGAGCTGCTGCTGCGCTTAGAGTTGCAGAAGAACTAGGTGCCCGACGAGACGAACGCGTTCATGTATAATCAACACAGGAGGAAGTCGTCTCGGCGTTAGACGATGGTCCACTCGCACGCCGGGCTCCACTGCTGCATCACAGACGAACGACGGACACTGTCAGATCTCGAAATGGCACAACCAAACTTGCCCTGTCGCCTCCAAGCTTGGAACCGGTCGCTCGTTTTATGTCCACTTGGCACGCCACGGATCCATGGCTCCGCGGCCAGTCTAAGTCGCAAACCCGTTTTTCGGTGGTGTTGCTTTACCGCTGATTTCGATTTGCTCGCTCCTCAACGAGGGCGCGCCACGGCGAGAAGCATAGAAGGGCACCCCTCTCCATCTCCCCCTTCCTTGCCCCGTCCGGAATCACCAAACAAAACGTCGCGGCGCAAGGGGCTCATCCGCCGCCCAGACACAGGCTACGATAGAGGTCGTAGCACCTTCTTTTTGCAAAAATGTTTTCTGAATGACGGGGCTCCTTAACCCAAAATCGTCGGAAATTTTGTTGTTAACTATAATAGCCTATTTTTTGTTGTATACTCAAGCCATGGGATTGTTTCTTCGGGTAGCCCTTTTTTTGTTTTCCCTAATCAGTTTTTGGGAGAGGTATCTAGATGTGGGTTTAGGTGCCCAAGGTTCGACTCGAGGCTTGCGACAGTTTCTCTTTTTTTTAGATCTATGCGTAGCGTAGATACACGCCAGGTGATGGGTGACAGATTCGACGGCGAGCCTGGAGCGAGAGAAGAGTGACAGATTTGCATGACCTATCTGCTCACGCATTCTCAGATGGCCTCGGGGGCAATATTGTCGATTATAGCTCGTCTGTCTGTCGACGAAGGATTGTACCGAGATCTTACTGATTGATGAGATCATCAGGAGATCTGATGTCACAATGGTACGGTAAGAAACGAAGATCTTATGACCACAAAGAAAGGTAGAGCTTACCACATATTCGATAAAACGGTTGACGCACACTGCTGTGTACGAGACGAAGGGGTTTCACCGTAAAATGGTTGGTTGGTTGCGTTTCATTGGGTTAGGGTTAGGGTTAGGGTTAGGGTATATTATAAAAAATGAAAATACACTCCACCCCTAATAATCTAGCAACTCGCATTCACTTGTAATAATTAAGAAACCAGCCTACACTCGATATTCTAGTACGAGCTCACCACTTATTCGATAAAATAGTCGACGCACGCTGCTGTTGTGTGTACGAGACGAAGGGGTTTAACCCTACATTGGTTGATTGCGTTTCATTGGGTTAGGGTTAGGGTATATATGATTTAAAGGGTGTGTCAACTATTTTCTCGAATATGGGAGGAGATCCTCGCGGTGATCTCCGAATATGTGCAGGTTGTACGAGACATGACTCCCACACAGGGCGCGTTAACGCCTTTACAACTAGAAACCCTTTCGGGGTACAAAATTACTTGAAGTTAGTATAGCGAGGAATTTTGGGGCTCATCACTACTAATGGAAACCTTTTGGGGGGACAAAATTACTTGAAGTTAGTATAGGGAGGGATTTGGGGCTCTTCACTACTGGAAACCCTTTTGGGGACAAATTTGCATAAAGTTATAGAGTATAGGGAGGAATTGGGGGCTCCAAAACGGTTAAGTGAGGATCCTCAGAAAAGCCAACGAATGGAACATCTCTACCTCATCATGTGGGGACGACGCAATGTTGAGCTCTTCTGGGCGAATGGAGGACATCTGAAACCGTCCATTCTTCAAGTACACGAAGAGTCACCAATACAATTGCGCCGCTTTTGCCCCCCCCCGCGCACGCGTAACCGATACATACCGAACTTTGTATATAGAACCAAAAAAAAGTTTGATAGAGGTGTCACTGCCCCATGATCTAGAGGTTTCGCCCGCGGGCCAGTCTGATCTCGGTGTCCTTGTAAAACGTGCAAGGATGAAAAGCAAAAGGAATCAACACGCTCTATAGTGGAGGAGCTGGAAAGACGTACCGTACAGCGCACGGCCACCACGACCTTGGGGAGAACTCGAAACAGCTTGCGATGAAACGAGTCCCTCAACCCTTTCAGCACCGCAGTCCCGACATTAGCACAAAACACTTGGAGTTAAACTATGATAGAATAATGTTACGAGTTGGAAATGGGCTGTAACGCCTTCACTGGATAGAATAACGTTACGAGTTGGAAATGGACTATAACGCCTTTATTCAGCTGGAAACCCGTTTTTGGGACAACCTCACTTAGAATTAGTATAGGGAGGGGGTTTTAGGGCTGCTGCACCCACGTGTTTTGGGGTAAAAGCACTTCGAGTTGACGCGTGCTACGATAAAAAGCAGGTGCAACTTTGCTTTTTGTTCTGAGGCTCTTGATCAGTTGAAGCGGTCTATCATTTGCCGGTCAGAGACAAAAGCTTGTTTTGAGCGAAACGAAAGTGAAACCCTTTGATGAGCAGACTCATGCCTTATTGTAATGTTATTGGTGGGGACACAGAGTGCCCCCTGCAGGTCTGCCAGTTGAGCAGGTCCTCGGATAGCATTCACTTTCTGAGTCTTCGCAGTCGTAGCTTTATTGTATTCCACCAAAGCCCCGGATGGCTTCTGAGATCGGAGGCACGTGCCTCCGATGTATTTCCTGACTATCCCGAATATGAAACGCCAACATTGTCGTACAAAGCCCATCCAAATTATCTCGAAATATGGATAATTACAGGTCATTCGAGGCTTATGCTAACACTAGACCACCCTGATGATCCGCATATATATGCAGAAAAATGGGAGATTTGGGGAAACTCCGGTTCTACGAACTAGACCATGAGTCGAAGATGCGGCTCCTCAAAACCCACTCCCACACCTCTAACGGCCTGGCTATGGAGCCAGGAACACACGAAGAAAAACAGAACGCAGACCCTACAACAAGGCAAAAGTCACCCATCAACAACCTGCCGCGTACCGCCGGTGTGGCGGGGGGGTGGCAGAAATATCTCTAGGACCTGACGCATACCGCCGGTGTGGCGGGGGGGGCAAGAAAGACTCCACGGCAAACCAACCACAGAAAAGGCATTATGGCAAGGCGATGCCTCGTCTATATGGAAGGGAACACAGGCGCTAGCACAAAGGAGAATTCATGTGAAAAACCTCCCGCGGGCCATCGGCTTGGCGGGGGGTTAGACCTAGAAACGACAAATACCCGGGATGGAAGGTGACCGCACTTACATCCTCGCGAGGAGGAAAAGTGTTTAGCCGAAGGAAACAAAGTAGATCAAATACAACACACAAAAAAAATAAAGATGACACACATGCCCGTAGATAGCCCTGTACCACGTTACGCGCGAACAGGGTACCCTAGTCGCCCCCCGGCTCTGGGTTGAGGAGGGCGTCGGCAGGGCGAAATTGAACAATGACGAAAAAGCGACAGCCATGTGCCTCAGATAGCGGCGTTTTACCCGAACCCTGGCCCGGCACTGAGCAGGGGGCTCGACAGGACAAGAAGAAAAAAAAATGGAAAGATCCGCCCCAAAGCCCGACTAAGACTCTCAGAACACTACAAACGATCCAAAGACAAAGACTCAAATCTCATGACTCCGAAAAAGGAAGAATTATCGAGGAGCGGTGGCGGCTTGAAAGTCAACTGGCCACGGCCGCGCCTCGAGATTCGTCTACCTGACGTTGGATTCCCCAAGGAAACGCACTGGCGATGTGAACTTGCATGCACCAAGAGCCTCGTACGGCTCCCGTCGAAATCGTGTATCGAGCCGGGGGAAGAGGAAGTTTAATCGGTTCCGGGTCGTCCAGAAAGCAGACCAGGTATACCTTGTCCTTGATAGTGCTCGGGCTGATTTTTCCAAGCCACCATCACCCATCGTCTCCCTTGGGCTAAAAGTTGGCTCGCTTAGGAAGGACCGTGTAGTGGTAGCGACGGAGTCAATCGTCGCGGGGAAAACAGGCGTAGCCCGGCGCTAGGAAACACTCCCTGTTGTTGCGGAAGAGCTCGCGCTGTGCCGCCCCGATCCGCATTCGGCGGTAGAGGCGGTTGGTTTGGCGGTGCTGGTCCGGGGTTCCGGCCCAATAACGCAAGATGTGGGGACGGGAGAGGTGGAGGTCTATTTCCTGCTCCCAGGAAGGTTCGTAGAGTCCCGCCCAATGCGTCTTGTATAGCATCACGATGACGCCACCTCGCTCCCGTACCGACTGATGACCGGTGATCTGCTCCACCTTCAGCCGTTGGAGGGGAGTCGAAACGTCGTCTTGGGTGACGTGGTACCCGCGGGAACGTTTTGGAAAAATTGTTGAGCACGTACTGCATCAGCCCCGCCGGTAGGTATTTGGGCATGTCCCCACTGTCGTGGGGGTTGGCGCAGGGTTTGCAGCGCTCGATGGTCACAAGCCGACGAGCATCCGAACCAGGCAAATCGGAAGGGAGACCCAAATAGAGGTGATTGCTCCCGAACGGCGAACCGTCCGGGGTCTCGGTGGTGGAGCAGGGACCGACTGCCAGAATCTTGTACGGGTCCGTCCAGTTAAGCGCGAGTTTGGCCTTGAGTACCTTGGCGTCGGTGTTCGCCTTCACACCCTGGCGGATGGTAGAGGCAGAATTATACACCCATGACCAACCACCCGTAGCGAAGTTAGGTGCTGGATGCAGCGCGCCGGCGAGGGCGGAGTTTATGCGTGTAACACGAGAAACCGTGAGGGCGTGGAGTGCGCGGACAATGTGGCTCGCGCGCTTTTGCCGGTCGGTGGCCAAGTCTCAATAGGCCAGGTGGTCACGGATCAGACTCTGGTGTCCCACGACACCAGTGCGGTCGAAAACCGTCGGGGGGGGGCATGGGAGTCTGCCCATGTGGACCTCGTTGGGCGCCAGACCTGTTGCCGCGCTGACGGAATTGTTATAAACGAATTCGACGTGGGGCAGATGCAAGTCCCAATCGTCTTGTCGCTCGTTGACGACCATAGCCAGCATTTGGGCCACAGTGTGATTTACCAGCTCAACGCCCCCGTTACAGTTGGGATGATAGAAGCTTGTAGCAAGCTTGTGCACGTCCAACAGCTGATATACAGCTTGCAAAAGCTTGGAGCAGAACTGCAGTCCGTTGTCCGAGAGTATGCTGCGCGGGCACCCCCACAAGGGGATGTATTGGTTCACCAGGATATTGTCTGGACCCTCCGCGGTGAACTCAGCGGCAATGACGGGGAACATGTCAGCCGGCGACTGACGCGATCGGTGAACAGCAGGATGTAGGTGTTGCCTCGTGGTGTGACCGGAAGGGGGCCGAAGTAGTCCACACTGACGGTGACACCTGGAGCTTCCGGTAGGGGCATTGTAATATTGGGCCAGCGGACAGTCAGCCGTGGGGTTTTCCGCGCTTGGCACTTCAAGCAGTGGCGAAGCCACCACCGGGTGCACACACTCATGCCAATCCGCCAATAAAACCACTCCAGCATGCGCAACGTGCGCGTGGTGCCCAGGTGACAAGAGGCGCGTCGTGCATATGCCTCAGCCCCAAGGCGCAAAAAAAAGTACTGGTCGACGGGTGATCTTGGGGCTTGTGCTGGAAGCTCGCGGAGACGTGCAGTGCAACATGCTGGCTGAGCGCGGAGCAAACAAGTCTGAAGGGCGGGGCTTGGGCAGTTCCGCTGCGGAGTGGTCTATGGGACACAGCTGGCGGGGAACTGATGCGACCAAAAGCCGAGAAGAGGAGTGTGCTCCGAAGCGCAGTGTCGCCCGCACGTAGTTGGAAGGTGTCGTCCATGTCGTACGTGCCCGGTGACCAACAGGCGGGGCCCCTGCCATCTCACTGCTGCTGTGGTCGCCGTTGGAGGAAGAAGGGCGCTCCCTCCATCGAGAAGCCATCCGTGAAGAAACAGGGGTTGTCTGCTCGATGGAAAGCAAAAGCAAAATCGCTACGAAACACAGCTGTCGGAGAGATTGGAGGAACGCTGCCACAATAGCAAGTCTATCCTGTCGATGACGCCATGTGAAAGGTTATTGGTGGGAACACAGAGTGCCCCCTGCAGGTCTGCCAATTGAGCAGGTCCTCGGAGAGTACTCACTTTCTTAGCCTTCGTAGTCGTAGCTTTACTCGACTCAACCAGAGGCCCGGATGGCTTCTGAGATCGGAGGCAATGCCTCCGATCTATTTCCTGACTATCCCAAATATAAAACGCCACCCTTATCATACGAAACCCATCCAAATTATCTCAAATACGGATATTTACAGGCCTTTCGAGGCCGTATCTTACCATATATATGTGTGTATAAAAGCAATTTTTTTTCTTGGCAGAAAAAGGCGCGTGCTACGATAGGGGTAGCAGTTTTCGTCTGAAATGGTTTCTGAATGACTTAAGACACTCCTTAATAACCCAAAATCGTCGGAAATACGCGGGGTTTTCATGATTCTCGTTGTGTACCTAGGCAATGAATGGTATTTTGCTTCCGGTAGCAGTTTTATTTTTCTTCAAATCAGTTTTGGGAGAGGTCTCAATTAACCCACGTTGTTAACCCAAAACCGCGTAAACATAGTGGACTTGTAACGCGTGCTACGATAGAGGTGCACCACTTTTGTTCTGAGGTTCCTCAGTTTGGGAGCCCCATCATTTAGAAAATATTTCAGCCAAAAAGGGGTATACCTTATTACCTCCGTCGCAGCAACCGTCAATTATCAATTATACAGCGGGACTCAACCATAGCTAGCTGGCTGATTCTACCATAGCCCCCCCTCCCCCTAAACCAGCGATTTCCTTTTTAACGAACGTTTCCGTACATAGCTGCGCGACACGAGGAATGATTTGCTACGAATAAAAAGAGTCTCTTCATACTTTTTCTTGTTTGCAAAGGATTATCGAACGATGACGTCGGGGTGGCGAGGGACACCGTATTTTCGGGAGATACGGTCAGGAAGAGCTGGTTTCAAAACTGTACTGGCGATTTCGTTAAAGAAACGTTGGGGGGGCTACCGTAAAACGACTCGGCTACGGTAGGGGGGATGTTGTGATGATGTAATGATGACGTTAGGATATACCCACTTTTTAATTACTGGCGAGGTTTGAGAAACTGGCACGTTCTACGATAGAGGTATTAACAGCACTTTCTTTATGATTGTTTTCTGAATGACGGGGCTCCTTAACCCCAAAATCGTCGGGAAAAGGCCCTTTTTTTTGGCATGATTATCGTTGTGTACCTAGGTCATGGGAATTTTCATCAGGCAGCAGTTGTATTTTTCTGCAAATCATTTTCTGGAACAGGTCTTAAGCTACCAAATTGAGGAGACCCCAGAGCACCTTTAATTTATCGTAGCACGCGTCAACTCGCCCGAGCGGCTCTGCACCCCAATCAATGACGAAAAAAAAAATTACTACGATGGGCTATTTGTTTGGCGCGGTGTAGCTTAACCATCTCATGGCAGTGTTCATATGGCAAACAACAAAGAACAGAACGACCGACAGGCATAAGATCGCACAGCAGAATAAAGGGGGTCACTCCAGCATGGGATCGCACAGCAGAATAAAGGGGGGTCACTCCAGAATAAGATCGCACAGGAGGTTGACTCGCGCGAATGAACGCCGAGCCACTGCAGAAATAGGCCCTAAAAATGACCCAGCCACGGTCGCGTGCAACCCACAAGCCCTTTCTGGCTAAAATAATTTCTAAAGGAGGGGGCTCCTTAACCCCAAATCGTCGAAAATTGCCATTTTTTTTGCGTGATTTTCGGTTGTGTACCCAGGCCATGGGAAGTTTCATCTGGTATCTCTAAATCAGTTTCTGGGCTGTCTTGAGCTCCCAAAAAATCGTGGAACCTCGCGCAGAAAAAAAATGGTGCGCCTCTATCGTACCACGTGTCGACAGAGGTAGCCTTTTTTTGGCTGACACTTTTTCTGAACTTCCAGAGGGGCACCTTAACCCATAAATCGTCGGAATTCCATTTTTTTTCCGGTATATACGTCGTTGAGTATCCGGGACATACATGGAGATTTTTTCATCGCGCACCACTGTTTCTTTTCGCCTGAAAATCATTATTGGGATGCGGTATGACGCATGCTACGATACAGGTGCTGTACCTTTTTTTGGCTAAAACGCTTTCTGAACTGACGGTGCTCATTAACCCAAAATCGTCGGAATATCATTGTTTTTTTTCGTCATATACGCCGTTATATACCTGGGCCATGGATTTTTTTTCATCGAGCAGCGCTTTTACACTTCCTAGTCAAAAATCATGTTTTTGGGGTGCGGTATGCCGCCTGCTATGACAGAGGTAGTGTACCTCTTTTTGGCTAAAACGCCTTCTGAAATGACGGTGCTCCTCAAACCGAAATCGTCGATGGTGGGTGAATTTCGATATTTTTCCGTATTCATTGTTGTGTTTTACCTAGGCTTCACGGGGTTTTGTCTGGACACCTTGTTGCACTTTTGGTTTCTCTCAAATTCTGTTCCAGGGTAGGGAATAGAGCTCCTGAAGTTAGCGGACACTCGAAACAAAAATGGGGGGACCTCTACACCGTAGCTTTGGTCGTCATGGAGCCCCTTGAGAAGAAAGCTACGGTAAAGAGGGGGGGTCACATTTGGGGTCGTATGTTGCAGTATCTCAGGTCGACTCGCGCGAGGTTCCCCCCTGATTCCATTCGCGGTCTTCAAGTTCAGTGCTACTTCGTTTTTGCGACGTGAATGAATCCGCCATGGAAGGGTTAGCTACGGGGGGTGCCAATTATCAACCGCCTATAAAGTGCTTTCGCTAATAGTAAGGTGCAAAGTATCTCGCGTGCGAGCGGCTCAAATCAAGGAGCTCGAAAAAGGGGGTATATCATAACGGCTTCATGACAACATCCCCCCTAGTACCGTACCCTTGTTTGATCTTCACTAAGTTAGTTGCACCTCCGAAAAAAAAAAAAAAATGGACCTCTACCGTAGATTGCGTCTCCAGTCGTATCATGATGTGTTACGGAGATCCATTCCCGTTAACAGTGACAGGATGAAATCACACACAAAAAGGAAAGCATCTCGCCACCCTTCAGGCGAGCTCTCCTACGCTACGGCTGGTTTTCGATTGAGGCTCTGTATAA
The DNA here is from genome assembly GCA_012845835.1 of Undaria pinnatifida. Classification (NCBI taxonomy): domain Eukaryota; class Phaeophyceae; order Laminariales; family Alariaceae; genus Undaria; species Undaria pinnatifida. The sequence goes on from JABAKD010000007.1 coordinate 11,263,076, forward strand.
CCTTAAGGGCAAGACCGGGCAACAACAAATAAACGTGCGTCAAACGCTATCATACAAACGCGGGGTGATTTTTCGTCCCCTTTTTTGTTTGATAATTCATCCCGCTAAAGCAATGGATCTCCGTAATTAAGGTTGATCTGAATCGGTTCTATTCAAGGCGTGATACCAAGGGTGCAGGGGGATATCACAAAAGCGGACGGAGAGGCAATAACACGAACAAACCGCCCAACACGCGCAGACCCATAAAAGGATGGCGATCGGCACGCACTCCGCGCTGTAAAGCGGCCTTCCAGGTTCCAAAAAAAAAAAAAAAACTTCGCGCTGAGCCTTGCCTCATTGAAGAGACCCTTCAGCCAAAGAAAAGCCAAAATGACCTCGCGCTTCGCGCTCGGCCTTATATCATTACAACTCCCGGTACCACGGCGTTAGCCCTGTACAAAGCCCTTGCTGGCGGATAACCCCCCGCCCCCCCCGGTCACAATTCGGCAGCCACAATTCGGCAGCTACACGATATGCTCGGGATAGTTGTGAACCCTTATAATACTGAAACATATATTACACTAATTCCACACGGTGCGTCCTCAAAAAGACAGGTGCAGGTATATATGGGCTAGTTATACCGTAATGGATCGGTTTCATGTCAACAACTGCACAGATTACACGCTTTTGCCACCACGCCAAGCCTCTCGCGGCACCGCTCCAAATCAGACACGCGAATGGTACGCTGAGCAAAATCCTAAGGATCTGCCCAAAACACCGGGGGGAGGCGGGGGGGGGGAGGGTACTCATGGCCGTAGTCGGAAGACCAGGAACCTGCGCATCCCTGCAATGTCAGGACGGAGCATGCCGGGTTGTCACCGACCAGGCCATCTATCAGTTCGACGCAGCGCAGGGCCAGAGAACGTCGAAAATACGTCGAAAATCGAAGAACCACCACAATCATCACAACTGGTAACATCATCAGCTTCACCGACACCACCTAAACAGCCAACGCCGCCACGAACACCACGACCACTAACACCACCAACAAGACGATCAACACCACCACCACGATGACCACCGCCAACACAACCACTACCAACACCACTACCACCACAACATCCACCACAACCACCAACAACAAAAACACACGCTCATACTATCACCCTTTATAGTTCCCACGAGTGTCGACACTGGAGACATTGGACGATGACTCGAACCTGCCAGAACAACAGAAACGTGAAAATAAAAAAAAACGAAGCCCGTCACGAAAAATAGAAAGGGAAAAAAACACGGAAACAAGGCGAGGGAAGGAAGGAACAAGCGGGCAACAATCAGACAGGTTACCAGCAGGGTACCACAAAGAGTACAACTAACCAGCAACGCTTACCACACATTCGACAAAAGCACACTGACAAGCCAGCCGCTAAAATGTTTCGAGATGTTTCTTTGGTCAACGTACGCACACGCACGAACATGCCCGCTTGGATCCCGATCTCGCCCCCACCCGATCCCACCGGGACCTAGGCCCTCCGAAAAGACTGCTAGAACATCGAATAAGCGGTGTACTACCGTCCAGGTTATTAGCATCCATAAGCCGCGGTGTGTTTACGCAAAATATCTAAAAATGCAAGGGTACCGACAAAGAAATACGTTGTATGTGCCCAAAAAGTGTCTGCCGACGGCACGCCTCAACCGAGCAATTACTCTGCATCTTTGCCTTCTCCATTGGCTGTACACTCTGCCATCCCACGGCAGCGACTGCACAGGTGTGGCCGTATCATTGGCATTTTACCTTGCATCTGGTGACATGGCACTTCCCCACTTTTGTGTTGTGGACTACGAGGAGGAGTCCTCGGAGCTGATACCGCCGGGCCCGCCGTCGCGAGTCGGTACAGGGCGCAGCGTTGAGCTCCTAACGTGAGGAACTCAATGTCTCACCCGAAACATGACTTCGAAGGCGTTCGTTCGCGCAACCCGACCAGTACTTCTACGCGCTAGTCCTCAAACAAATACGTATACTCCTAAATTTATCATATTAACCGAGATAGATAACTCCACCCTTGAGGAGCTCAATCGGCCAGAAACGCTTGGCCCCAAAAAGCGCAAACCCCTACCGTGGGACGACTCTACAAAACTTCCAAGCACAACGATAGTTTATAAAACTGTTCCAAATACATCAGCTGCGAGTTCGATAAATTCAGGGTCGATACGGCATGGCTAATTGCTTACTCTGTCCACGACGGCAGGTAACGATATTCTACACGACATCTGGCTTATTTCTCACCCTGTCCACGACGGCTTTTCTTCTCCACGTGCGGTACTGCGTTCGCTCGTGGGCGCATTCTGGACACGTGAAACGCTCCGTCACAGTGTGGAACGGGCTGTCGCGGCTCGACGTCACCTGTCAAAATATATGAAAAATTACATACGTATGGTATACATGTCATTTTACATTTTTGCCTCTGTTTTCGGACATTTCGTGCTCGCGCCTTCATCCGAAACGTCAGAGGGGGTGGGCACAATTCGGACCTTGGGGTCACGTTGCTCGAGGTTTGGGCGGGATCCGTGCAGTGTGTCGCGGAGGTCCATTTCAACTTTTTCGGCCTTGGGCAAGGATAAGGCAAATCCCCCGGTTTCAGCATCCCCTATCCCCGTGTGCTTACATAAGTGTGGAGAGGCAATTTTTTCCGCGCGCATTTTTTTTCTTCTTTTTTTCGTGAAGATCGTTGATGACGGACAGCAGACAACATGCGGAGAGCACAACGCTACAACCCTGCCGCACAACAGCAGCAGTGGGCAACACCATGTACGTGTGCATGGCGTGTCCTCGATATGCTGCGGCGGGCTGTTTGTGTTGGAGCCTGTCTTTTGTCACCCCACCATACCACATATATATGCTGTGCTGTCGCTGCGTGCGCATGTCCATCGATCGCGCCACGATTTCCGCAACATCCCCGGGGCTGGGGTTTCTGCATCCCTTATCCCCGTGTGCGTACGCAAGATTCGGAGAGGCAGTTTCCGCGCGTAAAATTTTAGTGTTTTTTTGCGAAGATCGCAGATGACAGACAACAAACAACATGCGGAGAGCACAACGCTACAGCCCTGCCGCGCAGCAGTAGCAGTAGCAGTAGGCAACGCCATTTATGTGCGCATGGTGTGTGCTCGCTATGCTACGGCGAGTTGTTTGTGTCGGGGCCTGTCATTTGTCACCTCACCATACCATATGTTTCTGCTGTGCTGCCGCTGTGTGCGCATGTCCATCGATCGCCCCACTTTGGGCGGAAATATAGGGAACTTTGTAATAGTAATTTAGATACCAACCCATCCTTACATTACGCCCACAGTGCCAGTGTCAGTGTTCTTGTGTACATACCAGGGGTAACATTTCGTGTCGGACATTGTTGCCCACACCACAGATCACAGGCACCAGACAAAATGCGGACAGGACGACGCTACGTTACAACCCCGCCGCACAGCAGCAGTAGGATACATCATGTACGCGCGCGTGGCGTGTCCTCACTATGCTGCGGCGAGTTGCTCTTGTCGGAGCCTGTCATCTGTCTCGCTACCATACCGCAAATTTCTGCTGTGCTTCCGCCACGTGGGCGTGTTCATTGGTCGCGTAACTTTCGAGTACCCGAAAAGTGCAAAAAATATTGCTTTCGAGTACACCCAAGAAGTACTGCGGTTAAGCGCGAAATCGCTATTTTTTCCGAGCATGTTTGTTGTATGTACAAACAAATGAAGGGTCATCGCGTCCGGTAGTGATGATAATCATGTGTCCTTGCGCCACTCCCCTACGCACTTCCCGGAGAGGAACCTCATATGTATACAGTAAAAAAGAAAAAATTCACGTCAGAACACACTTCAGCTGTGAGATCGACCAAAAAAGGATTTTGATCACAAATCATCTTCGCAAACTGCGTATGTGTAGTACCATGATAACAAACCCACAAAACAAAGTATCGAGTCGGAACGGCGCTGAGCAACCACAAAAACGGAAGGAAAGAGCGCTTTTCTAACCAGAATCGCACCCCTCCCCCCCCCCCCCCCCCACCCCCATCGGCCCCAACAGGTGGGTCAAACAACAGAGAGTCAACAGATTGGTTACCAGGAAATGCGGCACACGTCCGACATGGGACACACCAGATCCCTCCTTACGGAGGGCATTTTCACGCGCCATGCATGACCCGACCCGAGTCATCCCACTGTGGTAGAGGTTGCAGTTGTCGGATTAATTAACAATGTGCCCGTGCGACTGAGCTATTCAGGCGTGGAACCATCGGTTAGTACGATAATTCTACGAGTACCTTAGTTTTAGTGTAGGAACATCGCATAGAAAACGATGGTCGGGTTAAGCGAACGGATGACTTCGAAGTCATGTTTCGGGTGAGATATCCAGCTCCAAATACTAGGAGCTCAGGAACTTCTGCTGCACCGGTAGCGTGCGATGATGACCCGACCCGCCGCCCGTGCCAGGAGGTTCTCAAAAACCTCGCGGGTCTAGTGGGTCTGGTCACGAGGTGTGTGAAATCTCACGGGTCGGGTCGGGTCGGGTCGGAAGGTGTTCAAATCTCGCGGGTCGGGACGGGTCAACCTGATCCGACCTGACCCGTGAGAAGCCCTGTAGCCAAATGCGCACCATCTGGATCATCTTTACCGGGTGGCGAATGTACTACATGGCTCTCGTGTACCTGGTACCCGTTTCACACAAACTTCAGGTGTGACTTAGGCTGAGTGTGACTTAGGCTGAGAGTTTTCTGCATGCTTTCAACTTTTTGAGCCTGGAACCTGTTTAAAACAAACTCAAGGTGTAACTTAGTCCAAGATTATTCTGCATGCTTTCAACTATTGAGCCTGGAACCTGTGTAAAACAATTAAGGTGTGACTTAGGCGGAAAGTTTTCTGCGCGGTTTTCAACTTTTGAGGGTGAGTTTCTTGCGAGTTATCTCTTGCTTTGATAGAGCCGGTGCTGTAGGCGATGGGGATTATCAGCCATCCTGTCGAAGCTGGCCAAAAGTCGTCAAAACGGCCGAGCTATCTCGAGCGCTACAATATGCTCACCTCTCTGATGCGCTTGCGGGCCAGTTTTTCCCTCTCTTGTCTCACGGAGAGCGGCGCGAGCTCGTCAGAGCTCATCCGGACCTGTCCCGGCACGAAACACGCAAAAGCCCAGGTCGACCGCTGTGACATAGACTTCACCATTCACTCGTGTGGGCGAGTTGGCGGTTACTTTGCGTCGTTTACTTGGTAGGTGTGGCTAATTATTTGTCCTTTGGCTGTGAACTGATTTTTTTGTTTATTATGTCCTTCGTTCTTGCCCGGTGCATAGAACCACTCACGCCCGTGACCCCCTTTTTCAATCGTCCACTCCCGGGATGTCAAGTCGTTCACACGCTAACCTTGAGTAGTTGATGATCGCATGACGACCAAAGCTATAATTACGGAGATCCACTGCCAGCAGAATGAATTATCCAAAAAAAAGGGGGGGCAACAAAGCCCCCGCCTTCGTTTAAAAGCGTTTGACTCAAGTTTATTTTGTTGGCCGGTTTTACCAGGCATACAGAGCCTCAATCGAACACAGTCGTAGCGTAGGAGAGCTCGCCTGAAAGATGGCGAGATGCTTTCCTTTGTGTGATTTCATCTTGTCAACAATGGACCTCCGTAAATAATAAGTGGCCACTCAAGGGTCATTCGACGACCACAGGATGAACACTTTGGTCATCCGTTGATGATCGTCAAAATATCACAGGATCAACAGTTTGATGGCCACTGAAACGATCACTTGATGTCCACGTAATGAACATTCATGTCCATTATATTACCTGGTCGTCTCATCCACATTTCGTGAAAATTGAATATCATTCGATGATCATTTCACCATCGTTTGATGATTATTCGATGATCATTTCAGCATCGTCTGATGAACATTTGATGGACACCGAATTTTCACTTTTACATCTTTCATTTCCGCCCTCCCCTGCTGCTGCTCACCAGAACGTTTCGCGGAATGGTTCCGGCCAATACCCTTGCTCCGAGAGGGTCATTCTTGCTGCCTTGTAAATGCGAATTTAGTGACCATTCGTGCCGGGACAGGTCCGGATGAGATGGCCATTACTACCTGGTTTATATTACCATCACAATTATCGGACCCATTCCCTGCTGCTCACCAGAACGTTCGGCAGAAGGGTCCCGGCCAATACCCTTGCCCGAAGCGGGTCGTTTTTACCAGCTCTTAGATTAAACGACATTTCTCTCGCCTTCGCCTTGTAGGCCTGTCGAGAAAAAAAAAAAATGTCGGGATTAAGGGGGAGTGGGAGAAGGGGAAATAGGCGGGGGGGCAAAAAAGGAGGGCAAATTGGGGGGGTGGGGGGAGGAGGGGGGGCGGGGAGAGGACGGGAGTGGAGTGGAGGGGAGGGAGGGAGGAGGATGGCGGCGGGCGAGGAGGAGGGGGGGCGGTAGTGAGCGTTGCACCACTACTAAAAAGTCCCGCTTTACTGTCGAATAGTTCGTGTCAAAAAAAGGGGTTTGCTATGCTAAACGCCATTATTTTCGAACTACTCTAGCGTATTTTGTAACTTTTTTTTGTCGCACCGTTTCCCCAGAAACGCAATAAAAAGGGTCAAGAGACAAGGCTTCCTTCCTGGCCGGGTCGCCTTTGTCACGAAAACCTATGATAGGGGCGTGCACCACAACATTTTCCGCGGCTTCCCACCTGAGAAGTTTTGCTACCTCACCAAAACATCTAGAACTGTTGGAGAAAACTGGAAACGGTGCGACAAGCGATAAACATCCCACCCCCTTGGCTTAGGTACCAGACTGGGTTATAAACTCGTCTGCGGTGGTTGGTGTTACTTGCCGGGGGGGTCCATTTTTATTTTTGGATATTTCATCACTCCCTCTCCCCCCCCCCCTTTTGCTGCTTGCGACGCTTCTGGGATTTCAGGCAAAACCAAACCCAAAAGGGGGACTAAGGCCCTTGGTAGGGACGGTACCCCCATTTTCACTACCAGGTTTTCACCACCAGCGCGAATGAATCTGACTCACTGACAAAACAACTCTACGCGTTTTTGTGGCGTAGTCGGCACTAGAAAACAGAAACCGACATTCTTAGTACGACTAGAAACTATTTGGTGGCTCAAGTCATGCCAACTTACAACTCTAGAGATCGAGCAGTGCCTGAGATGAGGAGATACGTCTTTGACGAGGGCTGCGGTAGGGGGGTCATTTTGGTGGCCTGTTTTTGGTCGCAATGGCTCGAGGTCACGCGCGCGAGCGACCCCCCTGTTCCTTTGTGGGCTTTAATCTTTCGCGCTGATTTGTACTTTGCGATACGAATCCGCAGTGGAATGAATAGCTCACCTAACTCTGCGCCAAAACAAAACACCTTAAACAATATATTTGTCGGTGTGGTACAGAGTTACTTCGTTCGAGTGGGTTCGAACCCGGCAAAGAACACGCGGGGCACTTCCCCCTCCGTAGCCTTGCCTGTCCTGGTGAGAAATAGTATGGCCCAAAAGGGTTACGGCTGTCATCGAAGCACGTATCGTAGCCTGGATCTGCTCCGCAAGCGTGCTGCGATAGACGACGGCTATGGTAGGAGGGTACCCTCATCTTCACCGCCGCGTACAGGGGAATCGCTGGGCCGTGAGCCGGCAGGATTTCACGACTACCAGGGCAATAACTAATCGATAGGGGCCATTGGCCGACCGAGTGACTTCAGTCGGCAAGTCGGCTCGTGAAGCTAACTGATCGCCAGCCGACTTGCCGACTTACGTCAGGCGAGCGAAAGCGAGCCAAATCAGCGCCCACCGGCCGAGCGGGCGAGCCCCGCTCAAGAAGGAAGAAAAAGCATCCCATATTAGACAATCCCTCTCGCAAGTATGGCAACCTCTTGAATCGGACAGTCGGCAACTAATACAGGACGCCAGCAACGATCGTTCCGACTACCAACTAGTTCGCGACTTAGGTCGTCCCGACTCCCAGCTCTAGGAATCGCAGGAGTGGCTCAATACCTCACTCGGCAATGGTTCCCATCACTTGCTTCGGTTGGCGCAAGTGCAACCCCATGGTGATGCATACCGCTAGCCCAAAAACGCAGCGAAACCTAAAAACACACAAGAGTCAGGGAAAGGCCATTCGCACGAGTGGCTCAAACCCTCTCGCAAAAAACAGGCCAACAGAAAGCCCCGAAAGCTAAAGTAAAACGCAAGAATCCGGGAAAAATCACTGTCTCGCGTGCGTGGTCCCAAGCCTCCGAAACAGAGGCCCCACAAATAATATTCAGGGGTTTTCACGGGTCATGCATGACGCGGCCCGCAGGTCGGCTCAGGAGGCTTTCAAAACTCCGCAGGTCGAGTCGGGTCGCGTCAAGAGATGTTTGTAATCTCACACAGGTCTTGTCGGGTCGGGTGAGGTCCACAGCAGATTTTCAAATAGAACGGGTCGGGCCGGGGCACCCTGACACGATCCGGCTCGAGAGAAATTATCCGACACGTGAAAAAGCCCTCATAAATATGACTCCCCCTACCGTAGACTCGATTGGTAGCGTTACATTACTGCTAATCATCTTGCTTTTCGTTAGTGGGGCCCCTGCTCAAACCCAACATTTTTGGAAACAACTTCTTGTGCTCAATACTTCTTTTTTTTGTGATTTCGTGGTTATTTTGGGCCATGGGTTGTTCATCGGGATTAATGTTTCGTTTTCCTCACGCTTGGCTTTCCGGTGATGTACAACGCCCGCCAAGCTTAGAGCCCCAGCACAAATCAGCAGGGCTTTTCACGGGTCGGGTCACATCTAACCGGTCTGATCGGGTCACGGCGACCCGGCCCGACCCGACCCATGAGATTCCGAACACTTCCTCCTGATCCGATCCGACTCGACCCGCGAGAGTTTGAAAAACGAGACGTCCCACGGGGCGGGTCACGCCCCATTGAAAACCATGAAAATCAGGCGCACTCTTACTGGCAGCATGCGACTCCGCGTGTTCCGAATCGGATCGAATCGAATCGGATGGACCGCACCCCAACGCGCACCTGGCCCACGAAGCATGCCGAGAGAACGTAAATGGCCTCCTCGACCTCTTGCGCCTTTTCCACAGGAAATTTCGATGAAGATGCCAGGGCGACGATGACACGCTCCCGCACGACCTGCAATGAAAGACGGCAGCAAGCATGCACGCGTTTTTTTTTTTTTTTACGTTTTCGGTAATCAACCTTTTCGATTTTCCAGCTCTACCCTGGGGAAGTTTTTCGCAAACTGCATATATAAAAACATAATGAGTTGTGAGATGGAGATTTTTCGTCTAATCTCCATCTTCGACAGCTGTGCGTGCTGCTTCAACCGCACTGTATACCCATCAGCGGCGTTTCGGACAAGCTTTGGTCAAAGGTGCACAACTGAAACGGACAGGACCAGAACTCTACGGTACCGCCCATGAGGTTGTGACCGGTCCCGTTACCCGCCGGTCTCGCTCGGCCACCATTTTTTGTGGTCTCCTTATGCGCCTTTCCCCACTTCCAGCATGCTTTGTGTTTGTTTTCGCTCATCCCGTCCCATCTCTTATGTTCGCACTTATTTCTCATCCTTCTGCCTCCCCGTACGTAACTCCGATCCGGGGTCACTAAGCAGGCTCTTCTCCCCCCTACCCTCCCCGTACACGTTTTCACTTCTATCGCGAGAAGGGTACAGCGCGCTCTGCCCTCGTCGACTCGCGTCGAATTGTGATTTCAGTATTGCACTCCCGGTATAGGATCAAAATCACTTGACTTGAAATACAGCACAGTAGCGGTCCCTCCATAGCGCCGATAAGCGCCAGCCGGAAAATATCGGCCCTGTAGCGGGTGATCGGCACCAATATCTCAATTTTTTTTTTCAATTCTCAGGCGGATGGGACGAAAATAAAGCTTAAGAGCACACACACTTCCACGCATTTTCATACATGCCGAGCGTCAACTTTTCTCAGGTGTATTCGCAATCCAGTGCTACGGTAGCTGGCGTATCCTTCAGAACCCGCGGTAGCGACAGCGCTATAACACTCAATCTGCACTAAATCGGCACTATAGAGGGGTTTCTACATGCCGTATGAAAATGCGAGGGGTTGGGAAAGGGTTAACACCGAAACACGACAACTGGAAGGGAAAGGGTCGAGACAGACTGTTGTGGTAAATAGTACGCAAGACGTGAAAAACTACCAAAAAAAAAAAAAAAGTCTTTCGACCAAAAAACGGTTGTGGCTTCACCAGGAGAGCATTTAGCGGCAGATCAACGTTATAAAACAAAGCAGTATTAGCTTGCCCACGTTTGCCACCTTGCAATACAAAATAGACAAGCAAACCAAAAAAATAGCTGCTTTAGCACATCCCCATCTTGTAGGAACTAAAACAGCCACCACACATCATTAGTTATGTCGTCACCTTGACCCGTACTCGCTGAATCCTCTTGGACACGCAGCGAGGAAGCAGCGCGAAGGACGCAACCTTGTACATTATTTCCTGCGTTGTTGGCGACGGGTGTTCGTTGACACCGGGGGGGCGGGTGCGGGGGGGGGGGGGGGGGGGGGGCTCACCTGTTGCTTGCCTTAGTCATTTGACTACTGAACACGCATCCCTTTCGAGACGGAGCACCGTTCCTACTCCGAATAGGGACATCTCCAACGTTTGGGCGCTCATTACGCTTTTCCATACATGACATAAAACTGTTTGTTTATCCTATCCCCGTCCTGTTTCGCCGTCTGTGGCCACCATCTATCACCTAGGATAGCGATCGTGTTATCGCTACTCTCTAGTGGGGGTGGTGGTGTACTCAGTTTGTGCATGGCCGTAGTCGTATGACCATAGACCCTCGCATCCCTACTATGCCGGGACGGAGCACGTCGGGTTTTCACCAACCAGGCAGGCATTGCTTGCACCAAGCGCGAAGCGCCGTGAGGTGTTCCGCGAGTTGCATGAACGGTGAACTGCATCCATTTAAGAACCGCTCGTAAGACGGACTTCGGCACCTTGTGCCTACTTTCTTGCCTGAGGATGACAGCGACCAATGAGTTACTTTGTTTTCTTACTTCAGAGAGAGCAATGGGTATTAACATGTAGCTGCCTCGTGGCTGCCTTGCCATACGGGGGGGGGGGGGGACCATTAACGGCCGTGAGTGATGATATTGGGCACCAGCATCATCAACGCCATCATCATCGCAAAAATCACAACAACCGCTACCACTACCGTCATCGCCATCACCACCACCGCCATCACCTCCACCTTTACTGTCACCGCTACCACCACCACCACAATACCACCACCAAATCCCACGACCACAGCCATGTCGTCTAACCCCCGGTGCCACCCTACCCTGACCCAACGACAAAAAAAAGTGATAGATTTTGCCCGTAGACGAAGCTGCGGTTTCTGCAGATGCAGAAACTGGCAAGCCAGTGTGTATTGTATAGAGAATTAGGCATTGTCTGTGAGGGAATGGTATTGGGGATTTTGGGGTCAGAGTGGGTACCCACTCACATCTGGGAGTTCGTTGAGAGGAAGCCCCTCCCCTTCCTTCAGCCCTCCAGGAGGCCATGCCCTCCCCGCACCCCACCCCCCCCTTCTTCTCTTCGTTCGCGCCCCCGCAGCTTCCCGTCCCTCCTCTATTTCATTCTCCTGTGGCGCCCTCTCCTGCTTATATCTCGAGTCGGTGGCTTGATCGGTGTTGCCGCAGCTCGCTGCCGCCACTACTGAAGCGCTGCCACTGCCGCTGTCGCCGCCGCTGCTGCTGCCGCTGCCGCTACTACCGCCACCGCTGTACGAACTACCGTTGCACGAGCTATGGAAAACCCCTCCATCAGGAAGGGGGGGGCGAGAAACAAACATCCCCGGTAGGTGCGACTTGCCAACGGAGGCGCTACTAGTGCCACGGCCGCCGCCCCCGCTGCCACTGCCGCCGCAACTATAGCCTCCACTGACGCCGCTGAACGAGCTGCTGCCGCCACCGCCACCAAGTCCGTCGGGAGGAGGGAAGGGACACGAGCTAGGCATCCCCGGTACGGGACATGAGTCGAACATCCCCGGTAGACGGGTTGTTGCACCGACTGGAGCGTTGATACCGATACCGTTCGCGCCGCCGCTGCCGCCACCGCCGCCGAAGGAGCTACCGCGAACGAGGCCGTTGGGAGCAGGAAGGCGGCGACGTGAAACAAATATCCCCGGCAAAGGCTGCGGTCGGCGCCACTCTTCCTCCTGATATCGGGACGAGCAAGCGAACGAGCGCGGGCAAGAGCAGCAGGGACCAAAGAGCCGTACCGTTAGCAGGAATCGTCGCGTGCAAACCCAAATGCATGTACAGAAAAAGCGAAATTCATGCATGGGGGAGAGGGGGGAAGGGAAGGGGGGAAGGGGGGGGGGGAGGGCGGGGTGAAGACGCGCTCGCTTCGGTCCGTGCAGTAAGCTTTTACGAAGGGGGGGGAGCGGGGGGGGGGAGGTTACGCCAGCAAAGCGGGCATTAGTCGCCACAATAACTCGTTGCTGCCCCTTGACCGACAGCCGTCAAGGAACTCCTCACACTAAAACTAGTACATTAAGTCTAAAGTCTATACATGTCTTGACGGGCTAAAACTAGACCGTCCACAGATATCTTCGCGTTATGTGGTGGGCGAGCCCATCGATCTAACCTGCAGAGCACAGGCCACTCGTTCGTCGCTCGTCCAATCGCTCTCGCGATCCGCCCCTGCACTTTCCTCCCCATCCCCTCCCTCCTCCTCAACTATCTCCTCCTCCCGATTATCGTTGCCCTTGCCGGAACGGGATCCGTCGAAGCCACCGTCAACGTTGCCGTCAAGGCCGTCAAGTTTTCCGTCAAGCTCGCGCGCAAAGTCGTCGATGAACGCGTCATCTCCGCCCTCGCAGTCCTCCTCCTCCTCAGCAGCCCCAGCTCCCCGCGAGTTGCTCTCGACGCCATCCTCGTTGTTCTCCTCCTCTTCCTCGTCCTCCTCCGCCTCTTCCTGCCCTGCATCCTTTCCGTCAAGCTCCCTTGCAAAGTCATCGAGAAACCCGTCATCCCCCTCGTCCTCCTCGTCGTCCTCCTCCTCATCCTCGTCCTCCTCCTCATCCTCGTCCTCCTCCTCCTCGTCGTCCCCCTCCTCCCCCTCCTCCTTGCCCTCCCCCTCCCCTTCCCTTTCGTCCGCCTCCTCCTCCCCCTTGGCAGGGTCCCCCCTCAGAGGAAGAGAGGTCTCTCCATCGCCTGTGTCAACAGCCTCCATGCTACTGCCGCTGCTGATACTGCTGGCGACGACGACGGCAGCTGCAACATACTCAGCCGTTTCACGAGTCGCTTCATGTGCCGCTTCGACTGTATTTTTACGTGCCAGTTCTCGCGCTAGTTCGCGTGCCGGTTCGCGTGCCGGTTCGCGTGCCGGTTCGCGTACCGCTTCGCCTGGTGGTTCGCATGCTGGTTCGTTATCCCTGCGAGACGTTTCCTGTGCCGTTTCGCTTAATGTTTTGGGATGAGTTGGGCCGCCAATACTTTCGCCGATGGGGATGAGAATATCGCCGTCGCACCCTTGATGTTGGCGGAGGCATTCTGTTTTTTCATGGAAGCAGCAAGAGGTGTTACAAGAGCGGGGGAAAAAAAGATGGAAGAAAGGGGTAAGAAGATGCTTGAAGCAAAGATGTCGGTTGACGGCACTCTTGGCCCCTTCACGGACAGCCGGCATGCTACTCCCCACACTAAAACTAGAATATATCGTGTAATGAGGGTTTAACGGGTCAAAATTAGACCGTCAACCTATACTTCTGGCTTGAAGTGTGGCGGATGGGGGGTAGGGCGGAATGGGATACTTGTGGGGGGAAGGGGAGGAAAGACAAGTGCAAATGTCTACGACAGGTCGAATGGAAGCCGATCGTCTCAGTAGGCAATAAGGCGGTTGGGGGGGGGGGGGGGGGGCGGTCGTTGGACTAAACTGGACGTCGATCGCTGTTTTGGGAGAAAAGAGGCGTTACGAGTGAGAAAGATAGTGGGGGGGCGGGGGGGGGGGGATTCATTGTGGCGGACGAGCGGTGGGAAGAGAAGGGAGGTTCGCCGGGGGAGGGGGCGGGTGGAGAAGTGCTGTTTCTGTACCAACCAGTACATACCTGAAAAACAACCACATAAATCACCAGAGCCGTACGTAAAATATTGGTGGAGTCTTGCCCACCGCTCTTTAGGCACCTGTGTACCCCCACGCCAGTACGCACATGTTTTCGCTATCGAAGATAACACCCCGTACATATTATACGAGTACTTGTTGATCGCGCACAAGGAAGGTCGTGCACGATGTGTTCTATCGGGAGCGTCCCCGGTTCGTGGGAGAGGTGATGCATTCCCGGGCAAACGTGCCCGAGGTCGTACGTCGTCAACTAGTAGCAACCATTCCGACCGCGGGTAAACGCAGCCGGTGTGCCTCAGCCTGGATGGTCATCCCACGGAGCGCTGCCTTACCCGCATCCGTGAGGAACGCCGACCATCCCCCATATTGGCGTCGACGGAGCGTGGGACAGGTGGAGCGTTTCCAGGCAAACGTGCCCAAGGTCGTACTTCGTCCAGCAACCGTTCCGACAGGGTGCGCTCGCATCCCATGTGCTTTGGCCAGAATGACCATTCCAAGAAGCGCTGCTTCACCCGCATCCGCGAGGAACGCCGACCATCCCCAACATTGGCGTCGACGGAGCGTGGCAGGGGTGGAGCGTTCCCGGGCAAACGTGCCCAAGCTCGTACTTCGTCCATCAACCGTTCTGACCGGGTGCGCTCGCTCCCCATGTGCCTGAGCCAAAGTGGTCATTCCACGAATCGCTGCTTCACCCGCATCCGTGAGGAGCGCCGAACATCCCCCATACTGGCGTCGACGGAGCGCGGCAGGGGTGGAGCGATCACGGGCAATATACCCCAGGTCGTACTCCTTCCATCAACCGTTCTGACCGGGTGCGCTCGCATCCCATGCGTATCAGCAAGAATAGTCATTCCACGGAGCGCTGCTTCACCCGCGTTCGTGAGGAGCGCCGACTATCCGTCATATTGGCGTCGACGGAGCGTGGGAAGGGTAGAGCGTGCCCGGGAAAACGTGCTCCAGGTCGCACTCTACCTAGCGACCGTTCCGACCGGGTGTGCACGCACCCTATGTGCCGCAGCCACAATGGTCATTCCATGTTGCGCTGCGTCACCCGCATCCGTGAGAACCGGGAGGCGGCTGAAAAAGTCGCCTCGCGTGATGCGGGTGAAGCAGCGCTCCGTAGAATGCCCTTTCAGGCTGGGGCACATCGGGTGCTTGCACACCCCGTGAGAACGGTTGCTAGACGGAGTACGACTGTGGGCACGTCTGCTCTGGGAACGCTCCACCTCTCCCACGTGCAGTCCACGCCACTAATGTGGTCGTTCACGCCAATATGGGGATGGTCCTCGGCTCGATTTTGGTCGGTAGCACTATTCTATATCTGAGTAGCGTGTTGTGGTTTCTTTGTGCTCGCATAAACTCCTCGCCAGGCCAGTCAAGACAACTCACAGCCATATATCTGCATGATCTGTCATTAGAGTGTGCTTGTAACCAACCATGCACAACCGAAAGACGACAAAACTCGAAGCCAACCTCAAAAAGAGCTATAGCTCGAGTTGCGTTGAGCGGGTCTGCCCCGAGTGCGGAGCAATTTAGAATTGCAAACGGATGAGTGTACTACTGCACGAAAATATTCATAAGCAGAAACTTCCCACGATCTAGACAGCACCTTCCTCATAATTCCATGTGGCGTGCTCGTCGCGGACACGGTTAAACGCCTCCTCGAGCAGTCACCAGAACGGAAACGTCTCCGCAAAACCCATCCAAACGTGCTCAGCTCGGGGTAGCGGCACTTGGCGACGGCGCATGACCTCGAACCCGCGCGAGGGGTAACAGGCCCGGCGATGGTCGAGGAGCTCCGCCGCGCAGAGAGCGATTGAGATAGCGATGTTTCCGCCCGAGGTCGTGGTTGCACGGATATCAGCCAAAGGGCGACATTAATAATAATTGAAAAAAAACAAACAAACAGATTTTCGCTTCGCTCTTGGCTTTCAGGAAGGATTATAGATATATCTATACTGCTACATGCATTTTGTTTTTTGTTTCGCGTTCCGGCGTCAGCAGTCAGCCCTGTTACGTACGGTACCAGGTAATATTTTCAGGGCTGTTCACGGGTTATGGCCCGATATGACCCGACCCGGGGGTCGGGATAGGAGGTTTAAAAACCTTACGGGTCGGGTCGGGTCGGGTCGGATCAAGAGCTTTTGAAATCTCACGGGTCGGGTTGAGTCAAGAGGTTTCGAAATCTCACGGATCGGTTCGGGTCGGGCGAAGAAGTTTTGAAATCTCGCGGGTCGGGTCGGGTCGGGTCAAGAGGTTTTGAAACCTCACGGATCGGGTCGGGTCATGACCAGCGAGATACGGGTCATGTCACGGGTCGGGCCACTTTAACCCGAGAGCTGTATTATTCCTACGCGCGGGTAGGACCTGTAGATCTGACCCGTGGAACTAACATATTGAAACCTTACTGTTTCCTGTCCGGGGGCTTCTGTGGCTGAGACCAATGACAAAGGAAAACCGATAGTTTGGCCAAAAAGTTTCCGAACGTTTTTTTGGGTTATTTGCTGAAAGATTCCGGGTAACATCGCTATGGGGAAAAAACGATTAAATCATATTTTTCTGGCTCTTTTCTATGTCATGCGGTCCAACAGATCAATTTGTTTATTTTTCACCAAGCCTTGATCCACACTGTCCACCAAACACGATTGACTTTCGATCTCGAGATAGAGACAACCCACGGTCACTCCTCTTCGTTCCGGACAAGGTGTAGGTGACAGGGCTGAAGAGTTCATATTGATCCATGCCCTAGGGCGTGAAAGGTTGCTTGTGTTGTCCTGTGGTCTTCCGTGACATTCTCTCAACATTCTGTTTTTCGCCCGTTGGGAGACGATAAAGACTTTTTGTCTCAGTTTTCTACACACCAGCCGCCAAATGTGTTGTTAACAGAAGCCTGATCGACGCCCGCCACAAATTACCGGCCGTAGAATAAGCGCTGTACACCAAGGGGGGGTCGGAGTCCCAAACGAGCTCGCCACGTTCAGAGTTCACGACAATGTAGTTATTTCGTCGAACGAAGCGGGTGAAAAACACGAAATTACGCCGCGTCTAATCGAAGATCTGCTTGAGAATTTCTCAGTCAGATGTTGGCCAAGATCGCCGCGAGAAATCATTTTGTCCGGGAACTGGAAAGTTCCACAAAGAAAAAACTACAAAATTGGGCCCATAGACGACCGTCCAGGCAAAGTTTGGCTGGGATCTTCGGGAATTTCAAACTTTGGCCTTTCATTGTCAGCAGTCTGATACTCCTTTTTTTTCATATTTCACTTTAAAACGCCGCCACATGGATATGTGCATGTGTGTCCAGATCCATCCATACCCATAAATCCCAGGTCACATGAAGCTGCGGAATACAAAAACACAGATTTAATCAGCTTTAAAGCGTCGACCCGCGAGTCGGATATACAAGTCGAACCCGTGGGACCGAAAAAAACTCGATGGTTAAGGTGATCCGACCCGCGATATGACCTGCCCCCCACGGGTAATTCGGAGCCTGGCGGATCGGGTCGGGTCGGGTCAAGGGTGGGTCCAAAATCTCACGGGTCAGATCGGGTCGGGTCGGGTCGGGTCAAAAGGTTCTTGAAATCTGACGGGCCGAGTCGGGTCACCTGACCCGACCCGACCCGACCCGCGAGGTTTGACCTGACCCGTGAAAAGCCCTGATTATGTTAGGGCTGATATCATTACCAAACAACAAATTCGCTTCGACCGACCCTTCCATTGTCAGATGGTCTTGGAACCGCGTTGGCTGAGCGTTGCACGTCAGCGCAGAAACCTTGTATGACAAAAACAAATAACAGCTGTGGACGTACGGTCAACCAACAACTAACTGAAAGTGCAATTGCACGCACTCCAGCTGTGAGATCGAAGATTAAGATTTCGACGAAAATCATCTTTGCAAGCTGTGTGCGCATATACCACCGATTGCCCACAGGGAAAACACTGTCAGATCTCAGGTGGAGATACGAAACCAGCAAGAAAGCCAACGCAAAAATGGGCGTGTGCGAGTACGGTCATATCATAACGGCACATGAAGGATCTGAATGACCTACTAGTAACATTAATAAAAGATATCATGATTTGTCTGGAAAGTAGGACAGCAACCACCTACCTTGCAACGGAGGGTATACTACTGCATACCATACATGTTACCTGGTACAGCAGCAGCAGTATTCAGCTATGAAGACTACTGCTGTGACGAGTTCGAAAAGGCGAAAGACAGAAAACGTCTCATCAGCAAAGCAAATACCGTACAAAATCGAAAATCAAATTCAAATCCGCGGCGGGACTGTCGCGGAAAAGCGAAAAACGCTCCAAAAAGAGCAAAAATGTTTCGTTTTTCGTTTTATATCGTTTTTTCGTGTTTTTGCTTTTCATTGTCGCCAGCTGCCTTCCAGAGGCCACACAGGTGGGCCACGGTGCCTGTGACCTCGCCAACAATCGATAGATAGGGGTCGGCCGTGGTCGCGCCACCTTCTGCTCCTCTAGGATGGCGCACTGCAGCCGTAGGCAACAGCAGTTAAGCATCCGACACGAAAAAGTAATGGGGAAAACTAAAGCTTGATAATTTGCTCACCTTGTTCCTCCCCCGACATATTATCTTCCGGCGTGCAGCGTGTAAGTATAGAACTCTACTGCTGCTGCTGCTTCACACACAAAACCGGAGGAAAATTTGCCGGCAAGATTTTGGTCTTCTGCGCCCCAAAAAATGAAAATAGACGCCCAAGTCAAGTGCAGTCGGACGCTCAGGGGGATAGGTGGTGTAGGCAGGTCCCTTTGCAGTCCAAGAAGCCAGAAATCCCTGCCCAAGCGTAGCCGATACCAGGCGTTCGTTCGAGGTTTTTCGGCCGGTTCAACCAACCCACAACCCACCCTCTCAGACCCTGAGTTTTCCAAGGTTTATATAGACTTACAGGCGTTTGGTAAAAGGGTTTTGGGTCATCCATCTCTCGACGAAATCAGTTCGCAGAGTCCAGCAAAGGCAGCATATAGGGAGAGGTCTACATAGCTGCATAGGTGAGCCTTTTGCTTTTTGGACTGGGTATTGAGAGGCCCTATGTGTGCGTGTACCTAACACATTGGTACTCGCAGTGAAAATCATCGTTGCAAGATCGATGCACCTGAAAACAGTGCCTTGCTTTTTCTGTTTCTCTCCCCATTTTCTGCGGAAACTTGCACCTTTTGCCAACCAGCGAATGATCCGTCATGATGCAATTATACCAGGCACGGGTCACGGGACTACTGCTGTTTGTCTAGAAAGCCACGTACAGCAGCAGTAGCAACAGCACGGCAACTGACAAACATTGATGCTCCTTTGAACCCCTTAGACGGCGCCAGTATGCCAGCATCCTCGCGAACACGGCCTGCAGCCTGATGAGCTTTGGGGAGTGCTCCTTGGTAGCAAGCCTCTGGTAGCACACGGCACGCACATAACACGCAACCTGATGAGCTTTGCTGCTCCTTGCCATTACTCAGAGAACGCCAGCATCCTCGCGAACACTGCGTATTTGACGAGGGAGATGTTGTGATAGTGCCGGCAGCCTTGTGTGCACGGGACGCTCGTGTGCTGACAGGCGATATGTAACCTCTCTGTCTCTGTCAACTTGTCCTATGGCTACTGCTAATGCTATTACTACTGCTACGGCTGCTACTCAAGCTACCATGATACTCCTACTGCCCATTAAGATTCCACTGCTGCTGCCCGTACTGCTGCTGCTATTGCTACTGCTGCTACAGCAGCTTCTACTGCTATTGCTCGTCTGCTCCCACTGCTGCTCCTTCTGCTGCTACTGGGTTGCCGCTACTGATTTTCCTGCGATCTCTACTGCTTCTCCGATCGCTGATGTTGCTGATGCTGCTGCTGTTGCTCCTGATGTTGCTGTTGCTACTCCCACGGCTGCTGCTACAGCTACTGTTGCTACTCCTCCTCCTACCGCTTCCACGGGTACTGCTCACATAGTCACTTACTATACCCTATCTACCACATTGTCATGAATTGCTACTACTGTATGTTGTTTACATTGCCCTTGATTCCAGCAAGTACTCGTATTTTCAGATCGTGTAACTGTGCTGCGCGGTTGTTGCTGCTCCTTGTTCCTAGTGCTTGCGGAGCAGGAGGTGCGCGCGAGCGAGCACAATGGCTCTGGAGGCAAAACTAGCGAGCATCGCCTCCATCGGTGACCAGCGGGACAGGGCCACCAGGCAAGCTCACCCCCCGCGCGCGCGCGCCTGCTCCCCTCCTTAACCCCCCCCCCCCCTTCCCGCCGTCCTAGAAGATGGATGGTGGTCGCAGACGGCCAATCAAGGACACAAGACTTGAAAACAAACAAACGTACTAGACTAGGTCCATATCTACCATGATATATGGAAGAAACGTAATGCGCGCCCCAGTGTTGGAGGTGTCTCCATTAGGGGCAAGAGGAACGTTGCTCCGTCTCGAAAGGGATGCGTGGCCAATGACAAAATGGCTAAGGCAAGCAACAGAGAATGAGTTTTACTTAAAACGAGCGACCGGTGTTTTACGCATCTCGCAAAGATGAGTATCGATTCTAATTTGTCGAACTCACAGCTGACATCGTTAGAATAATTTATAAAATGAGCACGCCCCCCCCCCCGCGCCCTCCTCCCGAGCTCGAACGTTAGAACTCCTCGGACAGACCGCCATGTAGATCATATAGATCATATAAATCCTATATCTGCCGTTATGAGATGTTGTGCAGGGTCTGTATGTATACTGCTGTGAGTACCGATCTAACGCTGTCAACGTTTGGTAGATCATGCAGATCGTGCAGCCCCAGCCCGGCAGGATGGGCTATACCGTACAGACCATTCCTTGAAAGATGTAGATAATCGAGGAGTGGAGATGAATCGGTGGTCTGTACGATGTGTGAATATGAGGGACTTTATTGTATTATTTTAACGTCAGTTGTGAGTTTGACAAATTTAAGGTCGATACTCATCTTTGCAAGCTGCGTGATACATTTGTCTGTGCGTTGGCTGGATTTCACGGTAACGTGGTTGCGTATCTCATGTGTGGGAGTAAAGTCCAGGGCTTTTCACGGGTCATGTTACCCGACCCGCCGAACGTTCCAGGAGATTCTCAAAACCTCGCGGTTCGAGTGGGGTCGGGTCAGGAGTTGTCCGAAATCTCACGGGATGGATCGGATCGGGTCAGAAAGTTTTTCCAATCTCGTGGGTCGCGACGGGTTACCCTGACTCCACCCGATCCGTAAAAAGCTCTGGTGAAATCCAACTAAACCAGCTGACCTAGTATTTCATCGTAGACTTCGTCTTTTTTTGTGACCGTACTTGAAGCCCGCACATTATCATAGCGATGTGAAAATCGACGAGATCGATGTTATCAACCGTCTTGGAAGAACGTGGAACACCACCACTATCACCATGCTATGACACACCCACCGACCGACCTACCGACCGACAGCGCAACACCTGTTTTGATCCCTTGTTTCATTGATTAATCTGAAACGTACTACTAATATACCGGGTACCAGGTACGTGCGTTCGCACGTACCGTGTGGCAAAAACGTGTCGCACAGCTAGCTCCCTACGTTGCCGCTCGGACGCTCCATTTGCCCCAGCGTAACAGGATATTTCATGTGTTTGATTCTGTGATTCAAGAAACAACGCCATATTTTTCATATGCTCTTGTATCATGAAACGCTGAACACTTCGGTGCCACCTTTGCAACTCTTGAGCACATAGACAGAGCCTCGAGAGTGCGTTGGCGAGAAGGAACAAACTTATAATTTCGCCGCATGTTGTATCTCCCCGCATCTACATTAAGATACCTACTTTACTCATGCGAAGTGACTGCACATGAAGAAAGACGTGGATCCCGATATCCATATATAGATCCTAACGCCCATAATTCAATATATTCAAGTCCTTGAAGGGCCTATTAGCGCGATATGTTGAGCTACAAATGCTCCAGGCACGTTCAACGACTGCCCAGAAATTTCCCCAATTTCCGTGCACAACTATCTTGCAAAACCAGGGGAGCACTAAGGGAAAAAAATGTTATCCTTTTTTTTTTGTTTATAGGAGCCATACAGAGGGGTTGCCAAAGGAAAAAAAATAAAAAAGTGGAAAGCCCCCGACATTTTCTCGATTCGCACATAAATGACAACCCTCCGATTTTTAGTTGCTTTATTTGTTTGGCCTTTCTTGGAACATGGCTCCGTTTTCTGCTCTAGCTGTCCTCCCTTGGCAACACCTACGATACGAACGATATGATAGCAGACGGAATCTCTACCAGGTAGTCGACAACTTATCGCGAGCTACCCTCATGGCTCAACCCCCCCCCCCGATCCCCACCGGGCGTCCTTTGGCGTCCAGGTACAAGGCTTTGGGGGAAGAGGTGGCCGCAGGCGGACGGATCCGAGATGTACAGACAATATTGGGGCATTGTGAGTGTGTCGCCACCGTCAGCCTTTGTGCGAACTCCTTCTTGCCCGTGGGAGTGTTATATTGGTACTATCTACCTGTATCACAGGAAGTATGCTGCAGACAATTCCCAGTACTGTCCTCAATTTTGTGTTTTGGGAATGGCTAAACCGTAAGCCCGAGGTGTCGAGACAACATTAGGCCGCTACTGTGAGTGTACACAAACCGCCTACTCTTGCACGAACTCCTTCTTGCCTCAAGGAGTGCTGTTAACTACCCGTGTTACCGTACCAGGTAGTAGTGTGTCCCTCTTTCTGTAGCTGTCCCAGCCTCGACGAGGGGGTAACCTTACCCACTACTAAGATGTGGCGGCGTTTTCTGTCGCGGGGGATCTGAAAATATCCCTCAGTTAGTTGAATCTGCCTCGACGGCTGATACTACACCTCGTTCATAATAGCTAGCGGTCAGGGCCAGCCCACTGACAGCCCTAGTACATTCCCGTTCGAAACCCCCCCTGATGGCAGTGCTAGGCAGCGGCGTGCCTCAAGCTGTCTCGAGGCAGTGCTGCGCCCATCTAGCCAAGGAGGCTTGTCTCTTGGCCGACGCTGATCCCGAAGGATTCGAGACTCTCGCCGAGTTCTGCCTCGAGCGGATGCAGGGACAGGTGGGGGATTAATTGCAAGCTTTTTGTTTCGAGGGGGTGGGGGAGGGGGGTTGGCGGGGGTTTGGAGGGCGGGGTCGGGTGGTCCTGCCCCTGGTGCTTGCATGCTCTAAACGCACGCTCGTTTGCTTCAGCGGTCCGTTGATATCTCGATTGCTCCATTGCTCCAATACTTGATTGCTCTCTTGGTCTAGCCCCCCCGCCCGCGTTCCCACCCCCTCCCACTACTACTGATGTTTGTTTGCTTTATCGCCCGCCCAGTTTTCTATCGCATTCGCTTGCTCAAGTTCGACCCCGTCCCCTTCCCCCTGCGGCCCCTCTACTCTTGTTGATGTTGTTGGTGTATTGTTTGGTACAGACTGGGGTCCACGATGCGGCAGAGTATTTGCTCCGACACCGGCTGTTCGACGAGCTCCTCAAGGACGAAAAGTTTTTGGAAGCCGCTAACTGCCTGGGCAAGCTCAACCTAGACACCATGAGCAGCAAGGTACGATCTGCGTCATACATATCATACAATAACAGACATTACAACGCATACGACTGGTGTAAAAAAACGTACAGATCATACAAGTAATATAAATCCCATTTATCAATCTTAATGATCATAAAGACAATGCAAATACTACCAACTACAAACACCGCAAGTCACAAGTACCGTCATGTCTACAAAATATTACCTCGGCAAGCTTAACCTGGACGCCATGGCAGCAAGGTAACTTCTGTATGCGGCATACAAACCATACAAGTCGCCACCACCATAATCACCAACACCAACACCAACACCAACACCAACACCAACACCACCAACAACATCATCAACAACAACAGCAACCACAACAACAACAACAACGACAGGGCGCACACTACGACAAAGGTAGTTGTTTATGGCTGTTTCTAAATGACCGGGGTCATTAACCTATTAATTAAATCATTGGAATATCATTTTTTCCCCCTTTTTTTTGGAATCATATTCGCTGTCTTCTTCTTAGGCCATGAGTTTGGTCACCGACTTTTTTTTTTTCTTTTTTTCCCAAGCGCGGAGCCGTAGAAAATAAATGCTGCACTTGTACCGTGGCGTGCATCCCCACCAACGCCGACACGCCACCACTACCACTACCAACACCGCCGCCACCACCACCGCTTCCACCACCAAGACCACCAACACCGCCACTACCAACACCATCGCCACAACCACCACCACTATTGCCACCACCGCTAGCGTCACTACCAGTGGAACCAATGGAACCAACAGCAGCAGCAGCTCTCAATCCCGTGCACTGGTTCTCCTATGAATTTTGCAGGCATATTCCGATGCGGAGAAGGCGGAGGTATGGGTGAAGGTAGCTGAGGCATACCTGGAGAGCGATGAGACGGATGCTGCTGACAACTTCTGCAGCAAGGTATTGTTGTCGTGGTCGTTGTTGTTGTTGTTGTTGTTGTTGTTGTTGTTGTTGTTGTTGTTGTCGTTGTTGTCGTTGTTGTTGGTGTTGTTGGTGTTGTTGTTGTCGTTGTTGTCATTGTTGTTGTTGTTGTTGTTGTCGTTGTTTGTTGTTGTTGTTGTTGTTGTTGCTGTTGCTGTTTTTGTGTTGTTGGCCGCGTTGCATGTCTCAGGCTTGTGTCGTGTGTTTGTCTATTTTGCACCGCATTTTTGCATTGCTCCGCGTTTGGACAGTGCACCGCATTGTCTCACATCGCCGCGCTGCGCGTATGTCATGTGTCTGTCGTGTGTATTTGTACCTCGCCGCATCTGCTTTAACACCCCGCAAGTAAATCAGCACAGGCTTGAGCTTGTATCGTGTTCGTATGTGTAACTTGCACCGTTTTTTGTATCTATTCCTTTGTGCAATACCAATTACGCCGCGTTATATAAAGATCACCGTCCAATGTGCGATGTGTGGTATGTGCGCGTCTCGCCGCTATATTTTATTTAGTTTATCGCCGCGTCTTTTTATTTAGTACCTCACGCATGTTTTGTATCTCGCCGCGTTTTCTGTTTGTTTATCGCCTCTTGTTTTGTGGGTGTGTCTCGCCGCGTTGTCTTTTCTCTTCCTGTCTCGTGGCATTGTTTTTGTTGCGCCGGAACATTTTTGACCCAGGCCTCCGCGGCGATGCAAGACGTGACGGACTGGGCGCTGCAGATGCGATACCGGACGACGGCCGCTCGCATCTTGGATGCCCACAGAAAATTCCTGGATGCTTCCGTGAGGTTCTATGAGCTCAGCCAGGCGCAGGTGCGGTTACGCCAGACACCTGGACAACATCCATAATCATCAGAGTAGTGCGTATTCTTGGGATATATTATCTGTGAATACGAGCGGCCGGTGCATCACGCAGCTTGCAAAGATGACAAAGATGACAAAGATGAGCATCTGCCCCAAAATGATGGAACTCACAGCTAATGCACGTTTGTAGGATAGTTTTATGCAATGCTGATTGACCTCCTCTGGACTCGTGAAAACATCGCGGACGTGCAGATAGATAGATCGAGCGAGAAATTTGGGCCGCCTGTTGCAGACCTTAGATTGCATTTACTGGTGTTTTATACTTCAGGAAACAGCATAGTGTAGAATAAAATCGGGGGGGGGGGGGGGGAGGGTTTATGCATTGTGGTACTAATTTCTGCGAGGGGTAGATTATGTTGGGATGGGAATTACAAATTTTCCGTACCTGTGGCTTGGAATGTCGTTCGTACTTGTGTTTGGAGCACCTGCTACTTGTGCTCTTGTTTAGGGGCAAGCGCATGATATTTTTTCCTCCTTGGATTAATGAAGTTCATATAGTTTTTTACGGTTTTCCACGGGCCAAGGTCCGGCCCGCGGGTCGAATCAGGAACCTTACAGAAAAAACGCGGGTCTAGTCGGGTCGGGCCAGGAGGTGTTGGAAACCTCACGGGTCGGGTTGGGTGGAATCAGGATGGTTTCAAATATATAGCGGGTCGGGTCGGATGCCCCTGATCAGACCCGACCCGACCCGACCCGACCCGACCCGACCCGACCCGACCCGACCCGACCCGACCCGACCCGACTCGACCCGACCCGACCCGACCCGACCCGACCCGACCCGACCCGACCCGACCCGACCCGACCCGACCCGACCCGACCCGACCCGACCCGACCCGATCCGATCCGACCCGACCCGACCCGACCCGACCCGACCCGACCCGACCCGACCTGACCCGACCCGACCCGCGAGAAGTAATCCGACCCGTGAACCGCCCGGTTTTCTTAGGTAGCAAAAAGGCTAACTCTATCTCCCTGGCCCCCATCAACCCCACACCACCTTCTCCAAATCCCCCCCTCCCCCCCCCCCCCCCGGGGCATAACACCGCCCCCTCCTCGTTGTTTTCCTGACTAGAGGAATGGAGGTAGTAGATGCGGGAGACCTTTTGGAGCTCCTAGGCAAGGCAATTACCTGCGACCTTCCACCCCCATCCCACTCTCTGCCCTCCCCTGTATTTTTTTTCATTTGTTTTTTCAGTCTAAGGGAATGGAGGTGGATGCCGGAGATCTCCTGGAACTCCTGGGCAAGGCGATCACCTGCGCGGTTTTGGGCAAGGCGGGCCCGCAGAGGTCCAGACAGATGGGGGTGCTACTGAAAGACGAGAGGGTGGAGGGACTCGCAAGGGTTCCTGGCCTCAGCACGCACGCTCAGGTGCTTGACTAGTCTCGTATGGTGTTGCAGTTTGTTGTTTTTCCCGCGCCCCAGTTTCTGATCTTCTTTGCATCACATTCTGACAGAACTCCTTTTGTTGTTGTCTTCTTATTTTTTAGTTTTGTTGTTTTTTTGGTCTGGCTTGTTTTGGTACCCGTGACGCTAGCGTTTCACTTGCTACACACTTCGATTAGTTGCGGTTGTTTTTTGTATTTCTCTGTCTCAACAGAGTCTGTGACCACATAAGTTGTATCTCTGGGACGAAGAATCAACACTGGGCGTACTGATGTCGTTGGGTAGAAAGAACGGTTTCATGTGAAGACAACACACACAGTGTTTTGATGTGCGTTTGTGTGTGCTTATTATTGTAGTACTAGTAGTAGTAGTAGTAGTAGTAGTAGTAGTAGTAGTAGTAGTAGTAGTAGTAGTAGTAGTAGTAGTCGTAGTAGTAGTAGCAGTGGTAGTAGTAGTTTCTCTTGTTTCGGATATGCTGTAATGGCGTTGGCATGGCAAGGCGGGCCCTCAGCTAGGTCCTTGTAGATGGGGGTGGTGCTGAAAGACGGGAGGGTGGAGGGGCTGGCGAGGGTTCCCTTCCTGGCCTGAGCATGCACGCTCGGGTGCAATGGTATCGTACTTTTTTCATTTTTTTGTTGTTTTTTCGCACCCTGTTTTTGTTTTTTGTTTTTTTTCGTTGTTCATTTTTCACGATTCTAGAAACTTGTTTTTTTCTTTTCTTGCTTTTCGTTTCTCATTATGTATATTTTTGTTGTTCTAGTTATTTTGTTTCAAGTCAGTTTTTTTATGGTTTTCGCCTCCTCACCCTCTCCTGTGTTTTCCGTTTTTTCATATGATACGAGTATTGTTTGTTGTTCAGTTTTTCACCCGCCTCCCCCCTCCCATTTTTGCTTTTTTCCGTTCAGGTGCTGACCAAAATGTACACGGAGCAGATCCTCCGCAAGCACGAGATGGAAGCTTTTGAGGAGGTAACTAGCTTCGGAGAGGAAAGGGAGGGGGGGGGGGGGGGGGGGGGAGGAGGGGAGGGGAGGTGTAATTGTTCTCGTGCAAGCCATTGTCTGTCAGACCATACACCCTCGCATCCCTACCATGCCGGGGTGGGAAGGGTGCGGGGATATAGACGCTTGTTGCGTTCGATGAGGAGGGGGACTGGGGTGCGGCTAGCAGGGGGGTGTGGGATGCGTGGTGCGAAGGGGGGAGGGGGGGGGGTCCGACGTGCGGGGGTGCGCGGGGGGGGGGGGGGGGGGGGGGGCTGACAATCTGTTGCGTTTGACGTTCTTGGTGGTGATGGCGTTGCCTTTGTTGTTGTTGTTGTTGCTGTTGTTGTTGCCGTTGGTGTTGGTGTGGTTGTTGTTGTTGTTGTACCTGGTAGGTTGTAGGTTGTAGCTTCTGCTGTGGTTGTTGGTTGATTGTTGCTGGTCATGGCGTTGCCTGATCGATCGCCTTAATAAATTTACCGTTAGTGGCTAAAGAGCACGGACACTCAATTACCCAGGTGTAAAGGGGTAGTGGGTCGGGCATGTGTGCGAGGGCGGTGTAACCAGCTGATAGGACACGCGCGCGGCGCGCTGGTGCTCGTAGTGCCGCACGCTACCCCCGGACGCTTATGTACGTCTCACTTGACGTGTTGTTTCTGTTTTTGTCGGTAGACATGCGTCAAGACTGTGAAAGATGATCAGTCTTGTTCAAAAGTTGTTTGTCTCATGTAGGCACACGCACGTTTCAGCGAAAAAAATGGAATCCATATACGGGTAGATCATTTTTTTTTTTGGAAAAGTTCACAATTTCGCAATCTACGTTGTATTGTTGGTACCGTTATT
The DNA here is from genome assembly GCA_012845835.1 of Undaria pinnatifida. Lineage (NCBI taxonomy): Eukaryota > Phaeophyceae > Laminariales > Alariaceae > Undaria > Undaria pinnatifida. The sequence continues at coordinate 11,291,732 of JABAKD010000007.1, forward strand.
GCTAACAATACTGATTTGCTACTGCTGTACGAGGTACGTATCTTGTTCGTTGAGATATTAACACGTACGAATCATGACAACTCACTACATTGGGATAGAGTACGTATACTATACTTGCTACCATTGTTATTGATCATTTTTTTTGTTTGGGGTACAGCCTGGCATCGTCCATCGGAGTCGTGTCTATTCCAGCAGTACATGTGTAAGAACGAGCGGCCGGTGTATCACGCAGCTTGCAACGATGGGCGTCGATCCTAAATTAGTCGAACTCACAGCCGACGTGTTTAGAATATTTCAAGAACATTCGCCGTACCAAACTCGCGCACCCAAACACTACAGATTGTTTTCTTTTCTTCGGTGGCTTGACTTCTCTTCCCCCCCCCGCCTCCCCTCGCGTGTGTGCTCGTTGCTAATGCAGTCATTGATGCCGCACCAGAAGGCCATTACGGCGGAGGGGCTCCCGATTCCTGTGAGTTGTGTTGTTGTTGTTGTTGTAGCTGTTGCTGTTGCTGTTGGTGGTGGTGGTGTTGTTGTTGTTGCTGTTGTTGTTGTTGTTGCTGTTGCCGTTGTTGTTGTCGTTGTCGTTGTCGTTGTCGTTGTTGTTTGTTGTTGTTATTGTTGTTGTTGGCGGTGGTGTTGGTGGTGTTGGTGGTGTTGGTGGTGTTGGTGGTGTTGGTGTTGGTGTTGTTGCTGCTGTTGGTGTTGTTGTTGTTGCTGTTGCTGTTGCTGTTGCTGTTGCTGCTGCTGCTGCTGCTGTTGCGACTTGCGTTGCTGTTGAATGTCGCCGCGTGCGCTTTACGTCATTGGTTCTCTTGCACCCACCTCTCCTGAACTATCCCCCCCCCATCCTACATCCCATCCCATCTCAACAACTCCACATTCCACTGCCTCAGCCTGTCCTAACCCCGATTTGTTTCCACGGTTTCGCACCGTGAATCTTCTTTTGAACCGATTCGGCGAGGAAACAGGAGAGGGCGGTAATGGAGCACAACATGGTGGCCTCCAGCCGAATCTATGACAACGTCAGCTTCAAGGAGCTGGGCATGCTGCTACAGATCCCCTGCCAGCAGGCAAGTGCCTCGCCCTTGAACACAGAACACCGATCTTCGCTTAGTTTTCCGTGTGGTATCCCCCCCCCCCCCACACCAGTTACCCTCCGCTTATATTATATGTAGTTCGGGTTGGCGTCGGGTGGTAGTTGGCGTCGGTTGGTAGTTGGCGTCGGTTGGTCAATAGATGAGCTACACCACCAGGGTACCGATTTTTTTTTTTTTTGGCGGTCGATCACGGCTGGCGGCCGAGTTAGATCAGTTGTGAAGGGTGGAGAAGTTTTTCTCCGCACAAGGGGAATATTATCGTATCGCGCAGTGTTTATGGCAAGGTACTCACGAGGCAGTTACATAATACTCCCACTGCTGTCTCTGGAAGTGGCCATACCGGAAATTAAATTAACTCATTGTAGCTGCTACCCATATGCAAGTCCCCCTTTCAAGCGGTTCTTAGTAGCACGCAGCTCGCCCTTCATTCGACTTGCCGAACACCTCACGGCGCTTCGCGCTTGGTGCAGGCAATATCTGCCTGGTCGGTGAAAACCCGACATTGTACTGATGCGAGGGTCTATGGTCATACGACTATGGCCATCCATGACTATCGAGTACCCCCCCCCCCCCCCCCCCCCCCCCCCCGCCCCGCCCCCACTGGTCATCTAGCGCCCCCCACCAAGTCATCCAGCGCCCCCCACCACCAACGGCCTGACCTGCATTTGAGGACTCCGGGAGTTGCGTCGTCCCTTGTTAATTACCTCGCCGCCTGAAGACTTGTACCCCCCCCCCCCCCCCCCCCCCCCCCCCCCCATCCCGACGAGATAGAGGGTGGCCGAGACGGCGAAACAGGACGGGGATAGGATAATCAAACAGTTTCTATGTAGTATAAGGAAGAAGCGTAATGAGCGCCCAATGTTGGAGGTGTCTCTATTAGGAGTAGGAATGGTGCTCCGTATCCAAAGGGGTGATGCTTGGTCAATGGTAAAATGACTAAGATGAGCAACAAATGAGTACGCCCCCCCCCCCCCGCCCCCCCCATCCCGACGTGCTCCATCCCCGCATTATGGGCGTGAGAGGGTCAATGGTCGTAACACTAAGTCTGTGCGTGATTATGAGTGCACCCCTCTTCGCCCCCCTCCACTGCGCCCCGCTGCTCCTTGGCTTGACCGTGCCTATGGCTTTGCCTTGTTGTGCTATACTAGGCGGAGAAAGTGGCGGCTAGGATGATCACGGAGGGGCGTCTGCGCGGCACGATCGATCAGATCGAGGGGTTGCTCAAGTTCGAAGGAGGTGTGATACGATAATGATAATGATATTGATACATGTAATTATAATGATACGAAATGATATTGGCATTGGTAGTGATATTGATATTGATATAGATATAGATATTGATGTTGATATTGATGTTGATGTTGATGTTGATGTTGATATTGATATTGGTATTGATATTGATATTGGTATTGATATTGATATTGATATTGATATTGATATTTATAAATGCTATTGACACGAAATGATATTGGTATTGGTAGTGATATTGATTTTGATTTTGATGTTGATATTGATATTGGTATTGGTATTGATATTGATATTGATTTTGATTATCGATATTGATATTGGTATTGACATTGATATTGATATTGAGAATGATATTGAGAATGATATTGATAATGATGTTGATGTTGTTGATGTTGATTTTGATTTTGATTTTGATATTCATATTCATATCCATATTGGTATTGATGTTGATATTGATGTTGATATTGATAGATATTGATATTGATATTGATATTGATATTGATATTGATATTGATAATGATGTTGATGTTGTTGATTTTGATTTTGATTTTGATTTCGACAATGATAATAATAATGATAATGACAACGATGATAATGATAATGATAATGATGGCAATGATAATGATCATGATACTGTAATGATAATGATAATGATATCGATACGAGCTGGGCTGGGCTGGCCGAGAGCCGCTTTTTTTCTCGTCCGGCGGTTTCTCTACCACTTGGAATTATTACGACTCATAGTCATTGGCAACAGTGTGTTCCTGAGTTTACGGCGCGTTTGCCGACGTTGGAATTTTCGAAATCCGAGTTGGTTGCGTAAATAAAAACATGTAGAAAAAATAAGAAAAACATGCCTTTTTGTTATAAACGTAATGTATATGTCGATATTAGAGTATATTGGGTACATTGAAGTTCAAAATTCCTGTCGTGCGGATTTTGCTCAAAATCGGTGTGCATCTTCCTTGAGACTTGACGAGTCGACCGATATCCTTGCCATCGTCTAATTTGCCGTGCATTCCTTGAGACTTGACGAATCGACCGATATCCTTGCCACCGTCTAACTCGCCGTGCATCAAGAGATATGGTGTGCGTACGATCCCTTTTACCAAGTTAAGATGCTACGATGCACGAAATCTGGATTTCTCACTCCATTTTTTTTTCTTTTTTGCTTGGAATTTTTATACGTCCTACGTAAGGGCAAGCCAAAGGCATCACCTGCTGCACTCTTGATTTTTTTTCGTTTTTTTTTTTCTTTTAGTTGTGGCTGAAATGTGCCTATTCATTATTCACGAATATTTAAATGGTGCAGTAGGCAAGCCCTTCGGAAGACTAATATGAAGCACGTGTCAAGTTCTCAGATCAAAACTCGAAAGAACGGACTGAGAAAGGGCCTGGCAAATTTAAAAGCTGGTCTTGGCCAGCCCAGCTCGTAGTGGCAAAGATACTGATGAAGATATTGAAATTGGTGACGATACATGATGTGGTATTGGTGTGAGAATGGTATGTTAACGATCACGAAGGGGCGTCTACGCGGCACGATCGATCAGATCGAGGGACTGCATACGTTCAAGGGAGGTATAATACGATAATGACAGTAATCTTTATAATGATGTCGATAACGATAATGATAATGGTAATGGTAATGATAATGATAATATCAATGACTATGTTATTGATAATGTTGATGATAATGATGTTGAAAATGCTGAGGATATGGGAATGGTATGTTCCTGGTGTGGTATGAATATGATAACGAGCACGGAAGGGCTGTCTGCGCGTCACGGTCGATCAGATGCAGGAGCTGCTCGAATTGGAGGGAGGTCTGTATTGTGTGATATTTATATGATGATGATATGCCCAATATTCTGACGGCGTTAACAGTGATATTGATGATGATATTAGTGATGATAATAAGTGATATGATGTCGATTTGATAATGATGTAATGATAATGATGGTGATAACGATATTGATATGATATGCCGTGATAGTTATATGCTAATGATATGGTAAAAGTACAGTATGATAGTTACATGATAATTGTTATTACGATATGGTAGCGATATGACTATTTTGGCGTCGCAACGATATGATAATGTGATACAGTTGTGGTGTGATACAAGATCCCTCGTACGCATTATGGATATATTTTAATGAAATTTTGACGATATGATAATTGTACGATAACGATACAAGAACGATGTGATATCGATATGAGATCAACATGACTGACACCGATATGATATCGACATGACAACCGGGGAAGGATTGGAATTACAAAGTTCTTCGATGGATTCTATCGCGTCGACGGTATAAACAGCCATCACGTAATATACGTTTTGCTAATTTTTCCCATTATTTTTTCCCGCAATTGTTTTCTGTTGTCGTCCGAACCGGATACGAAGAACTGGACGAATTGCAGCACTGGGACGAAAGAGTCAACATCCTCTGCCAAAAGTGAGTTTATGGTTATGTTTAATTCGTGTATATACGCAGGCGTATCGGGGGTGGGGAGAGGGGGGGGGGGGGTTATCATTGGTTACTTGCGTTATTCGTTTGACCATTGACCGCGCAACCCTTTCAAAACACAGCACCGTTCCTACTCCTATTCAGACACCTCCAACATTTTGGCCGCTCATTACGTTTTTTCCATGTATTGCGTAAATGCGAGGGGGAGGGGAAGGGGGAGGTTGTACTCGTATTATGAGAGGGAGGAGGGGGGGGGTGTACTCATTCCATGGATAACCGTAGCCTCTTCCAGCCGTTCTGCGTCACCACGCTTTCTATACAGCGGTCGACGGTGTCCGCACAGCGATCGAAAGACCTCCCGGTCCCCCCCCCCCTCCCCGCCCATCCCTCGCCCTTTATCCCCTCCAATCCCCCGCGCTCACCCGCTTCCGCCTCCTCCCCCCACCTCCTTGCCCCTGCCCTCACTAATATACCAAGCTCGGTATGAAAAGCGATAAATGTTAGCTCGATTTGGAATTGAGACCATACGGTACTGCTGTCACAAACCCAGGACTCGCTGATATTCGGATCCCCGTGCAGATAGATCAAACGGTTGAAACATCCATTAGGTTGACCCGGGGATGGTCATTTATCATCCCCCAAGATCTCGGAGTTTCGAACGTTTTTATCGAAAATGTTGTTAATATCGACATTATGTGTTTATTGTTGGAATGGTATCATACGCTGCTTCCATGCCCCCCCCCCCCCCTCTGAGTACTCTCCCTTGCCCTCATTCACATTCGTCCTCGCCCCCCCCCCCCCTTTTTCAAGCGTTATTCATGTCGAGCTTGTATATTTTTTGTCGGACTGATGTCATACACTGCATCCATGACCCCTCCCCGTTTACTCCTCTCTACTCTTTTTTGACGCCCCCCCCCCCCCCCCCCCCCCTCCATGTCACAATCGTCTTCCTCCTCCCCCCTCCCCCCTCCCCCTCCCCCCCCCCCCCCCCCCCATTTTTCATGCGCTATTCATGTCGAGCTTGTATATTTTGTGCCGGACTGGTGCCATACACTGCAGCATGACCCCCCAACCCCCCCACCCCCCCCGTCGCTTACTCCCCCATGCCGTTTTTCGACATGCTAGGATAGAGATGCATGGCGTACCATTTTTTGGCTATTTTTTTTTTCGGAATGCTTGGGGTTCCTTAACTCATAATCGTCGAAGTTTCGTTAATTTTTTTGGAATATTAGTGCTTGTACCTACTAGAGGCCGCGAGGCTAGTCCTAGTCATCATGGAGATGGAGTTACACTTTCTGTTTACTCAAAAAAAAAACACTTTGGCTGGGGTATAGAGCTCTTCAACCCACCACCCCCCGGAAGAAAAAAACAATGGTTGGTGTACCGCTTCCGTACCATAGCTCCATCCCCCCCTCCCACCGAATGATCGCTTCACGTAGTGTGAAAATGGCAAGGCACCCACGAGGCAGTTACATAGTGGTGCCCATTGCTTCCTCTGGAGTGGTCACACCAGAAAACAAAGTGTGGCCCATTGGCGCTGTTATCCATAAGCAAGGAAGTATGGACAAGGTGCCGAATTCTGTCTTACGAGCGAGGGGTTCTTGGAAGGATGCAGTTCATCCTTCATGCGACTCGCCGAACAGCTCACGGCGCTTCGCTCTTGGTGCAAGCAATGTCTTCTGCCTGGTGAAAACCCGACGTGCTCCGTCCCGCCATAGTAGGGATGCGAGGGTCTTACGGTCATACGACTACGGCCATGCACAAACTGAGTACACCTCACCCCCCCCCACGCCTTTCCGCCTCCGCCTGCTCGCCCGCCCGCCACCTTTGCGGCCTCCGTTGCAGGGTTAACCATTGCTGCGAGACTATCGGGAACAAATACCCGCACGTCTTAGAGTCCCAAGTGTCGGACATGCCTCTAGCAAAACCAGCAACAGCAGCAACGGGGTCGTCGAACGGGACTTATAAGAGCCCTGAGTAAAAAAAAAGGGTTTTAGTGGTTCCTTTTTGTATGGTTGTGGTTGCAGTTTTGTATTCGTTTGTGTTTTCGTGTTTCGTTTTTGTTGAGGGGCGGGGGGGGGGGGGGGGGGGGGGGCGAGCTGGGAAGTATTGGGAGAGAGGGAGTGGGGGTGGGTGGGGGGGTGAGAGGAGGAAGTGGTTGGGAGGGCTTGTGCTGGCAGATTTGTTTGTCACAGGAGCTAGCAGAACGAATCGTTTTTGGCGCCTCAAGGCCTATTTAGGCCTTAACTAGGCGAGTTGCGGTGTAGCGGGACCCCGGTTACTGGGATAATATGTTTTCGATTTCCTTTCCACAGTGGGTAGGGTAGCGTGGGCCGAGGGTTGTCGGGGGCAGGCTTTCGCAAGCAAAGACAGACCGTGGGAGATCGCTTTTTTCTGTTTTGTCTTTTTCCTTTGGGCAACCTGTGGGAGTTAAACGGGGGCAGATGTTGCGGACAGACCGGGCGTTTCTCGCCGAAAAAAGCTATAACCACCGGATGAAAAATCCCGCTGCCGAGGAACACGACGAAAATCGTGCAAACACAAATATGGCGTATTATTTTTTTTTTCCCCGACGATTTCGGGTTGAGGAGCCCTTTCGGCCAAAAAGAGGTATACCTTAGTACCTCTATCGTTGTTTTTTCGGGCGCTCGTCACTTGAGGACCTCTAAATCTGACCAAAACACAAACAAGACCGTTTTAGAAAAACTGAAAAGCGCAAAAAGTGCAACCAGGTGACCAAAACAGATTAATGACCTAGGAGGATATGAAACACTTCAAGGTCGCACCAAAAAAAAACAAGAACGAAATTCCCGACAGTTTTGCTCTATAAACCCATTAAGACTGCAGTCCCAATTTGGGGACAAATCACTTGAAAATAGAGTTAGATAGAGGTTTCTGTACACCGCATTACTTAAACCCCTTCCAAGGCAGAAAAATATCTCGTCACAAGAAGTGCTCTTAATTCCATCTACCGCAGCAGCACGCGTCGAAAGATGGTGAATCACAAAAACTGGGCTCTTATCTCCAGCGTCTTAGCGTGCGTCGTATCCCAAAACGATAGCTCTTCAGGACCGATTCTATCTAGGGCAGGGGGGTCCCATTTTTAGGGACTTTTTCCTGCAGTGGATCGGGGTTACTCGCGCGAGTGACACCTCCCTTGTTCCTTTCTGGTCTTAATCTTAACCGCAAACAGTTGATATGGTAAAAGACACGGTGCGCCGAAAAAAACGCCTACAAGTCCACACAAAAAACAATCCTTCTACACACACGTCAGCTGTTGAGTTCAACAAGTTTCGGGTCGATGGCCACCTTTGCAAGCTGCGTGAAACAACGGCCGCTCGTTTGTCCTACGGATGTTGTCAGGCAGGGTGAACTGTTGTACTTGTCCGCGAGGTAGACAGCCAGTTGCTCGTGATAGTGGCTCAAACCCAGCAGTGAGAAAACGGGGGTACCCCGCCTACCGAAGCCGCGGTCTCCGCTGCGGAGGCGTGCCAGCTAAAAAAACGTCCAGGCCAAAGGGTTTTTACCCTTGTCGTGGCAAGCGTCCTCCACCTGCCCCTCCCCTCCCCTCCCCCCCCACCTCCCCCCGCGTCATCGCTGCAACGTTTGTCAGCCAAAGGGCGCACCTGTGGCCGCCAGGGGACATCCGGGATGCATCTCTGGGTTTCTCTTTTTTTTTAATTTGCATCTTCATGGTAGAACGGATACAGCTGCTTGCTCTGAGAAATATCGCGCACAGCGGCAGTCGGTCCGTTCAACCACCAAGAGACGCAAATAAAATTATGGGAAACGCGCAGATGCATCCCGGATCCCGACGACCACACACCCCTCACCACCAAGACGGGGGTGTGACCGCCGCCACCGACACTACCCCCCCCTGCCTCTGCCTCGAGCGTTCAAGAGCCGCGACTACCACCCTCCCCGCCTCCTTGCCCGGGGGCAAGCTCCCCCCCCACCCCGACCACATAGATGCACGTTCTTTTCAGCTAAAGGCCAGACACTCTCTAAACAGACGGGGGATAGCCCCCGCAACTACTATCACTACAGCCGCGTGCCCCAACCAAAAACAGACGGGGCGTGATTACCACCACCGCCGCCGCCGCCACCGCCCTCCACCAAAAATAACGGACATGCAGCAGCAGGTGTCCCTCAATAGTGCGGTATCCCCATATAAGGCGGTATCCCGACATAAGGCGGTCAAAATCGCTCGGCGCGACTGGGAATTTCACCCATAACTCGGAATGAAATAAGGCGGGTTCGGAAAATAAGGCGCGGTCATATTGCTTTGGCACACCACCGTCTTACACGGGGGCTCCTACTACTGTAGCTACGCCCACAACCACCGCTACCACGCCTCACAAAAATGACGAAAAACAACCACCACCACCGCCGCCACGATGACCCTCCCGCCACCCCCCCCCCCGCTCCCCTGGCACGACATCCCCAGGATGGCTGTTGGAACTCCCTGACGACGGCCACACCCCTGTCGCGGCGTCGCTGGTCAGGCCGGCGCAGCCCTCGAACACCAAGCCGGGCGCGTAACCTCGAGGAGACGCGGGTAGCAGGGCTAGGTGATCGGTACCCAGTCCCGCCTGCTGTTGGATCTGCCGCAAGATGGTTGATATCGTCGAGACGCTACGATAAAGGTCGCGCGGACAGAGCGGCAGCAGTAGCAGTAGCAGCAGCAGCAGTAGCAGCAGAAAAATAGTTGAACGAGGGGTAGCGGAAACATGTCAGAAGTAGCGGCAACCGCAGTTAACACCAACAGGAGTAGCAGTGAACAGCAGCAACAGCAGCAACCAGTAACGGCAATAGCAAGGTGACTAGCACCAGCATGAGCAAGCAGCACCATACCAATACGTGAGGAGTCGAAGCCAAGCAAGCAGCATCGGCAAACAGCAACAGCATCTGGATCAGCAGCAGCATCAACGTACTCCCGTTCATCCTCATCCTTCTCACTCGTCACCAATACTATCGCCAACACCGCACCCCCACCTCGACCAAGACCACGACCACGGCGACAGCCACGGCAAAGGCAAGGGCAAGGCCAAGGCCAAGGGCAACAGCAACAACAGCAGCAACAGCAATAGCGGCAACAGCAACAGCAGCAACAGCAGCAACAACACCAGCAGCAACAACACCAACACCAACACCAACACCAACACCAACACCACCAACACCACCACCACCAACATCAACAACAACACCACCAACACCACCACCACCAACATCAACAACAACGCCCCAATCGGTCACCTTGAAGCGAATCGTCCCATTGATGCCAGCGGCCCCAACAGCAGCAGCCGAAGAAGCGAAGACCCGCGAATCGCCTTGGGCTTGTGCGGCTTAACTAAGTACACCTGCGCGTCCGCCATTCTTCCCTGAAGGTACTGCATAGCAGTACCAATCTGTACAGCAGTTGTGCATTATGGGTGTTAAATTTCAAATTTGGATGTCGAATTTCGACATTACATTTCGACACAGCATCAGAATCGGTATGGAATTTCCCATAGAAACTTCGATATCGAATATCAATGTGACAAGAAAACGAATCGCCTTATATTTGGACGGCTTGACCAAGTTCACCTGCGCGTCCGCCAGCCTGCTCTGAAGGCACTGCATATCAATACCAATCCGCACACGGACCCCCCCCCCCCCCCCCCCGCCGCCAAAAAACATGCTTTGGTTGTTTAAACTTGGGATGCCGAATTTCGATCTCACAATTTCAATACCAATTATCGGCATCGAATTTTCGACGTCGACTATCGATATCAAAATTTCGACATCGAACTTGACTAAGAAATATCGGCATCGACGTAGAAGCAATACCCGGTACCTGGTACCAACTATCGATCAGACATCGATCGGAAAAAAGATCGCCTGCAGAACGCCTTGTGTGGATGAAACAAACAGACTTAAGGATAGTTCGGTATCTCTCCTCTCAACTCCTTTACTGAATTTCGAATTCGAAGAAACTGGGGCGTAAAAAAAAACAATCAAACTCCTATCCTGAAAAAAGTAGCAAACGCCGTTGAATGCGTCTCGATAAAAGGCTCGTCAGGGACGTTGAGAAACGTGAGCCCGATTCTCCCGTTTCCCGGGCCAAACACACCTGCGAAGGTGCTGAAACCACAATTTTCCGTTTTCATAAATCAGTTCATTACAAAGACAATTCGACCCGAGTCGGCGCGGGAAGAACGTGCTAAATTATGCTCGCGACAAAACTACGTCGTGTACCGAAGTGGGGAGGGGGGGAAGAGCCTGCTTACTAGTGACCACGGGAGAAGGAGAAAGAAAACATGCCAGACAGCAAATGGGAGGAGCAGAAAAACAAAACTACGTGGCCTGGCCCTTTTTACTGATATTTTAAAGCTGGGATTCCATTTTCGGGGAAGCATTACCAGGGCTTGTTACGGGTCATGGTCCGGCCCGTGGGTCGCGTCAGGAGGCTTTCAAAAGCTCGGGGGTTGAGTCGGGTCGGTCCAGAGCTAATCGAAATATCATGGGTCGGGTCGGGTCGGGTCGGGTCGGGTCAGATCGGGACGGGTCGGTTCGGGTTGGGTCGGGTCGGGTCGGGTCGGGTCGGGTCGGGTCGGGTCGGGTCGGGTCGGGTCGGGTCGGGTCGGGTCGGGTCGGGTCGGGTCGGGTCGGGTCGGGTCGGGTCGGGTCAGATCGGGACGGGTCGGTTCGGGTTGGGTCGGGTCGCGTCGGGTCCGGTCGGATCGGATCGCGTCGTGTTGGGTCGGGTCACGAGGTTATCCAAATATCACGGGTCAGGTCAGGTCACCCTGTTCTGATCCGGTCCGCGAAAATCCCCAAAAATACTTGGACTTACTGTAGGAAGGGGTTTTGGGGCTCTAAAGCGGTCAAGGTATTGCCCCGGTGGCGTATCAAGTTATCCTTGAGCCTGGTATGGGTCAGTTTCGTGAGTTCGAGTCCCCCCGAGTGCATACTTGTATAAATTCGTGGGAACTTTTTCTTGTGCACAAATTGACTCACGGAAGGCGCGAGAGCGTGAGTTAGCAGCACTCGATGAAAAATCGACGAGCAGGGGGATTGCTGAACCCTCTGCACGATAAAAATTAAAGGCAAGAACCGGGGGGGAGAAGGGACGATACCTGTGACCATCCGGCTTGTCCAGAAGCTGGAAAGTAGAAGTCTGCAAAAAAAGAAAAAAAAAAAACAGTACAGTGGGGGTCCCCCAATAGTGCGCTATCCCTATATAAGGCGGTATCCCGATATAAGGCGTTCATATTGCTGTGGCGCACCGCCGCGCCTTACTGAGGAAGCCTACAAATAAGACCAATCTGCTCACCAAAAACAATCGATTTTCGCACTGTGCGCGTCAAATTCCACAACTTTTCGATGTTGAATTTCGAATTTTCAAATCCCGAGATTCACCAAGATTTTGTCTGCGCATTCGAAAAAAGGACAAACGAAAAAAGCGAGCAAGAAACACCTCTTTACCGGTACCACTAATACCACCAGGTACTACTATAACGACCCCGAATCTACCCAACTCACAGCTTACGAATTTAGAATAATGAGACAAAATATAATTAATACCTCGTCGACGAGACGATTCTCGATTGCGTCGAGGCCGAGCCACACTTCTCCCGTACCGACCGACTCCATGTCTACCGATGGACGGTACCTGCGGCTCCATCAAACACGGGGCCCATAAACAAAAGCAAGAAAGGGCGGGCGCGCGGGGGGGGGGGGGGGGGGGGGTAGAGGAGACAGGCGGAATGGAGGGCACCATATATGAACAAATAATACCTGGTATGCAAACATGCCAGAATACATGCAACGCACTGTTGAATGTGGATACAACACGCGTACTGAAAGGGGGGAGGATAGAGGAGGCGGGGGGGGGGGGGCGGAGGGGGGTACTAATTTGATGCATAGCCGTAGTCGTATGACCATAGACCCTCGCATCCATACTATGCCGGGACGGAGCACGTAAGGTTTTCACCAACTAGGCAGGCATTGTTTGCACCAAGCGCGAAGCGCCGGCGGGGGGCGGGGGGGTACAACCAAACATTAACGAATTGATGCAAAAAAGCAAGCAAGCAAGCAATCAAGCGACCTGCTATCAGACAAAGAAAACGAGGAAAATAATTTCCCGTCCTTGGCATATGCAACTCCCTCCCTCCCCTTATTCCCTCCTCACCAGGACACAGTAACGGAATTTCGTGCTCGTCACGTGCCATTTCTCCGACCCTTCGGTGCGAAACGGAAGAGCTTCTCCCCCGGCGCTCTGTCTCGAACGGAATGCGTGGTCAATGGTCAAATGGCTCAAGGCAAGCAACAAACGAGTACCCCCGCCCCCCCGCTCGCGCGACAGATGGTGCCCACAGACCGCCACAGGGGAAGGAGGTAAGATAAACGAGAAGTTTTACCTGGTGTGCAATATATGGAGCCGGTCGCCCCGGTGGCGTATCAGGTTATCCTCGAGCCTGGTGTAGGTCAGTTTCGTGAGTTCGAATCCCCCCGAGTGTATACTCGAATAAATTCGTGGGGACTTTTGCTTGTGGGGATTCGATTTGACAAAAGCTCGAGAGCGTGAGTTAGCAACACTCGATTAAAAATCGACGAGCAGTGGGATTGCTGAACCCTATGCGCGATAAACAATTGAAGGCAAGAATCGGGGGGGGAGAAGGGACGACACCTGTGACCACGGCTTGTTCAGAAGCCGGAAAGTAGATGTGTGTGAAAAAAAAAATATATATCTAGTCTATATTATAAAAAATGAAAATACACTCCAGCTGTGAGATCGAAGATTTCGTCGAAACTCATCTTTGCAAGCTGTGTGTGATACTCCGATCGCGCGTAGGACGGGTTGTGTATCCTCATTAAGGATATAGGTCGGCGACTCCCCTTACAGCTACAGTGTAGCTATCAGGGTCAACAGGATGATTTTAGTCAGTCTGTGCGCGGAAACTATAAAACCCTTTTCTATATATGGTCTATATATGGAATAAATGCACTGGGCGCCCAACTGTTGGCGTTGTCTCTATCACAAATATAGAAACGGTGTTCCGTCTCGAAAGGTACGCGTGGTCAATGGTCAAAATGGTCAAATGACTAACGCAAGCAGACAAATACCCGGGGAGTGTACCCAGATACACCCCCCACCAAACACGCTTTTGAAAACATTTGCAACTCCACCCTCCTCTGTCCCCTCTCCTTTTCCTAATCCTCGACGCAAACCACGACGCTTACAGGTGTGCAGAGTAATATTGCACACGTTTTGACACATCAACCGATCTCCACTTGATGATCTATACAGGTCTTTCTGGGAAGAATATCTGCACGGTGCAGCTCATGGTACCGGGTGTGGGGGGCGTACGATCTGCATGATCTAGCAAACGTTTCTACTGTCGATCTACAGATCCTGTACAAAACATTCAAATAACAGCAGACAGAGGATATACTGTGCCTGGTAGATAATCTACAGTAGATCCTGGTTTATCCGAGGTACGTATTTTTTGTAACACCCCCCCCCCCCGCCCCTCCTCTCCTCTCTATATAAAATGGTTGGCCTCGGTTGCACGTTGTAAAACACTATATGTATATTACGGTTGGCGTTGGTTGGCAACGACGCTGTGAAGCATGCCAATCACTGCGTGAGCTGGACAACCAGTGTACCGTTTTTTTTTTCTTTTTGGCGGTCACCATGACGGTTATCGAGTTACCGTAGATCACATTGTGCGGGGTGGAGAAACCGTAACTCCGCACAAGCGGAATAATCGCATCACGTAGTGTGAATATGGTAAGGCACCCACGAGGCAGTTACATAGTAATACCCATTGCTGTCTCTGGAGTGGCCACACCAGAAAAACAAAGTAACTCATTGGCGCTGTCATCCATAAGCAAGAAAGTAGGCACAAGGTGCTGAAGTCTTGTCTCACGAGGCGTACCTTGGAAGGATGCAGTTCACCCTTCATGCGACTCGCCGAACACCTCACGGCACTTCGCACTTGGTGCAAGCAACGTCTGCCTGGTTGGTGAAAACCCGACGTGCTCCGTCCCGGCACAGTAAGGATGCGAGGGTGTATGGTCATAAGACCACGGCCATGCATAAACGGAGTACGAACCCCCTCCCTGCCTCCCTCCCCTCCCTATACTTATTCCAAGTAATTTTGTCGCAGAAACAGGTGTCTCGCTGTAAACGCGTTGAGCCGACGGCCACGCATGACAGGAGTACCCCCCCTCCCCCCCTCCCCTCCCTCATCCCGAAGCACGAGGAAAAATCCCGTCGACGCCATGTACAACTCCCTCCCCCCCCGCCCCCCCCGTGCTGCTCACCGCGAAACGTGCCGCTTGAAGGCGGAGTGTATGCTGTCAATCTGCTTCTGCTGCATGGCTTGGTTGCTCTTCGTCACCTCCTGGAACGGCCCGACCAGGGACTTATGCTGACCTAAGCAAAACAAACAAAATTGGGAAAAAAAAAATGAAAGCATAAGAAACGGCGTATGTACAAGTAGCAAAAAACACGACACGACAAAAAACAAACAACATTGCGCCCGGCAGAGGTGCAGGCCTCAATTTTTCTCTTCAAGACTCCTCACACTTCACCAAGCCTACGGTGGGGGCCCCGGGCACCCCCGTTATCGACGCGTGCTACGATACAGGTACTAAGGTATACCTTTTTTTGACGAAAATGGCTTCTGAACGACGGGGCTCCATAACTCGAAATCGTCGGAAACAAGAAATGATAATAGGCCATTGTTTTTTTGCATCATTCTCGTTGTGTACCTACGTAGGCCATGGGAATTTTCATCCGGTGGTATCATAGCAGAGCTTGGATTTTTCGAATCCAAATCAGTTTTTGGGAGGGAGATGTCTTAAGAAGCTCCCAAATTGAGGAAACCTCAGAAAAAAAAGTTGTGCGCGCCTCTATTCCACTTACGGATGTTTCAGCACTACCACGAGCGACTCTTAATATACCTCGCTGACGAAAATACTACCTGGTATTGATTACATTTTGACCCATGAACAAACTTACTGGAAAAAAAAAAAACGAGCGACCGGTGTATTTACGCAGCTCGAAAAACACGAGCATCGACTCTAAACTCGTCGAACTCACAGCGGACGTCAGAAACAAATTTCACAGAAAAAAAAAATACGTTCAAGCGATTGCTTTGGCGCAGGCAGCGTAAGCTTACCACTCCATTGCGGATCCAAAATCGCTAACCTGAAAACGCGGCACGAAAAGCTGAACACCGCGAAAAAAAAAAAAAGGAGCGGGGGGGGGGGGGCACTCGCGCGAGTGAATCCCGAACCCCGGCCAAAAACAGGCTAGCTACTGACCCCCCCCTACCAAAGCTTGCTAATTTGATAATGTCCATACGCCACCCGAAGACTGATCTAGGAAGCCTTCTACGATAGAGGTGCCTACCACATTTTTTCTGCACAGGTTCCTCAACTTAGGAGCTTGAGACCTCTCCCTCCCAAAAACTTATTTGTGCCTTGGGCACGAAAAATCAACCAGAAAAACTGCTTCGTACAAGTACACACCGGATAAAACAGTCCCATTACCCCGTACAGGTACACAACGAGAACCATGGAATAAAAAAAATAAAAAATAAAGTGGCTGATTATTTTTTTTTTGTCCGACAGTTTTGGGTCAAGGACCCCCGACATTCAGAAACCATTTCACACCAAAAGTGCTCATACCTCTGTCGCAGCACGCATCATCGAGAAGAAAAACATTACTGCAACCCCCACGAGCACTCCCATACAGCCACGGTACGCAAAAACATAACTTTTCCCAAACAAGAACGCCCATTCCGACGATTGCGGGTATAACGCATTTTCAACTCTTTTGGGGAGCACATTTACTTGAAGTTAGTATAGGGAAGGATTTTGGGGCTCTTCACCACTGGAAACCCTTGTTTTGACAAGTTTACTTGAAGTTAGTATGGGGATGGATTTTGGGGCTCTTCACTACTGGAAACCCTGTCGGGGGACAAATTTACTTGAAATTAGTATAGGGAGGGATTTGCTGGCTCCTCACTACTGGAAACCCTTTTGGGGTGACACGTTTACTTGAAGTTAGTATAGGGAGGGGTTTGGGAGGCCCTAAAGGGGGTTACGGCGCCCTGCGGTAAGTGCCCTTGGCGGGCTTGGGGCGCAGCAGAAAATTCTGAGCTCCCAAGACGAGGACCTCAATCGGAAACAGGACAAAAACTCCGAAAAGCATTGGTCCGTTCGCGCCACCCGACCGACATTTCCTAGAGCTCACCTAAACAAGGTCGCCGCCCGGATCTTTGGGGCGGTGGGCTGTTCTCGTTTGCGAGCAGAAAGCACCTCCCGGTCGAAATAGGGCGTAGACCCAACCCAACCCCTATAACCCCAATCCCACCCCACACTCAAAATGGGCCAGAAATGGGCGAGAAACGCGGCTGCGCCGCTTTATTTAGGCAAAATTCAATTATTTTGGAAGAATATTTCAAGGACGTTAGCCGTTGAGTTCAACGAATTTCGGGCCGATACTCATCTTCGCAAGCTGCGTTGTTGGTAGTTGTAACATACTGTGTGGGTGAGTTTTTTTTTAAATGGGAGGGGGGTCCTATTTTTTCTTTTTTTTTTCCTTTTAAATAATTCTTATTCCGATCTGCGGACCACCGTTTAGCCCCTCGGCCAGTGAGAGAGCGCACAAACTACTC
Source organism: Undaria pinnatifida (assembly GCA_012845835.1). Classification (NCBI taxonomy): domain Eukaryota; class Phaeophyceae; order Laminariales; family Alariaceae; genus Undaria; species Undaria pinnatifida. The sequence goes on from JABAKD010000007.1 coordinate 11,309,222, forward strand.
TCCCAAGATCCAGGCGGCCACACATTGTCACGGGTTTTTCTGGAGCCACTTATTTGCGCTACGTAGCCCATCAAAAAAACAAACGTGCTCGTTCGTGAGCACCAGCTTTCGTGTCCTACGAACCGCTGGTTCCACGCTTTTGGGGGAGAGGTCAACCGTAACATCATCAGAAACATCAGCTACCCCAAAAACCGCAATCCCTACCCCGTGGGAGAAAGCTCGCTCGTGTGGTGGTGCTGTGGAGACCGAGACCCCAACTGATCATCTACACTTCACTTGCGGACAGCTATATACCGGTACCTCCTCACAAGCAACCACCACACCTCGCTTATTCTCGGAGGCATCAGGGTCTCGGGTGCCCCTGGGGCAGCAGTCTTCAGCAGCCAGAAAGGACTCACAAGGGGGTTTCGTGAAGTCTAAAAGTTACCAGCCAGCATGCATCACCACAAACTACAAAAAAACACGAAGTGTAAGCAAAAAAATATTCGACGCTTTTTGGGTATTGTTCACGCGTTTGTTCAACACGCACCACCATGTGAACAAGAAACAAAGGTGAGTTTGGATTACCGTTTTTTCGATCTTATGTCTCATAGCCCAAGTTTGTTTTCGGTTTTTCTAGTATGTACTGCCACGACTGCAGCACGTAAATTTCGAAGGCATGGCTGTCATCGACAGTTAGCAGGGATTTTCGCGCGGATTTTTTTTCACGTGCTAACAATTCGTACCGGAAAAAAATGCGCGGACAGACAAACTACGGTCCCGTTTGACACAGTCAAGTAATACGCTCAAAAAAGGGCAAAAAGGGGGGGGGGGGGGAAACGCTCTGAATTTGTTTTTGTCATCAGTGTGGGACGGTGGTCCCTTCGCAGTTTTCTCTTTATCAGATGGAGGTGTTAGTGTGGAGACACACCGGGGTGGGTCATGTGCGCAACCGCACGCTCGAGGGTCAACGATGAGGAAACACCTCAGAGTCTGCCTCGAGGAGCCAGGATGATATTGAAGGGTTTATAGCGATAAGGAGGCCGTACAATAAACAGGGAATAGGGCTGGTATCCACATCAGTTATAATCCGAAAAAAAAGTGGATGCTTCTTTTAACACCCTTAACTCGGTTCTGGAGTAATTTGTTTGTTATAGCGAAATGCCTACTCCGTGCCTACTTGACAAAAACAAAATATGCCCTGGCCGCAGACGGCGAAACAACACGGGGACAGGATAAGCAAACAGTCTTCATGTGATATATATGGAAAAGCGTAATGAGCGTCCAAACGTTGGAGGCGTCTATCTATTAGGAGTAGAAACGGTGCTCCGTCTCGAAAGAAAGGGACGCGTGGTCAATGGTCGGATGACTAAGGCGAGCAACAAATGAGTACGCTCCCCCCCCCCGCCCCCGTGCCCTTAACGCCTCCTGGAACGGGCCGACCAGGGATTCGCGCTGACCTGAAACTAGATAAAAAAAAGGAATCTATATAGCCGAAATGTCGGTTTTAAAACCGACGAATTGAATTGCCTCCCTGGTATACGGCACTGGGGGGGTTTACCGACGGAAGGGTGTCTAGGATTGGGTGTAAGGGCAAGCGAAGATCACTGTCGAGGCTTCAGGCGTCTCACGCGCACAGATAGCCTTGCGAGTAGAGCAGAGCACATTAACGAGCGGAACGACACTTCCCCTGCCGACTGATCCGGCTACAGCAGAAGCTACCAGGTAGTCGATCTGCTGCTGTGGGTTCAAAAACAAAATAGAAATGGTGCGCATTGTCGAACACGACGACGAAAGCAAAAATCAAGTTGAGATAATTGAAAAGTAAGCAAAACCGAAGCAAAATCGATCTTGCCGCATGCATAGCATGGCTTTCGTTGCTCTTCGTCGTCACACACCACCTGGAAACGAACGGGCCGACCAGATGTTTGTGGTGGCCTGAAGAAAAAAAAGAAAAAAAAAAAGAAAGAACACCGGTGGGACACGCCGAAAACGACGACGAAAACCAGCAACAAAAACAACTTTTTTTTTTTTTTTTCATCCTCCGGCGGATGGGGAAAAATGAAGCTTTAGCTCACCACACTTCCGCGTATTTTCATGACAACCCGCTCGAGTTTTGGGACTGAAAAAAAAAACAATCCAACAACCTTTTGGGGTTTGGACGCGTGGTACAATAGAGGTATTACGGTATATCACTTTTTGGCAAAACATATTGCTCGTGTTACTACGGCTTCAGATACTGGTCTACGCATATTGGGGTTTTCTATATTTTGGGGAAGCGTTCTTGAGAAGTGTTTGAGTGTTCTCGAGTGGAAGGTTGCCTCACGGAGGCAGTCGATGATGGTACCGACACGACCCGGGCTTTGATGGAACGATAATGCCCGTATATATGGCCGAGGGAGTTCCATGACAACAAGGTACAGCTCACTCGTGTTGGTCCGTGCGAGGGTTTCTGACAGAACCGTACGACCCGCGCGGTATATATGTGGGGCCTTTGACAATCAGATACTGGCTCTGGTGTGTGCCTTTCGGTGGCGGTACAATATATTCTACAGCTAGCTAGCTGCTCTCTTCCGCGATCATTGGTACAACCGCGCTTGTGCGCAGTGCAAGCGTTCAACAGCGCTCAAACCACGTGCACATATTTTCCGAACACATATATTTTCTGAAAGACAGGGCTCCTTAACTCCCCAAATCGTCGGAGTTTCATTTCTCGTTTTTCGTTTTGCTTTGGAATACCTAGGGCATGGATCATGTCATCATCTCTTTTTTTCTGTTTTGTTTTTTCTAGATCCTCCTGGAGATGATTCGGGTGAAAAAAAAGATCAACCTCCATTCACTTTCGTTTTATGTACCAGCTTTTGTCCATCTGCAAAACGCACACTCGATTTTGACCTCACCTCGTTTTTTTTTTTTTTTTTTTTTTTTTCAATACTAGTGCCAGGGGTTATGTCGTTCTCGTTTTTCGTTTGGTTTTGGATTACCTTAAGCCATGGGCTTATTCATCGGGTCGCCTTTTCAGTTTTTTACTCAAAGTCAGTTTTTGGGGTCTGGCAGGGGAGAACACGACAACGACAACAACAACAACAACAACAACACCACCAATAACAACAACAACAACAACAACAAAAACATACCCTTAGGGGGGGGGGTGTACTCAGTTCGTGCATGGCCGTGGTCGTATGATCATAGACCCTCGCATCCCTACTATGCCGGGACGGAGCGCGTCGGGTGTTCACCAACCAGGCAGACGTTGCTTGCACCAAGCGCGAAGTGCCGTGAGGCGTTCGGCGAGCTGCATGAAGGGTGAACTGCATCCTTCCAAGATCCGCTCGTAAGGCGGACTTCGGCACCTTGTGTCTGCTTTCTTGCTTATGGATGACAGCGCCAATGAGTTATACTTTGTTTTCTAGTGTGACCACTCCACAGATTTCAATGAATGGGTATTGCTATGTAATTGCCTCGTGGGTGTCTTACCATATCCACATTACGCGATGCGATCATTCCCCTTGTGCGGAGTTACGGTTCTCCACCCCGCACAAAAAGATCTACTCGATAACCATCGAGGTGACCGCCCAAAAAGAAAAAAAAAAGACACGATACCGTGGTTGTCTAGCTCACGCAGTGACTGGCATGTTTTACAGCGTTGGTACCAACTAAGGCCAACCCCAATGTACATATAATGTTTTACAGCGTTGGTACCAACTGTGGCCAACTATTATAAGTACGTTTTACGGGGGAGGGGGGCGTTGCTAAAATCAAGCTTAAAAAGTTGGAAAAAAATTGGGATAAAAAATGGAAAAAAAAAAAAAAAAAAAAGTTGGAAGAAAAAAGTTGGAAAAAAAAAAGCTTTTTTTCTCGATTCGCGCAAAAATCACAACGCTCCGTTTTTTTTTTCGTTTGTGATTTTCCTAGAAGTGTTGCTCCGTTTTTTCTATTTTGCGTGCTCCCCCGGGTCAGGTAGGGAACTCCTCAAGGCGTTACTAGGATATTCAGAAAAAAACACTATTATTGGTGCACCTGTACGGTAGCACGTGTAGCTCCCCAAAATAGAGCGGGGGAAAACAATAGCACTGCCCGACACAGACATGCTTCCTTCTTTCCATCAAGCACAGTAGACATCGCTTTGGCCGTTGCTTTGTTTTCTGGCATTTTGCAGACAAAGCTACCCTTTCGGAGATCAGCCATTTTTTTTTTTTTGGCACACTTCTACTTTCCAGCTTCTGGACAAACCAGATGGTCACAGGTGTCGTCTCTTTCCCCCCCCCTCGGTTCTTGCCTTTAATTTTTTATTGCGCATTGCTTTCAGCAATCCCGCTGCTCGTCGATTTTTCATCGAGTGTTGCTAACTCACCCTCTCGCGCTTTCCGCAAGTCAATTTGTGCACGAGAAAAAGTTCCTGCGAATGGTATGGAGCTCCTCAAGCGGCTAGGACTCTCAGACAACATTTTGATGCACCGTTGCGGCAGCAGCTGTCTTTGGGACCAAGGGACACAATCAGCATAAAAAAACGACAACGCTTACGGCATCGGCCACACGAAGAAACGGTGGCTGCCTGGACATAATGCGACGGCCGGCGTAAGTGTCTCGGTCCACGACGAGCTGTACGACGCTACTCGTTTAGCCGCGAACTCCTACTGGCAGAGGTTGCGCTGTGTTTTTTTGCCAAAAAAAGGTGTACCTGACCGGTTGAGCTCCTCAGGCGAGGAACAACCCGCTAGTCTAATAATTTAACTAGTAACTTTTTGGGCCAAAAAAAGGTATACCTGACCGGTTGAGCTTCTCAGGCGAGGAACAACCCGTTAGCCTACTACTTTAACCAGAGTACACTTTGCCTTGTAGGACTGGGGCACAGAAGCTCGGTTGAATCGCGCGAACAAAACGCCTTCTAAGTCATTCTTCTAGTGAAGAAATTGAGCTCCTCGCGTCAGGAGAGCTCAGAAAATTCTCAGAATCTGCTGCGTCCCAACTGTAGGATGACTCGCTAGCCGGTTCCAAAGACATATTGTACCTGCGGTGAAGTGGTAGTACTCGACGCCGGCCTTCTTAAGGGCCTTGTTGAAGTTAGGGATGCCGCCGACGACACCGATCGATCCCAGCATCGCGAACGGTGCGGCCACCAGCCAATCAGCAATACAGGCCATCATGTAACCGCCGCTCGCGGCCACCTGAGGCGAAGGGGGGAGGATACGCGTGTTTCCACGACTTTTGTGATTTTTCGAACATTACGTCGTGTGTTTTTTAGAACTGGCGAAAGGCGCGGCCACCCCCCCCCTCCCCCCCCCCCTCCCGACGTATCCACTCATCCACCCACTCACCCACGTATCCACTCATTCACCCGCCCATCGACCACCACTTTGTCGACGGAAACGGTCAATTCATTTTGATCGGGTTAACCCAATTAAAGCCCCAAAACCCCTCTGTATACTAAAACCAAGTAGTTTTGTCCTCAAAAAGGGTTTCCAATTGTAAAGGCATTAAGCCAGCGCAAAAACAACATTTTTTTCATTAGTCGATGCAACCACCGACACCACTATATACTGCCATCACCACAACCACCACCCAAAAAAAAAAAAAAATGTTCTCATTGGCCCGACCCAGCCACGAAAAACACCACGAAGATTTTGCCCAACGACACCACCACCGCTACCACTACAACCACCACTCATCCACCTTATCGGAGAAAATCGTCAACCCATTTTTAATGGCCAGACCCTGCCGCAATGTCAACCAGTGTCAAAGGCCGACAGACACGCGGTACGGTATAGAGATGCACCACCGTTCATGACGGGTGGTTGCCATTTAGGCAGCGCCTTTTCATGCTGCATTTTTTTGCCTGGAATGACGGGAGGTTCTTAACGCCTTTACGCTTGGAAACCCTTTTTCGGGACAAATTTTACGTGCACTTATTGTCGGGAGGGATTTTGGGGCTCTAGAGGGGTGACCCAAAAACGTCGGAATGTGATGGAACGCCAAATTCTTGTTTCGTCGAAACGACTGCTGTGTGTACGTACGTACCCAGGCCATGGCTTTGTTCTCTTTGAGTCGCACATCCCTCTTTTTCTCTAAAAAAAAAACAAGTACAAAAAAAATGGGCTAAGAAGGACGGAGTCTCAGAATAAACATCGGTGCACCTCACCTCCAATTCTGCAGCAGTAGCATGCTGCATTTTGCCTTCCAAGGGTGGCTGCTTGAGGAGCTCTACGCCACACCCAATATCTGACTTCTTACCAAACTGAAAGTCCAACCCGAGGTGATCTACAAATCAGTCATAAAATCAGGGATGTGTACGGAGTGAGAATATATCCGCGGAGCGGTTTTTCAAGGAGCGGTTCGATCAAACCGCACTGCTCCGCGAGATTTGTAGCGGCGGATATCCGCTCCGTGACAATCCGTCATTTTTCCCACGAGCGGATATCCGCTCCGCTCCGCTCCGTAACACACTCGAAAAAACCCGCTCCGCTCCGTGACATGTTCAAGGGCGGATGTCCGCCCCGTACTAATCCAGGAAATTTGTAGCGGCGGATATCCGCTCCATAGAAATCCGTGACTTTTCCCACGGGCGGATATCCGCTCCGCTCCCCTCCGCGAGATATTAAAAGCAAAAAAGCCGGTCCGCGGAGCGGTTCTTACTCCCTACACATCCCTGGTATAAATCCACGTATTGCAGACGTGGCCACACGTACAAAAACTTCAGACGGCAAAACGAGAACGATGTATACATGCATTCCGACGATCTTGGGTTACGCCTTCACAATTGGAAACCCTTTTTTTGAAAAAAAATACTTGAAGTTAGTATGGGGAGGGATTTTCGGGCTCTTAAGAGGATAGGGAGGGTTAAGGAGCCCCGTCATTCGGGCAAAAAGAAAAAAAAAAAAATGAGCAAAAAGTGCCACCTCCATTGCAGCAGGTAACGACACCATGAGCCACGAAACAAGCCGCTTTTACTGGCCAATATCGCCCAATAAAAAAGCCACCGAGAGAAGCCGACACGACACTAGAATCACAAACCACTCGGATGTGCCGAAAACACCACAAAATGCGCATTTCGAGCACGAAAGAAACCATTATGACCACAAAATGCATACCTGGTACTGAATTTCGGCTACAAAATGCACATTTCGAGCACAAAATTCACCTTTTGACCACAAAAAAACTCAATTTTGACAACAAAATAGACCATTTGGATCACTGACAAGACATTTTTTTGCCGCTAAGTATACCATTACGACCGCAAAAAAAACGCATAATTTGACCACAAAGTATACATTTTGACTGCAAAGTAGACCATATTTTGACCACAACTAGACCATTCTGACAGTAAAACATACCTGGTACCATTTTGACCACAACACAAACCATAACCTGCTGATGATTGGCCACAGGCACCACCACGACTGACACGCACCTTATCCACGCAAATGGTGAGCCGGAAACCCTTATCCTTAAGCCTGGCTAGTTTCGCCGCGGCTAGCCCGTAGGCTGTAACCTCCCCGCCTCCTGACTCCAGGAGCAACACTACCTGCTTACACGGGGAAAATAGCAGGGTAGTCCTCGGTACCGTTTTTTTTTTACGGCACCAGATCGGACGGTATTGCGAAATGACGGTACTTTTCAAACGGTTGACGGTATTTCGATTTCTCACGGTACCACTTTTGGCGGTACACGGTATCGCCGAATTTGACGGTACTTTTTCGGCGGTATCGAAAAGTGACGGTATTTTCTAGACGGTAGACGGTTTTTCGATATTCGACGGTACTTTGTTGGCGGTACTGCAAAACGACGGTACCGGTCCCGGTACTGCCAAATTTGACGGTACTCTTTTGAGGGTACTGAAATATGACGGTTCCGCCACTGAGAAATACAGAATTACGAATGACGAAATACTTGACAGTACCTGCCGGGCGGCGATCAAGCATGCCGGCACCACCCCGCTGATGTTCCTGCATACCTATATAGAACGGACGAATAGAGGCTGGACTAATCGTCGAACCGTCAAGCTGACCAACTCACCAGCCTCACGCGAAACAACATTTAGACATTTAGCACCAAAATAAGACAATAAAACAATACTACTACCAGCTACTGTAAACAATAAAACAATAAAACCTGAAACATGAAAACATTCAATGAAAACCATCACCCTACAATCTTTGACGGTTCTGAATATGACGGTTTTTCTAAACGGGAAACGGTACTTCGCTTATTTGACGGTACTTTTATGGCGGTGCTGCAAAATGACGGTACTTTTTAAACGGTTGACGGTTTTTCGATTTTTGACGGTACCGCCTTCGGCGGTACACGGTTTGCCCAAATATGACGGTATTCCGCCGAGTACCGGGACCGACGTACAGCACGGGAAAATTACCTCGGGAATTTTCCCGAGGACTACCCTGGAAAATAGGAACCTTGTTGTTGTTGTTGCTGCTGCTGTTGGGTCCTAGTGTTGGTATTGCTCGGAGCGATATATGGACGAGCCTCTATAGCTCAGCTGGGAGAGCGTGGCACTGAAGTTGCCAAGGTCACTGGTTCGATCCCGGTTGGAGGCACTTTTTTCGTTGTGTCACTACTTTTTTTCACAAAAAAATAGCATTGCTCCTTGTTGCTGCTGCTGCCTTCTGGCTGCTGTTAATGGAGTTTTACGTTGTAGCACAGCCTTTCCTTCTTGTTTCTGCTGCTGCTGTTGCAGGACTGCAAGCACGTATAAAGCACTACAAATAATACTCGTCGTGGTAATTGTTGTGTGTGTTCTTCACATTCAACTGCTATTTCCACCCATGTAATATACATCTCCAGCACAACTAGTGCCCGTGCCGAAGTCTCCTCCTATATAGAGACGTTGTACATACATGATGTTGATGTTGCTTTTCGTGTACAGAGTCTAAACGAGTCGACGAGGGAAGAAATAGTTCTAGTCTTCTCGCCGTAAAAACCAAGGCGCGTATCGCATTGGGGAGGGGGGAAAAGAGCCGGCTAAGTGGCTCCGGACGTGACTTTACGTCTGAGAGAGCGAGAAGGAGAAAGAAAAATGCGAGGGAAACAGAAGGGATGAGCGAAAAAGAAAGAAAAAGAAAAGAAAAAGAGTGGCGCGTCCACCTCAAACTCCACCTGGCACAAACTTTTCGGGAGATTAGACCGAAGCACTCCGCCGCCCTTTTCGACCTGACGGTGGGAACCTGCGACTGAATGCGGTTCGCATACCAGGTACATTTTACACTTCACCACACAAGAGGTGCGCACATGCCTCGTCTTCGTGACATTCATACAACCTCTGCTGTCTTAAACGAGCTCGGCGTGGGTGGCAAGAGCAGGAGACGGCACGCACAGAAAACGTCTGCTGCCAAGCGCACTGCTGCCGCATACCTATTCACGCCAACACTCCCCAAACTTCACTATTCGTCGACATTAAGAAATAGGCAAATCGACTGGTCACGAACAACAAACAGGATAAGACCGTTTTGCCTCCTCTCACCCAAAAAAACCCGGTGCTAACTCGGGACAACGATAACGCCTGTACACCTATATCCGAATCCCGAACTGCTCGTACATTTATGCTGTAAGCTGTGTAAGCCTCGCGGGGCGCGGGAGCCCACAGCAGGCGAGGTGTAAAGTCTAATGGGTCGTGTATCGTAGCGGTCGCCAGAAAAAATCAAGTGCGTAACAGTTTTGGTCGACTCAAGCCCGTGTTCGGCTATGTCCCAGGTTAAGACAACCACGGTCTTCATCGCTATGGGGCCTCCGAGGAAAAAAAAAATGAAACATTTTTGCTGGCATACGTACTGGTAATACCGTTACTCTGTCGTTGAGAATGCTACTATTAATAAGGTGCATATGTATTTCATACTATAAAAAATATTCCGGAGTAATAAAAACAACGCTCCGGCTGTGAGATCGAAGATTAAGATTTCTTCGAAACTCTCATATTTCAAGCTGTGTGTGATACCCCGATCGCGCGTATTACTGTTGTGTGTGCCCTCATTAAGGATATACTTCGAAGTAGGTCGGCGACTCCCCTTGGAACTACAGCGTAGCTTGGAACAGGACTAACAGGGTGATGCTAATCAACCATGCTGGTAACCCTGACGAATAATAATTTACTGCCGTGAGATGAAGGACGTGTATGTATCGTAGTAGTAGCCAACACTGGAACATTTTGCTGTTGATGTTCACCCTGACAGCATCCATAGGAGGACTCATACGTATTCGAAGGAAAGTGCATTCGTACAAGCGAGCGGCCGGTGTGTCACGCAGGTCGCAAAGAGGAGCAACGACCCTAAATTTTATCGAACTACACAGCTGACGTGTTTATTAATCCAAGTTTTTTGTTTTCAAACTGCCGATTGCAGCCCTCCTTCACACGAAGCAACGCCGGCTGCTGTTAATAAGTTAGCCGACGGCAGTTTTACGGTCGACCTTCGATGCAAGCAGCCGTAAGACCCGCGCATGCATGGCCTGCTTGCACTGCCGTGTGCTGCATGCTCGCACCATGATAAGAGGTCGTTTACATTTTGTTTCGTCGCTGGACATGGGCTCCAAGAGGGTCAAAGCGAGAGACAAGACAGAAACGGAACAAAGACCAACTTGAGCTGGTTTGCCAAGGGGCAGTCTCACGGTTTGTACCCCAGTGTCGCTGTTGTCGTCGGTGCTGTTGCTGCTGTTGTTGTGGCTGTGCGCATGTATTCTTCACAATAAACTGTTATTTCAACCCATCTACATCCAGCGCACCCGGTGTCCGTGCCGATGCCTTCTATTAATAGAGCTGTCCTAGAGAGGCGAGCTCTGTGATCACAAACTACGAGACAGAGATCAACATCGCAAATACAGCAGAAGGTGATTTGGCCACGCAATGAACGGCAACGAAACACGCGGACACGCGGGCGAAAAAAAAAAATGCTAGCAATCGCACCCGACCGTTTGCACTCAATGGACAAGAGGAAGAAAAAAAGGAAAACGATAACAAGAAAGAAGAGAGAACCAAAGGGGGAAAACACCGGAAACAAGGAGGGTAACAGCGTCCAGTGATACTGTACATATTTCGTAGTGTCATGGGCATGAGCCTCTATAGCTCAGCTGGGAGAGCGTGGCACTGAAGTTGCCAAGGTCACTGGTTCGATCCCGGTTGGAGGCAATTCTTTATTTTTCGGGTCCCATTTTTTCCCTTCACAAATCGCCTTTCCTTCTCGTTAGGGTCGTGTACCAGGCATTTTAAAAAGTAAAATGCACCACGAACCAATGAACGAACTACATAAAGTTTCATCCTTTTTCGTATATCATCTATCTTCAGCACTTCCGCCGGCCGCAAAATATATAGAAAAAAAAAATGGACAATAATATCACCTCGTCGTTGGTGGCATTCCTGCTGAATACGAGAAACGAAACCGTCGCAGATACTTCACACCCAAGAGCAACATTTTCTAACCAGACCCGAACCCTGCAACAATATATTAAAAAATAAATCAAAAAGTAGATAGTACCTGATGCATCCGTACCAATTTTTAAAAAACAAATAAAAGGAAAAAAAAAACGGGCGCTGACACGTCGAAAACAACATAAAGCAATGCACTTCTGAGCGACCTTGTTTTTCATTTTTATTCTTGAGTGTTCATCTTCAGCATTTTCCACCGCCTGTACACTACACAGCAGAAAGCGGAAACATCGTTGAGTATCTTGCCTCGTCGTTGGTGGTGTTCCCGTTCGCAACAAGAAACGAAACCGTCATGGAGAGAAGATCCATGTGGTCGTCCTCTGTCCCCGCCTGGCCCGGCCGAAAATTCACCACGAAAACTCGCTGCGGTGTTCGGCATATTGATCAGCGAAACACACAAAAAAACGGGAAGGGGCAAGAACGTGACGCATTGTCAAAAATATCAAATACAACGAACACACATATCATGCAAGTAATGTCAAATAGATCGAATAAAACCAACACGCATATCATACAAGCAAATGAACACATTAAACGAAAGAAGATCCATGCGTTCGTCTTCAGTCACGCCTGGCCGAGCTGGAAATTTATCACGAAAGCTCTCTGAAACGTTTTCGGAGTTTTGACCTTGAAAAAACGCGACTAAAGGAACGCAAGAATGTGACGCGATTTGTCGAAAACAGAAAGTCGCCACGAGAAACTCGATGCGGTTTCGGAAGAAAGAATTTTGACCGGCGAAAGCCCACGCCGCAAGGAAAAGAAAGAGAGAGCTTCTTGCCCATTGGAATACAAACAATTACAAAAACACCGTATCGAACGCACGAGCACACAAATCTGTGTGGCCGAGCCTGAAACTCGCCACAAAACCTCGCTACTGTACGGTTTACGGGATTTTGATTTTGACCGGCGAAGCACGCCACAAGGGAAGGCAAGAGCGTGACCATTTTCGAGTAAAATAAACCAAGAACAATCAAGGAAGCAAGCTAAAACATTAAAAAACACACACACAAAACATTCAAGAACCGAATAAACATATTATAAAAACAATACCTGGTACAAACTATAAAAGCCGACGCACTCACAGCCTAAAGTCTCACCTTTACAGGCACGTCCGATCCCGAATCCAACCCTGCCTCCGTCGTCACATTCCGAGTGGACCCACCGCCCGCCCCTGCCGCCGCAACAGCAGTACCGCCCCCGAGAGAGGTCCCGACGCCATCACCATCACCGCGGTCACGACCGGTACCATCATCACGATCATGGTCTCGATCAACACCATCATCACCACTAGCACCACCACCAGTGACGCCATCATCGCCATCACGACCATCACCAACGACAGCCTCGCCATCACCATCGCCATCATCCTCGCGCCCAGTCGTTTTCACGGTGCCGTCGCCCCTTCCTCGCTCTCCCTCCGCCTTCTCCTCCTCCTCCTCCTGCTCCTCCTCTTCCTCCTCCTTCTCTCCCTCCCGCCCCCCCTTCCCCCCCCCACCTCCGTGGTCAGCACTCCTTCTGCTCCGTCGTCTCGAACTTTTCATCCCCCCCTTCGTGCCGTCCCCTTTCCCCTTCTCGCCCTCTTTCGGCTTCGCCTTCATGCGTTCACAAGACAAAAAAAAACGCAACAAAAAACATTACTCCGAGCATGAGGCTGTATAGATAGGGTTACACAAGATTATACAGGGTTATACGGGGTTACGGGTGTACTAGATTAGAGATTTTTCACAAGGCAGCCACAAGAAAGGAAAAGAAAAGAACGGAAAAGCACCTCGAGCACGAGCTGTATCAGAACGTAAAGTAGACCTACAGTAGGATATTTTTGAGGTGGTCACAAGAAAGAAAGAAAAGGTAGACAAAACCCTCTCCGAACACGAGGTGTATCTGCATGTAAACGTGTTCAGCAATGTAACTTCAAAAATACAGGAGGACAAAAAAAAACGAAGCCACTCCGACCGCGGCGACAAAGTAGTTCGCTACTAATACGAAGCACTTTTCCCGTGCGAGGCAAAGGACTTCATTTCCTTTGCCCATACTAACGACTTCCTAATGCGAGGCAAAGCAAATGCCTTTTCCACACACCTTGGTTTCTTCACCTCGTTGGGCTATATACCATTGCTCGCACACCCCTCAAACCCTCCCACCCTTCCCATTTTCGTACTGCCCGGTGAGCCCCTCAATTTCCCCAAACATCCCCAGTCCACCTGCCCCCCCCCCCCCCCCCCCCTCCGCGCACTCTACCCTGCCTTCCGCCCACCCCCCGTCCATCCCCTTTACCTCTGGATTCCTGCCCACTCCGCCAGCCGATTGCCCCTTAACCCCCCCCATCACGGCGCTTCGCGCTTGGTGCAAGCAATGCCTGCCTGGTTGGTGAAAACCCGACGTGCTCTGCCTCGGCATAGTAGGGATGCGAGGGTCTATGGTTATACGACTACGGCCATGAGCAAACTAAGTACACCCCCATCCCGCACCTATGGTTTTCCGTACTGGCTGGAGAGGCCCTCGGTTGCCCTCATCATCCCCGTCCCCTAGCAAGCAATGCCTGCCTGGTCGGAACAAACCCCGCTCCGGCAATTCAAGGGTGCGAGAGTCTAATGATCCTAAGGATTACGGCTATGCATGATCGGATCGGATTACGCCCCTCCTCACCTCCCACCTCCTAGAACCCCGCCCACCCCACCCCGATCCCCGGTGCTCCGTCTCGAAAGGGATGAACGATTAATGACCAATTGGCTAAGGCAAGCGACACCGCAGTACGCCCTCGCTGATAAACCCTCCCTCTACTCCCCTCCTCCCCTTCCCGTTACCTCCGGTTTTCCGTACTGTCCAGTAAGCCCCTTCATCGCCCTCATCATCCCCGATCCCAAAAAGCCTCCGGAATCTTGAGAACCCCCCGCGGAAGAGAGGAGCTGTAATGCGGGCGGCGGGATCAGTAAAATTGGATGGGCGATGCTGTCAGGGGGACGGCAATGGACCTTCTGTAGCGCCGGAATGCGCCAAGACAGGAGAGCACAACACAAACAAAAATCTTACCGATTTCTACTTTTTAAGAAGCGAGACAGAGGACGGGGGGGGGGGTTACCAAAACCAAGTACAAAAAAAAAGTGAGGAAAACAAAAACAGCAGTTTTCTCGATTCTGACAGAAATAGCAACGTTTTCCGATGTTGTTTTATCGTTTCGACTTTTCTGGAAGTGTGGCTCCGCTTCCTCTTTTTCGTGTGCTTCCCTGGCCAAGCCAACAATACCATTCAGACTTACGTGTTACCTCCCATGCCTCGTCTTCTGTTTCTCGTTTTTCTTCATATCTTCCTACTATTAATAATGCTGTTTTGCCTGACTAAAGCTACGGTATTGTAGTATCATACCCTGGTTTCCACCGCCGGGTTTGCGCACCGGGTTTGGGCCAGTAGCCCGAGGGCATGACTCTTACCTCACTGAAAAAGTAATACTCCAGGCGATTTCTTTGGCGCAGCTTGGCTAATCATTCCATTGCGATGTCATATGGCAAAAGCAACAACAACAACAACAACAACAACAACAACAACAACAACAGCAACAACAACAGCAAAACAACAACAACAACAGCAGCAACAGCAACAGCAACAACAACATCAGTAACAGCAACAGCAACAGCAACAACAACAGCAACAACAAACAACAAACAACAACGCACACAAAGGAACAAAGGGGATCACTTGCACGAGAGAGCCCGGGGCACTGAAAAAAAAGACAACCCAGAAGAAACGACCCGCCTGACGAAGCCTTGATCCTCTGTCCGTGGACCCATCGATTGGCGGCGCTTGCGCTCTCCCCGCGCTGGCCAAAAAAACCTTCTCGGAAATTTCGTTCGAGGGGTGTGGGTTACCCTGCATGCTGTACGGTGACGCGACGCATGCTACCATAGAAGGAGCCCTTCTGAGCAAGAACATATCTGGTATTTCCTGAACGACGGGGCGGGGCTCTTTTGCCCACAATCGTCGGAATTCCATCATCATACATATACACCCTCACCTAAAGCCCTTCCTCCCCCCCCCCCCCCCCCCTCCAACGCCCCCTCTTTTCCGACCACCTGCACGATCGCTAGACCTAGCACCACGCGTATAACAAGCTGCTACATATCTTTGATCTCACAGCCGAAGTGTATTTGAATATTATATGTGACCTAAACCTCCTAAAAAATCCCCCCCCCCCCCTCCCCCCCCCTCTTGCTCTCCCTTACTCAAACGCCCCACCAAATATCGAAATCCGCCACGTTAATAAACACATCACGCACAGGATATCACCTCATTATCTTTCGAGAGCCATCCATGCCGCTGTGTCCCCCCCCCCCCCCCCGCCTCGAACGCCCCCTTCTTCCCCATCACCCGCACCATCGCCTAGACCTAGCACCACACGTATAACAAACCCCTCACCTAAAGCCCTTCCTCCCCCCCCCGCCCCCCCCCCGCCCCCACACCCCCCACCTCCCCCCCAACCCATCCCAACCCCACCACCCCCTCGAACACGCCACCCTCTCTTTACTCACTGATTGTACGACTTACCCCAGGATATACATGATAAACTGATGTATTATTTCCAAAGCCGTCACATTTATCCCCTCAAAATAATGTATAGTTTCCAGGCACATATTGAGCTGCCCACACGCCCCCCCCCCCCCCCCCCCCCGCCCCAACCCCCCCCTCCCCGCCCCCAATAATATACTGATGCCAAAACCGTCAGATTTATCCCCTCGAAAGGATTTATAGCTTACATGCACAAATTGCCCCCTTCCCCCCCCCCCCCCCCCTCCTCCAAACCCGCTCGCTTTTGATCGAAACCAGGCCCCCACGTCCTTCAAAACTCCGCCCACCCCCCTCACCGGTTATTCGACTTACAAGATTAACTTGATCAAAGGTTACATTTCCCTCCACTGCTGTCAGATTTTGTCCCCCTCAGAAACGGGTTTTATAGTTTCCGCGCACAGACTGACTAAAATCATCCTGTTGACCCTGATAGCTACACTGTAGTTGTAAGGGGAGTCGCCGACCTATATCCTTAATGAGGACACACAACTCGTAATACGCGCGATCGGAGTATCACACACAGCTTGCAAAGATGAGTTTCGACGAAATCTTCGATCTCACAGCTGGAGTGTATTTTCATTTTATATAATATACAACCCCCCCCCCCCCCAACAATAAACTGGTGCCAAAACCGTCAGATTTATCCCCTCGAAAGGATTTATAGCTTACATGCACAAATTGCCCCCCCTTTCCCCCCCCTCCCCCCCCCTCCAAACCCGCTCGCTTTTGATCAAAACCGGGCCCCCACGTCCTTCAAAACCCCGCCCCCCCCCCCCTCACCGGTTATTCGACGTACAAGATTCACTTGATAAAAGGATACATTTCCCTCCACTGCTGTCAGATTTTGTCCCCCTCAGAAACGGGTTTTATAGTTTCCGCGCACAGACTGACAAAAATCACCCTGTTGACCCTGATAGCTACACTGTAGTTGCAAGGGGAGTCGCCGACCTATATCCTTAATGAGGACGCACAACTCGTAATGCGCGCGATCGGAGTATCACACACAGCTTGCAAAGATGAGTTTCGACGTAATCTTCGATCTCACAGCTGGAGTGTATTTTCATTTTCATAATATATACGTTGGGTATTTCGTACCTACCGTCTGCATGATCGCCTCCCAACCTCTGCTAAAAGAAGTAACTTATGCCTAACGAACTTACGCAATTGAGCGCGGGCACATCAAGCGTTCCTTTCAAAACATTGACGATTTGCACTTCTCCCCCTCGTGTTAATAGTGGTGACGATGCATGACCACATCACTTCTGTTGCTGTATTTGCGATATGTATCTCGGTCTGAAAATTGGCGACCTCAGAGCCCACATCGGCAAGGTGAAAAAATCATGGCAACTACATGGTTGCACCTGTCGATTGGAATGGTCTATCTTGCGATCCATGTAAAATAACACCACGAAGCTATAACACATTGTATACCACAGCAGTTCTACATATTTGTTCCAAATGGTTGTCTTGTATTGATGGTGCTGTTGTTCTCACATGACTCGCATAATCAAGTCCGTGGTCACAGGACAGGCTCCAGTCACTCTGGAGCTGAGAAATACCCCCGAAAAACACACAAACAAACCAAAGATCATTCATATAAATAGCCAAGCCTGGTTGTTGGAATATACCGGAGATTCCAAAAATGACGTTGTCCCCCCCCTCCCCCCCCCTGACACACGCAAAAAACAGCTTCCCCCCCCCCTCTTCCCCCGCCGCCCCACCTAAAATCAAATCTGCTAGAATTACAAAACCTACCAGGCAGGTGATATCACCTCATTAACTATCCAACCACCCATGCCGTAGCTCCAATTCATTTATTACCCCCCGACCGCACCCCCCCCCGCCCCCTCCTTCTCCACCACGCGCACCATTGCCTAGACCTTCCACGCATAGTAAAGTTCCTCCCAGGTATAAATTCGTGCGACCTAAAGAGGGTTGAATTCCCCCCCCCCCCCATCGCCCCCCCCCCCCCCCCCCCCTCGTTTTGTTCTCTCCCGCCGCCCCACGTAAAATCAAAATCAACCAACTACCAGACAGTTGATATCGCCTCATTACCTTTCTAGCCATCCATGCCATAGCTCCAATTCATTTCACCCCCCCCCCCCCAACGCCCCCTCCTTCCCCACCACCCGCACCATCGCCTAGCACCACGCGTATAGCAAGCTCATAACACGTATACATTTATGCCACCTAAAGCTGTTGGAACCCCCCCCCCCCCCCGGCTTTCGAACACCGCCCTATCCTCACCGGTTATAGGACTTACAGGATACACATGATAAACTGATGCATTTCCTTTCACAGCTGTCAGACTTTGTCCCCCTCAAAAACTGGTATTGTAGTTACCGCGGACAGATAGAGTTGCCCCGCCCGCCCCCCCCCACCCTTCCTCGCTCCCTCTTTTGCTCAAACCCCGCCCCCCACGCCCTTAAAAACTCCGCCCTCCCCTCAACGGTTATGCGACTTACGGGACACACGTGATAAACTAATGCATTTCCTTCCACAGGTGTCAGTTTTTGTCCCCCTTAAAAAAGGGTTTTAGAGTTTTCGCGCGCAGATTGATTAACATCACCCTGTTGACCATCGCACAAGCTACACTGTAGTTCCAAGGGGAGTCGTCGACCTATATGCTTAATGAGGACACACACAGTAATACGCGCGATCGGAGAATCGCACACAGCTTGCGAAGATGAGTTTCGACGAAATCTTCGATCTCACAACTGGAGTTTTCATAATACTACAAGGGCTCCGCCCTGCGGGCGGCTGACGCCGCCCGCTACGCTCGCGCAAGGCAAGGAAGAAGGGGGCAGAAAGAAGAGGCCCATGATTTGGTGCGAAAAGCGATTTGATAATGCCAAGAGCTGCTTAGAGCAAATTGCCCTGTTGCGCTCAGCTGTGCTGTGTGCTTTCGTTACCGGTGTTACGTTCTGATCGGCAGTACGGGGGTAATTTGCGTTGGGGGAAAAAACAGGGGGCCGTGAAAGATCAAATACATGTAGAAAAAGAAAAAAGAAGAAAAGTAGTACACAACAACACGTATTACACCCGGTACTGCTCTATGTTCGAAAGAAAGCAAACAGCGCAGCACGACACAGCACCGCAGCGAAGGGCACGGAACCGCACCGCACGGCTCCGCACGGCGCTACGCTGCGCTGCTGGGCTGTATATAGCCGGACTGATCTGAGCTGGGCGTGCATTGTGATCCAGCAGCGTAGTACCTGATGGTATGTGCAAACCTGATGTAGTAGTAGGGGTATGTACTATAAGCCAAAAGATCTTCTCGTTGGTTCGAATCCCGGTGTCATCGGGGGAAAAAAATGATCCTCATAAAAAAAATAGTAAATATCAATGTGACTTTGTGGTCTTCTAGTAGATAGACTGTCCGCTTATAAGCCTGGTTTTCGTTGGTTAAATCCAGGGGTCATATGAAAAAAAAAATAATCCTCAGACGAAAATTGATATTTGTAAAAAAATAGTACTGGTAGATACACCACTGCTGCTGTGACATATTGTGGTCTAGTACATAGACTGTCCACTTATAAGCCTGGTTTTCGTTGGTGAACCCAGGTGTCATAGGGGAAAAAAATTATCCTCTTGAAAAAATCCATATACATTTTATATAAAGATTGAAAAACGTCACAGCTGTGAGTACGACCGATTGAATGGTTGAAACTCAACTTTGCAAGCTGCGTGCTACATCAATGTTTCGCTAATATACAGTAGTAGTTGCACATAAAAAAATAGTGCTGGTAGATACCACTGCGGCTGTGACATTGTGGTCTAGTAGATAGACTGTCCGTTTATAATCCTGGCCCTCGCTGGTTCGTTGGTCTTCGGTGGTTCGAATCTGGGTGTCATCGAGAAAAAAAGTGATCCCAATAAAAAAATCGTAATATATGTGTAAAAATAAAATAGATATCAACGTGACGTTGTGGTCTAGCAGATAGACTGTCCGCTTATAATCCTGATCTTTGGTGGTTCGAATCTGGGTGTCATCGGAAAAAAAAGTGATTCCCATAAAAAAATCGATACACAAAAACAAAACAAAAGCAAAAACAAAAACAAAAACAACAAAACGAAACAAAAACAAAGAACAAAGTACAAAACAAACACAAAGAACAAAGCACAAAGAATAAAGCACAAAGAATAAAGCACAATACAAAAAACAATACCAAAAACAAAAACAAAAATATGGTAACAAAAACAAAAACAACAATATGGTAACAAAAACCGAGTCATCCCACGGCGGTAAGGATTTCCGACTTTTCGGAGCCAAGCGCTTCCGGCCGGTTGAGCTTCTAACGTGCGGAACCATTACAGGTAAAAGTACCTGTGGCACGATCACGTTTGGTCGGGTTGCGCGAACGAATGCCTTCCAAGTCATGTATCGCGTGAGGTATTGAGCTCCAAATGACGCATGCTACGATACAGGTAGCACTTTTTGGTCTGTAAAATGGTTTCTGACTGACGTGGGCTCCTTGACGCAAAATCGTCGGAAATACGACATTTTGGTTTTGGCATGATTCTCGTGGTATAGCTAGGACATGGCATTTTTCATCCGCAATCAAGTAGGTTTTTTTCACCTAAAATCGTCGGAAATACGACATTTTTTTTTTGGAATGATTCTCGTGGTACACCTAGGCCATGGGATTTTTCATCCGCGATAAAGCAGGTTTTTTTCATCCGCGATAAAGCAGGTTTTGGGGTTGAGAAGGACACGTCTTGACCTCCTCCTAAAGTGAAGAACCTCAGGGGAAAAAATGGTGCATCTCTATCGTGGCACGCGTCTGACGCGGTTCCTCCTTTGCCCAAAACGGTCTGAAAAAGAGCGTTCTCGTTTTGCAAAAATGATCGTTTTGTGCGTACCCTGGGCCGCGGGTTTCTTCGTCGGACTCCACATTTTCAGTTTATTGATAAAATGAGGTACAGAGCTCCTCAAGACCCCAAAAATCGTCGGAGCATCAACTTTCGTTTGGCAAAATGACTGTTTCGTATGTCTGGGCCACGGGTTTCTTCATCGGATTCCACATCTTCAGTTTTGCTCAAAATCGTTTTCTACGGGTGAGCTACTAGATTTCCTAGAAGGCGAGGAGCTCTCAAAAAAAAAACATGGAGCACCTCTCTACCGTACCACATGCCAAGAGCCAACCATGTCGGTTGACGGTCTGGTTTCGTCCCGTCAAAGTCTCTTTAGACGTAATATACTGTTTTAAGCGTAGAGCGGTCTTTGACGGTTGTCCGTTAAACGTCAAGAGTGCAAATATGTCAGGGGACGGTCAGTCAAGGGAAAACGTCCAGCGGTCAGTCAAGGGTGTCAAACCGATGGTTCCACCCTAAAACCTAGTAGATCGGCGTCCGTCAACGAAAATTATCGGAAGAATGCCGTCGGTCAAGGGGTCTAAGATGTCACGAGATAGTCTGTCAAGGGAAAACGTCCAGCGGTCAAGGGTGTCAAACCGATCGTTCCACACTAAAACCTAGTACTCTGTCGTCAGTCAAGGCAAATTATTGGAACATTGCCGTTCGTCAACAGGTCAGAGATGTCAGGAGACGGTCAGTCAAGGGGAAACGTCCATCGGTCAGTCAAGGGCGTCAAACCGATCGTTTCACACAAAAACCTAGTAGTTTGGCGTCAGTCAAGGCAAATTGTCGCAATATTGCCGTCCGTCAAGGCGTCAAGGTGCCGTCTCATGACATTTTTGCACAAGTGCCGTCAATACCGACACCTTCGACAAGAACAAAATAAAATAAAAACAGGGGTTCTGTAGAGCTTTACTCGGCAAGACTTTACAATAAGTCACCAACTAGCTAGTTTTTAGTCGGACTAATAATTAGTCGTTTACCGCAGGTGCCGACTATTCGACTTGTTGATTTTCCATACTTGCCGGAAGGCTTGTTTTGTGCGGGAGGCATTTTTTTTCCATTTCGGGTCGGGGCCCCATCTGCCGGGAGGATCTGATTTGGCTAGCATTCGCTCGCCTGACTTAGGTCGGCAAGTGGACTGGCCATCAATTGGCTTCACCAGCCGACATGCCGACTAAAGCCCCTTAGTTGGCTAACGGCACATACCGATTAGGTATTAGGAAGAAACACCTGCCAACTCACAGCTCTAGCATTCAGACGAAAATGGGTACTGCAGTGGTTAGCTAAGAAGCTTCGCCACGCAGAAACAGTTTCGGCAGTTTTGAGATTGGTGAAGCAGCTTTTTATGATTTTTTAAGCTGTGCCCTTAGATTTTCTTTCCGACGCCCGCCCGGGAACTTACACCCCTCCTGCCCTCCCCCGGGAAAATCAAACCCCTCAGCTTTCTCTATTGTTCCAACGCCCTTATTGGCACGTTTTGACCCTCCCGGTCAATCACGCTCCCTCCGCACCTCGCTTCGTTTTCCTTATGTTTCTTAAAACATGTTCGTGCTTCCGCCCGCCCGGGCAAATAACGCCGCTCACATTTTTCCGGTTGGTATTTGGATTTCAATTTTATAATGTTGCTATTAATAGTCTATACTTTTTCTTCTTTTTTGGCTCATCTCGTCTATCATTTTCGCACTTTTTCTTTCTCTTTCCTTCTCCGTAGACGCAACTCGGATCCAGGGTCACGGAGTAGGCTCTTCTTCCCCCTCCCTACTACGGTACGTGCCTTCATTTGTATCGCGATAACCCTTCAGCCCTGTGTTCCCCCGTCGACTGGACTCGCATCGAACCGTGTTCTTACTCTAACCATGCTCTTATTCTATCATGTGTTTTTTGCTCCTCATGTTCTTGTATCCGCCAGGGTTCTCTCACCGCAGCCAAGTCCTTGTTCCCGTCTTGCCCGGCTGCCTTCAGAGCTTCCACATCCTTGTCGAACAAGCAGTTAAGCCTAAGCCAGACGCAAGAAACAAAAAAAGAACAAGTTATGGACATTCAAACAATTGACCTGAAAACGACGAGCACCCAGATTATACGCGAAGGCAAGAGGCACACGATGAATATGTACATGATGGCCATACCCACAGACACAATGAACGAAACAATACACCCACCCGCCTACCCACCCGCCTACCCACCCGCCCACGATTCCGCTTGCTCTTCGGAGACGTGTAAAAATAATGCTTTTAGCCAAAACACGAAAGAAACTGCGTCGTGATACCGGAGAAGAAAGAAAAAAAAACGGCCCACCAGTGCGCCCACCCAACCCAACCACCAATCCATCCCAGCCAACCTCATCACACGCCCATTCAACCACCCCAGCCACCCAGCCACCCAGACACCCACCCAGCCAGCCAGTCAGCCAACTAGCCAGCCACCTACCCACACACCTCTCAAAGTCCAGGTGCTGCTTCCGTTCGTTCTCCGGAGACACGGCGCGCATGAGGCCCCCAACAAGTCCCGCTGACGACGCCGGCGTCCCCGCTCCTCCCCCCCTCCCTGGCGTACCCGACGCCTCCTCGCCATCTCCCTTTCCTGCGGGCCCTCTTGCTGCACCGAACGCCGCCGCGAGCTCGGTGGCGGTCTGGAGCACGAGCGATCCTATCAGCAGCCACTGCGCGAGCATACTGTTCTTTAGCCAAGGAAGAACCTGCATCCCAGTAGTAGGGGCAGTATAGCAGGAGGAGGACGGGGAGGGGGGGGAGGAGGAGGAGGAGGAGGAGGAGGAGGAGGCGGGGTCAAATTTGAGAGCCTTTGATTTCATCATAGCACGCGCCCCATCATCGCCACCACCAAAATCACCACCCCCAATATCATGACCATCGCTCGGACGCATGCTACGATAGAAGGTCGGCCAATACAAAACCTAACCTGGAAGGCGACGAGCAAGAAGGCTGCTCTGAGCAGAGCCCGCTGTACAACCCTGAACATGGTCGCCATTCCTTTCCTCCTGCAAGAGTTGACACAAATACAACACGAAAAAACACGGAACATGAACATCCACAATAAATACTATCAGATCATGGACAAAAAATCGCACTTCCAAAGGTCAAGACAAGTTCGTATTAGCTCTAAAAGAAGTACCGGTGAACGGCAAAATCGAAAAAAACAAACCCAGAAAAACAGACAACGTCCAAGCAGAGAGCCCGATGCATCACCCTTGAACATCACCGCCACTCCTTTCCTCCGGCAGGCGTGTTCCATCTAAACACACAAGGTTCCCCCTCGGGGTATGTTTGGCTTGAAATCCTGGGGGCGTGGCAAGTGACGCGGGGGACCAGAGACGTTTCCACGAGCGGTACCAGCTACGATTACCATAAATACGCTCTTGAATAACTCGAGAAAAATCCAGTACAGCGGGTACACCGATTCAAGAGCGTCTTGGGACAAGCCAGAAAAAAAACTCTTAAATCACGTTGCTCTTATCTGCAGTGAGAAAATATAGCTATTAGTATAGGCGGGACACGCCGATTCGAACGCTTTCAAGTCCCGAATGGTCTTAACCTGGCCGCTCTTAAACCGGGGTACCCACTGTAGCCACCGCGCAAGAAACTGAGCAAAGCAACGCTGACCGTCCCAGACGACTTTACAGCTTAGCTTATACTTCGTAACAATAATGATCGGTACGAAAAGGTTTCGAATATACGTTTAGTGTGTAAAGCATGTTCCAGAAAGGGTTGCGGCGAGGCTCTGTCTTTGGTCTGTGCATTAATGTCGTCGGTGTTTTCTCTGTGTCCCCCATCTTCGGTTCTATCGTTTTATCTCTGTCTCGCTCTTCTGCCCCCCCCCCCCTCCTCCCATCTTCCCTATTCGACCCTCTCCACGCCCTCTCCACGCTCCGTCTAGAAAAGCATGCGTGGCCAATGGTCAAATGGCTAAGGCAAGCAACAACAAAGACTAAAACCTCGCCCCCCTCCCCCCCCCAAAGAGCTCACCTGGCCACGGTGCGGGCATACAAATCCACGTCCTTCCCCTCCCCCTTCCGCGCCTCCCCGCCCTCCTCCATATTTCTCTTCTCGGCGACGCCTCCACCATCGACACCAGGGGATCGACTACCATCATCCCCGATTTTGTCCTTACTATCGTTTCCCTCTCTCTCCCTGCCCAGACATAGCGAGGCAGCACAGGAAAGACGGGGGGCGGGGCGGGGGGGGCGGTTGGGGCAGATGGCCAGTTGCACAATATCGAAGAGGGGGGTGGGAAGGCAAGGTTGTTGGGAACGAACCAATAGATATTTTTTACGAACAGAAGGGGGCGGGGGGGGGGGGGGGGGGGGGGGGTTAGAGCCCGGCCTCCGTATATAATTTGTTGCAGCATTCATCCTTTTCCTGTCGCGAAATTATCCCTAAATAATTCCAAGTTGCTTCTTCCGCTCAAAGGTAAGAAAAAAGGGCATGGAGAGGGGGGAGTTGAGGAGGGAGAGGCGGGGGATTGAACCCATTTAGACCCGGAACCACGTTTTCGGAAACAAAGCCCTTGCAATTAGCTGGGCCTTTTCGTCCATTGTAGATAGTTATCTTCTTACCTCCGCTCTCCCAGTGTCGAACCCCCCCTCCGAGACCCCCAGCCCCCTTCGTCCGCCGAAGAGCTCCCGGCCTCTTGAATTCCATCAACTCCCCCCCCCCCATGCGCTTCTCTCCCCTCGTCATCCCCGGTAGTGCGTGTTGTCCCCCGTCCCCCCCCGACATCTCCTCGACGGTCGTCACCATCGCTTTCCCCCACTGCCTCTATGTCCTCGCTCCTCCGTGCCCGTTCCTCGCCCCCCTCGCCCTCCTCCTCACCCGTCTCCGTTTCCACTCTCTCCTCCTCCTCCTCCTGATCATATTCACTGCCGTCATATTCCCCATATTTTTCTTCCTCATCTGTAGTGTCCTCATACCCCGTGAACCACGGCCGACCCCCCAATCCACCGCCCCTAAGCGTCAATACCGCCGCGCTCTCTCCACCTCTTCCCTGCCCCAGGCGCTCCCAACTTCCACTCACCACCACCGCAGGAAACTTCCGCGATTTTTCTCTACCGCTCGTCCACGATGACGACGACAGCGATTTCACCCCTTCCAAGACCTCCACTTCCGAAGCGCTCCCCGTCACCTCCATCCACCATATACCGCCATGGCCATGGCCTTTCCGCAACTCCCTCCCAACCCCTCCCCTCCTCCGAACTTCACCGAATTCGGATACCCGCCCTGCCATCCCCACCCTCCCCCTCGTTCCCGTCCCCGCCCCGGCACCTCCCACCCACGCCCCCGCCACAGTAGCCGCTGATGCCACAGGCAGTTGCCGCAGAGAGCAGCAGCAGCAGCAAAAGCTCAAGCCGAAACCGCAGCACAGCGCCACGGCTGCCACCACAATGCGGGCTCCTCGCGAAAGGGTAAATGCCTTTGCTAGGGACTTTCTCCGGGGCAGCCGTGATTGGTGGCGGTGCTTCTGCTTCTGTGGCAGCCGCGAACAATGGGGCTTTTCATGGGCTGGTTTACTTGCGGCCGCCGATAATTTTCCCAATAACTTTCTTTGAGGTGGCAGCGGAGGCGGCGGATATAATGGTCGCCTTCCCGAAATATGGCGTTTTTCTAATGCCATGTTAGCCGTCCCTATCCCTGCGGCGAGAAGGGTATCGAGTAACGTTCCTTGGAACTTTCTCCTTGGTTGTTGTTGTTGCTGCTGCTGCGGTGATCGTCGCCCAAAAAGGAGGCGTTTTCTGCACGATACGAAAAGAGCAAGGGGTGGTGAAAACGTGAATTCAGGCGGGAGACAGTAGCAGCCAAATCAAAACCGACTCGTCAAAAACGCTGCTGCAGCCGCGAGGGATGTACGGCTACTACTTGTTCACCTTGGCCCCGCCTCGACATTTTTTTGAAAATAATATTTCGGTCAGTCAAGGGAAACCATACAGCGGCTAAGGGTGTACAAACAAAGCGTTCCATACTAAAACCTGATAGCTTGGCGTCGTCACGGTAAAATATTGGAAAATTGCCGTCGGTTGTTGCCGTCTGTCAAGTCAAGGGCTGACAGTGTCGTCTCCAGGGGTCTTTGATCTAGAGCAATATATACAAGGGCTCCGCATGGGTGCCGGCATTCGCCGGCACCCATGCTCCGGCTAGGGCAGGGCAGCACTTCGACTTGTTCGATTCAATATTCGATAGAGAAACAACCGTTACCACACAACACATAGTATACGCGTGTACAACGTAAAGTAATGCCAAGATATTGATATAGACTAACAGTGGATTACTTAGTTCTTCTGTCGTTTCCTCTCTTTCTCCGTTTCTTGCGTGAATCCGATTCCGAGCTTCATCATATATATTTCGATCGGACAAATCCGAGCCCACGCAAACTGACGCTCTAGTCTAGCCACGGAGAGACGTTTCAAGTGCGTTTCTCGACGTTTCGACTCAACCAAGCATTCAGGGCCAGCAGAGCGATGGCCAAAGGTTTGCTGCATGTTCTCTACGTAGCAACGGACAGGCGCGCACTGAGCCAGCTGCTTCTGCTACTACATGCATGGTACCATAATATCTAGATCCGAAGCTCGCAGACCGACTGTGTGTATAGTGATCGTGGAGAGACTTGCTGACGGTGTTCTAGGCGTGAAACACGGTGTCGCTGCCTTCGTCATTCAATTCCTCGAATGCTCTTATAGTAATGCTGCTACTTGTTGCTGTAGACCACTCTCGTCTGGTCGATGGAATAGTGGTAGTACGCGATAGCACTGAACTAAGAATTTGGTAGTTAAGAACCTCAGGCTCGATCGAGTTTCGTCAGACGAAAATAAAAACATGAAATACCTAGTATGGCATTATTATCTGATTGCTGGTCGCTCATTGGCCGGAGATCGTACATAAAGTAACCGTCACCTGGGGACGATAGGGTCAATTCCCAGAATCATAATCCATTCACATATATACAACTTCAACAACGCGTGAACGAACACCCGCGGATATATCACCAGGATTGATACCTCTCCGCACAGTGAGGAAATTCCCAGTGCCACCGACCGGCCGATCTCTAATGGGCTGGGGTTCGTATATTGTAGAACCAGCTCCATCCGGGGACGATAGGGTCCCATCCCCGGTTCAGGGGTTATTCCGTATATCTATAAATTAGACAAACGGGGAAGAACACCGAGTTCTCTCGGGTCGACACCGCCCCCCACGGTGTGGAAACCCCAGTTCCATTCGCTAAAATCTCTTATTGGTTCGAGCTCCACAGGGAACCCCCACCCTAATAGGAGGATGATGGAGGCTCACCAACCAATGGGGGGCAGTTCCGTCGCACACGGGGGAGATAGGGCCCCATCCCCGGTTCAGAGATCCTCCGAATCTCTACAGCTCCAACAACGCGCGAACTCCCTCCGAATCTCTACAGCTCCAACAACGCGCGAACTACAACGATGATCTCCCGGGTCGATATACCTCCCCGCACGGTGTGTCAACCCTGACTCTTATTGGCTTATTTCTCGTGATTGGCTGGTGGGCTTTGACCCAATAAGATCACAATCGTTTCGACCGAGTGGGGTTTTCTCGCTAACTTCTCGCATACGGCAAACAGTTGCAATGCGAGCGCAGTCCAACAAGGTATTTGCATGATAGGTCGAACAAAAAGAGATATTGAGCCTATATTAGGTTGGCGTGCCGAGCAAGCACGCTCAAAATGAGTATGAGAAACAACACTTGAACAGCAACAACAGCACCAAACGCAATATAAATGGACGAATTAAAGCCATTTGTATGCAGGATTCAGCCCCCCCCGGTTGCAAGCACAATGTATTTCAAACAAAAATGGAGTGTTCAAAGAAAAATGACATCATAATATGTGGAACTAAGACTGGCACGACTTGAGCATAATAACCGACCGTGGAAAAAACTCTGAAATTAGGCCAAAACAGTGCGTATTTGACTCACTGGCATATTGGTCGAATAATCATGGAATATTTGTTGACCGAATAATCACCTCTTTGTCTCTTATGCGGCACCGAAAAAAATCGCTGAAAATCCCGACTCCTTTCGCTTATTGGGCCAGAAACCTAAGCTCGCTAATATTTTCGTGGGTTTTCTTGCACACTACTCGCGTAGGGAAAAAAAATGCCATTCGACCGCAATTCGTACCAAACGCTCGACCTCGGGATAAATCTATACAGTTGGTGCCCAGAGTGTCACGATAAAGACATTCGGGACATAAGAAGAGCGGTCAAATCGCCATGTCCCAGCATACTGACAGCCATATATATTGCCCACAACAGATAAGAGCAATGAGCGCCTGCTTCGGCTTGACACAGAGGGTGATCTTGAATCGGAATATAATACTCCTTTTCCTTCTTCTGTCTTTTTTCTTTTCTGTTCTTATTTCCAATTGACTCGCGCCTGACGCGCGTGTATGCGTAGAGTGATAGGTACCACTACATATTTGTGCAGAGGATCCCTATTTTTTATGATACTGCTATATCGTCGATTGCGGTGGCGCACAGGAGATATTGTCAAGAAGATCCCTATTACTCTGTATCATCGGTTAATTCCTGGCCAACACGAGAAGATGGCATTTTCAAGAAGATCCCTATATATTTTTATACTGCCATCAATTAATTGCTGGCGCACACGATGCATTGACCAGCAACAACAACAGTCGGTAGCCAGCGCCATTCTTGCAACCTCACAACAAAGCGTTCGAAACACTACCACCTTGAGAATCACACCTACCTTTAGAAGTGCATCCGTTTCGTACGTGGGGATATTGAATATGCGGTCCTGAAAGATGGATGGTGGGCCAATATATACGGAACGATTCTTTGGGGCGGCGATGAAAAAGACTGACAATACATTGTTTCTCGTACTGCGGTTTTTAAAAGCGACTCCGCTTGGTGTGTTTATTTTGTATTTTTATGGTCTGGCCTGTTTTGTTGTGTTCTCGTGCCTGGCACGCTAGCATTTCACTTGCTTTATATCTTGATTAATTGCGATTGTTTGGTTCACTCTATCTCACAGTAGTCTGTGATCACATAATAAGTGGTTTCTCTCTAGGATGAAGAATCAGCACGGACACTGGGTGTAATGATGTTGGGCAGGGAACGGCCTCCCTCGAAGACAACCCTCGAACAAAGGGATTTGACCGTGAAATCCGATATCGAAAAGCAACGACACAGCAGTCGTACGACAATAGGCCAAACGCTTCGAGGTGAGACCATGAAATAAGTGTGGTGGGGACGAAATCAGAAGTCAGTTTGGAAATGATGCCAACTTGGAAATATATATTTTCCCATATGTTGTTTTCGTTCAAGCTCTGCATATGCCAAGATCCGAGAATAGCTCGGGCGTATACCGCCCAAAATACAAAAATTGCGCACTTCTCGCTTGTTTCGCTCAGCCCACGTATTTTCGATCCCGGCCAGGCGCGGAACGCATACGCACGCGCGGAACGGACACGGCAGGGCGAGGGGCGTTTGAGCCGCCCCCCCGAAGACGGCGCTCGAACGAAGCTTTTTGACCGAGAATTCCAGTTCCGCGAATCGCATACTGAGGCCGAGACCAAAAAAAAAGAATGATCATATATATATTTATGATGTAAATATGATGTATATAGGTATATGTAACTCAATATCTTCGTTTTTTTTGGCTCGCTGCTCTCCGGCGGCGAAGGGTTTCTTCCCGCATTTTCGGCCGCGGGACAAGCTAGCCTACCATGGGTACATTACGAAGCATGTCTGGATCTCGGCCGAGCTCCGTGGCGGTGCTCGGCGAGTTAAACGTCGTTGAGCTGGCGCTATTTGGCAAGGGATTGCGTTCCGCCTGCCTGAGGCGAGCAGGTCACTTGGAACACCCCAAATTGATTTACAATTTTCATTACTTTGAGAGCCTTATACTACTTTTTGTTCGTAAACAAATGGCCCGCTACCCTCGAACACTCAACTAACCTCAGCAGCAGCACAGCAGCAGTGACTGTAGGAGCAATCGCCCGGTCTAAATTAACCTCAGCAGCAGCACAACAGCAGCAGTAGCAGCAACATACCGCAGTAGCAGCAGTGCTCATGTGGACCGCCATGTCTGTAGCACCTAGCCCTTTGAGGGCTCTCGCACCGACCACGTACGTGACTACGAAACTGCCTTCCGCATGACTACATAACTGCCTTCCTCGATCCATCTACCTGGGCGAAGTTTGTTGTGGTAGGCTTACGATTTCGTGCCTAGCGTAGTTGTTGTGGTGCAGTCGCATCCTCTCGCGCCTTCTCAGCAGCAGGTAGTATCACCGTGCAAGATCAACAGAGCCAAGCCCATACGAGCGCCCGTCAGGCTGTGCAGACCCACACAACCCCCTGTCGCGGCGAGCACCCGGCACCGGGCACGGCCCACGCTGCCCGACTGCCTGGTTGCTTTTCTTGTTTTGATCGATAAAAATAGCCCGCTACCGGCTACCCTCGAACATGCCGCCTATGAGTAGACACGACTCTACTTTTTATAGAAACATGCCAGGACACGTGAGACGTGCAAAAGCCCAAAATTTTCCTCGGGGAAATTATAGTTGTTCTCATTTTCGCTTGGACTTCTGCAGCACCAGCAGTAGTCGCAGCACCAGCGACAGCAACAGCACGGCAGGACAGCATCACTGTCTCAGCAGCAGGTAGTCGCGCCGTGCAAGATCAACAGAGCCAGGCCCAGCCGAGCGCCCGTCGGACTGTGCAGACCCACACAAACCCCCGTCTCGGCTAGCACCTGGCACCGGGCACGGCCCACACTGCCCGACTGCCTGGCTGTTTTTTTTGTTTCGATCGTAAGAAATGGCTCGCTACCCTCGGGCATGCTGCATATGAGTGGGGTCGGCTCTTATCTGTATACATGTATATAAAACATTGAAAACGTTAGCTGTGAGTACGAACGATTGAATGGTTCAAACTCGACTTTGCGAGCGGCGTGGTACATCTATATTTCATTTATGATATGGTGCTTGTGAATTAAACCTACGACGTATATGGTTGCTAATACACAGCAGTTGCAAACTTTTGACGAATAAATAAAACGCAAATCTCTAGTCGGTGGTGTCAGTGTCGTTGTTGTCGTTGATGTTGTTTATATATGTCGATTTATTACTCGCTTGGGATTAGTATGGGGTTTGGAGGCGCGCCGCCCTGGGCCGTTTCGGCCCCCGATCTCGACGTGGGTGCGCGGGCATGGGTGCAGACAAGCGTAAACCGGCCTGCGCTCTCCCTCGTCGAGGCGGGAGCGAAAGCGTCTGTGGGCGTGGTTGACACGGTGTGTTTATTTTTCTCTCGCGGGATAACTAGACGTGTCCGAATGTAAGGAGCGTTTTTACTTCAACACAAACCTATATCCTGGTATAATATTTCCGGAAAGAGCGGGTGCCAGCAGGAGGAGGCTGGGAGGTAGAGGCCGGGAGTAGCTGGGTGTTGGAACGAGCGCCACAAGGCCCAGCTTGCATCTCTCCGCGCGGGAGACGGGGCTCACAGGGACATAGAGCGGGAAAAACTTCGAAGATAACGCCGAGCGCGTCGAGGGTGGTATGCATCGCGAGCGCATCATGCACGCGAGTCTCGACATGGCCGAATATTTCCTTTTGGGCAGAGTGGAACCATGGGTAGGGTTCAAGGACAGATAACTCCTTGTTAGCGACAGCCAAAATCGGGTATAAACACGGTGCTGTTGTGGCCAAAATCGGGTACAGTTCTATTTCAGCGTTCGCCACGCCCCCAGGACGCCATGTGATTGGCTGGGTGGGTCGGTTCTAGGTCTGTTGCTCTTATCGAACACACATATCATACACACATAAAATTCTGATCACCTGCATCAAGTAGTGGTGGGTTCAGGCGGGAACACTATCGATCGAACTCTACTTTCTACGGGGATAAACGATATGACTACATCAATTTTTTGGGTTCCCCTCACAGTACCAAAGCGTTGAACACTACCTCAAACTCATGGAAAATCCTACCACGTACGCGACACATACCGAAATTGGTGCCCTCCAACCAATCAAGTATTGTACAACATCCAAGTGCGACTGACCTTCGCTGGTCAACCCTATCCATTACCACCAAGTGCAAACACATGTGACGTATTATATAGCAATGGACACTATTCCACGAACGGTACACAGCATCCCCTGACCACGAATAATTCGTTAGCGCGTACATCAGTACAACGTGCACCCACCGCTATCACACTCTTCCCGCTGAGTACTACTACTAGTACTACTCTTTCTTTGGAGCAATGCACTAGCTCATGCCACACGTTTCCTCTACGAAGAGCAGAGGGGATTATCTATGTGAGCACGCGTAACACCATCATACATGGAAACATATTTATACGTGTGTTATCGGTGTCTCCCTTTTCGCCTTGCGACGCCCCCGGGATTTCACTTTACCCGCATCCCGAAGGGGAACCCTGTGTAAATGTAAAGGATGTATATAACCTATATGAGCTATATCATCTACATGATCTACATGATCTACATGACCTATATGATCTATTAATATATTATCTATGTGATCTATATTACCTAGGTCGCGATCTACTCGATGCGTGAACCGTATCAGCCGCTTCAACCATCTCGTAGAAACCACAGTAGGCCAACTCGTATTTTAAAGACAAAGGCGCAGTGCTGTTGCTGCTGTGCATTGCACAACTCCTATCCCTCACATAAACCGAGTACCCCGTATACAGTCTAGAGTCTACTCTAAACTTGGTGGGCTGGTCGGTGTTTTAGTTGCCCGGCTACTTGGGGCGGTGGCTAATGGCCGTTTCGTTTATGTGCCCAATACCTTTTTCTGTCTGTCTCAAGGATCTGCTATTATCGTGTTTTTTCTTTCCTTTCCTTTCCTTCCCTTCCCTTCCCTTCCTTTCTCTATTTTTTTTGTTGTTGTTGGTTTCTTTTTCAATTGCCTCGGGTCTTTTTCGTACGCATGCGTATTGTTGGCGCTGGCTGGTTGGTTAGTGGATATTGTTCGCCACATTCTCCCTGCTGGCGAGCTCACGTATTCGCTTACTACGCGTGTGTTCTTCACAACCATAAACTCATATATGTATTTGCATATAAGGTTCCGATGCGTGCTACAATAGAGGTGCACCCCTGTTTTTTCGGAGGTTCCTTATTTTTGGGAGCTTAAGACCTCTGCCAAAAACCGATCTGGAGAAAATAAAACTGCTACCGGATGAGAAATCCCATGGCCTACGTAAACATCGAGGATCACGAAAGAAAAATGGAAGTTATATATATATTTTTTTTCCGACGATTTTGGGTCAATGAGCTCCGCCATTCAGAAGCCAATTCAGACGAAAATTGTTACTACCTCTATCGTAGCACCCGTCTTTCCTCACACCCATCTGCATCCAGCACAGCCAGTGTCCGTGCCGGTGCCTCGTGGAGAGACGGGATAAGTCGTCGCCACCTACGAGACAGAGATACACATTTGCAAAAATAGCAAAGTAATCTGGGCTTGGCAATACCAACCGCAAAAAACACGAGACCAAAACACACGCACACACAAGCCAACACACGATGTTGTTTGCAAGAAAAAACGGCCAAGGGAAAAAAGAAGACCTGAAAAATGTGGTTGCCCCAATTAATTTGCCTACTGCTGTACCAGTATATCGGACGCGTACGATACTCGTAATTATTATTTATTTGTCGAAGCGCAGTGTGGCTTGGCTTTACTCGTACTTTGCTACATTCCCGCTGCCGGCCGGACTGCGTAACCTCTTACTTGTCTGGTACGTACTGCTGTAGAGGGACCACTACACAGCTACTGGTACTCTGTTGCTTTGTAGCTGCTTTTGAGTACTGTGTGTTGTGAGGAAGTAGACAAAACAATGTTGCACAACAAATGCTACTCGAGTTGTTTCCTTCTAAACCCGTTTCTCCACTACATTCCCCCCCACTAAACCTGACATATTTCCAGATTATGGCAGGAACCCCGATGAGATACCCAGAATCCAATGCGACTTTTTCGGTATTGGAGTGACTTGCAACGGTCCTATAAATTGCTCTCATCGCTGTTTTTAAGTGGTTGAGTTTTGCAGGTTTTTGACGTGAGAAAATCCCTTTCTTTGACTTTCTTTTTCTGGTAAAGACGGTGAGAATCGAACCAGAGACCTCACTGTTCATAATCTCACATCCTGCCGTCGACGCCATTGTGAGGAAGTGGACTAAAAGTGCTGCACAACAAATGCTACTCGAGTTATTTCCTTTTAAACTAGTTTTTCCACCACAGTTTGGAAAACGTATTGCACGCATATAACGCCACTATCAATAGTAAATGGAGCGAGACTGCCGGGGGGCATCTCTCGGTACTGTTGCACAGCAGTATCAATCAACAGCAACACCTGCCTTCTTGTGCGTCGGAACGCGCGCGCAGTAGTATAGTAGTCCAGGAGTTGCAACCCATTGTTGCATCAATAGCAGTCCTTTCCATGGATAGCAGGTTGTCTTTCAATGCTTGACATTAAAATGATGTCTATGTTTCCACCCCCCCCGTAGCTTGACGGACGCGCAACAAGTAGCGTAGACATATTGAGCTTGGTTTCCGGGCTTGTTCTTTTTAGCGTAGCCAGGCTTTACTTGTCGTACATTTTACGCCTTGTCTCAAGCAGCGGCCTTAGTTTTCTGGTCTCTTTGATGTCGTTTTGTGAATCGCGCTGGACATTGCGTTGTCGGGTGGAAAATGCATCGAAGATACTGCTATTAATACTTGTTAGCTGTAGAATGAGTCTTGACATCGACTTTTGTTTGATTTGCGTTTCGGCAGTAACTGTCAGCCCTGTTATGTATGTACGTACTGCTTCGTACCGGGCACAAATTAGGGCTATAGCGCCAAACAACAAGTTCGCTTCGACCGACCCTTCCATTATCCGATGGTCTTGGAATCGTGTTGGCTTAGCGGTGCGCGCCAGCGCAGAAACCTTGTACGCTGTAAGATGAATGTACTCGAAGTATTAATATTAACTGGCCGAATGATGCTGCGGTTGTGTTTGCGCGTTGAGTTCCACGTGTAACCTTGTGCAGATTCGAGGATGGGTTCGGAGGGGCGAACCTAAGGCTGTAGACCCCCAGCAGACTTCTCCAAAAGTGGCATGGCCCTGTGCCAGCTTTGGCCTTCCCTCGCCAAAGATAGCTATACGCACTGCTGCCGCTGCTGCACAGTAGTAGTCCGGTCAATTGCTTGCTGTGCGTGTTCCTCACAACTACTTGAAATTAGTATAGCGGTCGAGCCTCCTGTGGGACATGCGGAGAGTCCGTTCGTTGAAGTTTCCAGTTTCAGAGCTTGTGTGTCCCCCTCACGAAGCTCACAGCACCTCGCGACTCCCGACCTGCGTCTATCCTTATACCCCCACCTCTTACCTCTGCAGGAATCCCGTGTCGCAAGTCTCCGCTGAGAGCAATCCCTTCGCAGTCTGCCGTGGCAGGGCACACGCGGTTGACATGCGACGACAACATACTCGAAAACCCCCCTGAAGGGAAGCCATCAGTTTCACGATGGAAACCCTTGTTTTAGAAACTTTGTTCAAAATATCCAGAAAGGGGCCCCTTTGGGCTTCGTTCCGGTAGCAGCGGGGTACATATAGCAGATCCAGCACTCGCCACCAACGCCCGAATGGGCAGGGTGGGCCGTAATTGGACCGAGTCCGGCGTAAGGCTGTTTTCTGATGGCTAGGGGTTCTGTTAGTGGGTGAGCTTGCGCAAGTCCCACACTATCCGGAGGGATCACATTCCGGGTCGCTGTCTCCGCCGCACCTGATTTTAGAAAATTGCGAGTACCCGACCTAAATCTTCCATGAGGATCAACCGTATAACACGCGCGAACGACCTTCCGTACATTTTGTGCAACTACTGCTGTATATTATTAATACGTAGTGAAACATAGATGTACCACGCAGCTTGCAAAGTTGAGTTCCAACCATTCAATCGGTTGTACTCACAGCTGACGTTTTTCAATTTTTCATAAAATTGCACCTGGTTTACCGGGATGCCGGGTCGACATACACGCAGAATATTATCGACCCGAAGGGTGCGCCAGCTAGCGTTGGGCTGCGAAAGCAACTGAGTTAAATCGACACACGACGCGCATGAAAATACGTGGAAGTGTGTGGTGAGCTAGAGCTTTATTTTTCCCCATTCGCCGGAGGATAAAAAAAAAAAAAAAAAATGATCGAAGTACTCGTAGTACAGGTGGTACTGCTGTATGAGAAAATATGGGTTTTGTACGTACGTAAGAAGTTTGACCAATCAGATCAATGCGATATTTGTAGTCGTATGAGCGATACCATTGGGCACTTCTGGCCCAGTTGTGTAGGCGACGACCTGCACGCGGAGCGCGTAGGGGAGCAGAGTCAGAGCAACAGGTCCAAGATGTGATAGAGACTAGTTTAAGTTGCTCAGCCCCAGTCCCGCTGTGTCCGAGGCTGCGGGGGTAACATCGGCTGAAGTGCTGCACTGGCAAGGGCAGGTGTCCGGCGAGTTTGCTCGGATAGACGGAGACGTGTTCCGCCTCAAGTCGATTACGTACAGTACGTATCCGCATACCACGGCAGCCTGCGCTGCTGCAGAAGTAACGGTGACCGTCGGTAGGGACAGCTCGCGCTTTCATTGGATATCACGGGAACCGAAGGATAGCATCGCTGAATTTCGAATGATATCGAGTTACACATTGACACACATGTAGTATGTGTGTGTATGAAAATACGTACGTGGCAGTGCGGTATGCGGTAACAAGGAGCTAGACCTGTTGTTACAGATAGATCTTCCCCGAAAAATCTACTGATTGTCGGTCATCAAGTGGGGATCGGCGACTTGTCCTCGACGTGTGTATTAGGTAATAAATCTCCCCCCGTCGGTAAATAAATGATATTTCCATTAAAAAATCGCAACAAACCCTACCTACCAACCATAGATAGCGTGGCTTGTCCGTACGATGCCCCTTCATGGTTTCAACCCTCCTGTCCCCGACGTGTGTGTTGGGTAATAACCCCCCCCCCCCGTCGGTGACTCAAACTTGGATTGAAAATTTTCAACCCTTGCCTTCCATAATAGATAGCGTGGCTTGTCCGTACGATGCCCCTTCATGGTGTCAACCCTCCTGTCCCCGACGTGTGTGTTGGGTGATAAAGCCCCCCCCCGTCGGTGACTCATA
Source organism: Undaria pinnatifida (assembly GCA_012845835.1). Classification (NCBI taxonomy): domain Eukaryota; class Phaeophyceae; order Laminariales; family Alariaceae; genus Undaria; species Undaria pinnatifida. Next base: position 11,347,219 of record JABAKD010000007.1, read on the forward strand.
CTTGGATTGAAAATTTGCAACCCTTGCCTTCCATAATAGATAGCGTGGCTTGTCCGTACGATGCCCCTTCATGGTTTCAACCCTCCATTAACATATTAATAGTCTGCTGGCGAGCATGGATGACACAATTTGCGGTAGAAGCCCACCACTTTGTTTCATATGGTGTTCCGAACTTGAGGAGGTCGATACTCTAGGTACAAGTATATATAGACTGATGCATTTCCTTCCACAGCTTTCTGTCAGATTTTGTCCCCCTCAGAAACGTGTTTTATAGTTTCCGCGCACAGGCTGCCTAACATCACCCTGTTGACCCTGATAGCTACACTGTAGTTGCAAGGGGAGTCGCCGACCTATATCCTTAATGATGACACACAATATAACCCGTAATACGCGCGACCGGAGTATCACACACAGCTTGCAAAGATGAGTTCCGACAAAATATTCGATCTCACGGCTGGAGTGTTTTTTAGTTTTTAAAATATAGCAGCGAGAACCATAGAATAACATTCTCGGCAGCGAGAGCAGCAGCACAACACGCGCTCCCCGCGCCCCGCCCGTGACCCATCAAAGGAAAGGAGCCTTTCGGCAGAAAGAAAAAAAAAAGTTAGAAGTGAGCCAGCCCACGGTAGGGTTGCAACAGAAAGTCCCTGAGTTCCTCACACGGGGAACTCAATATCTCACCCGAAAAATGACTTGGAAGGCATTCGGTCGCACAACCCGACCAAGCTTCTTTGCCTTAGCCCAAAAATAAAATGTACTCGTGAAATTACTTCATTGACCGGCAGTTCCTCACATACATGGGGAACTCAATCGCCCAGGGCCTCTTTGGCGCAATCATACGACTGCAATCCCTACCGTGGGATGACTCAAGTGTCGACCACATGATGAGCAGCTCGACCCAGGCTACCGCAGGGAGGGGGGATCCCGCACGATTTTTGTTTGTTTCAGACGCCTGCTACGATAGACGTAGCGCTTTTCGTCCGAAATGTTTTCTAAATGACGGGGGGCTCTCTTAACTCAAAATCGTCAGAACTAAGCCATATATATTACGTATTTCTCGTGATTCTCGTGGTGCACCTCAGCCTAGCTAGGCCATGGGACTTTTCATCCGCGCGATAGCATTTTTTTTTTGTTCTCCAAGTTCGTTTTTGGGAGAGAGAGGTCTCAAGCTCCTAAAATGAGGAACCTCAAGAAACTGAGTGGTGTATCTCTATCATCGTGGCACGCGTCTTAAGTGTCTCGGGGTCACTAGCGGTGCGAGTTTTAGACCCCCCTGCTCCTCCTGTGCGGTCTTCAAAAGCTATCATCAACGTGATTTTAATTTTGCGAGAGTACATGAATCCGCAATGGATTGGCGAGCCGGATGCTCTCTGGCGACAAAAAAACATCGTCTCACACACAAAAGTACTTTTTCTCCGTTAAGATCAATTGCTAGGGGGGGCATTTTTTTTGCGGTGCCCCCCGGGAGTCACCCGCGCGCGAGCTTTGTTTTTTTTTTTTTTTTTTTTAAATTTTGCGGACGTGAACCCGCAGTGCAATGAATGGTAATCTACACGCTGCGTCAAGCATAAATCGCATAAAGACGCGTGCCACGATATAGAGGTATCAAAGGTGTACCACTTTTTGCTATTTTTTTCCCTGTTGAATGACGGGGCTCCTTCATTCACCCAACGAAAAATTCGTCGGAAATACGCCGTTTTTTTTTTTGCATGATTCTCATGTTGTGTATGTACCTATTCCATGAAGAAAATTTGCCCCGGTAGCTTTTTTTTATTTTTTTCCGACGCATCTTTTTGTTTTGGGAGAGGTCTTACAGCTCCCCAATTGAGAAGAACCCCAGAAAAAAAGTGGCGCATCGGCGCACCTCTATATCGTGGAACGTCTAAAGTATTTTTTCGTGCAACTCGAGTGGTTGAAGTCCCTCTGTGAAAAAGATGGGTACCCCTCCCTACCGTATATTTAATGTCCGTCAGCCGCCTCTAGGGGGTGCATGGAGTCGCTCGTGCGAGCGACCCAAACCCGGTCTTCAGAGTGAAGAAAGGAAGTGCCGCCTCCACCGTAGCCTTGGGAACTCCGGCGATAGGGCCAGGGGATGTTGCCTGCCGAACCGCAGCAGTGAGTGGAAGATTATTTGTGACGCGCGTCCTGTCGTGCTATTTTAGGTAGCGCGGAGGTGCGAACCGTTTATTTCTGAGTCCCCTCACTCTTGAGGAACTCCATACAAACTCCAAGTTTCTTGTCCCGAAAAACGGGTTTCCAGCGGCAAAGGGGCGTTAAAGCCCCGACCAAGGCTACACGGTACCGGGGGGGGGCGCTATGATGTACCTCCGTTTTTCAACACTACACCACGGGTTTTCACCACTCACTCGCGCGCACGAGTGACTCTTGACACATCTTACATCACGCAACAATATTTTATGCCACTTCTTGTGGCGCGACGTAGCTTACCGTTCCGTTGCGGATTTATGTGGGTCAACTATACCCCAGAGCACGAAAGCTTTAATACCGCAACAACAACAAACAGGAACAGGGGGGGGGTCACTCGCGCGAGTGCTCCCGAGCCGCCGCCAAAGAAGGCTCCCAAAGTGCCCCCCCCCCCCCCCCCCCCCCCCCCCGCCGGGTCATCCCACAGTAAGGGCTCATTCTTTCGACGCGTTTTGTGATAGGGTTATTAAGGTATACCTCTTTTTTGTCTGAGATGGCTTATGAAAGAAGGGGCTCCTTAAGACGCGTGCTGCCATGCAGGTGCACCACTTTTTTTTCTGAGGTGTTCCTTGATTTGGGAGCTTGAGACCCCTCTCCGAAAAACCGATTTTGGAGGAAAGTCAAAACTGATACGACCGGATGAACAATCTCATGGCGCCCACGTACACGCAGCAACAATCATGCAAAAAATGACCTATGTCCAACGATTTTGGGTTAAGGAGCCCTGTCGTTCAAAAACCATTTCATACGAAATTTGTCACAACCTCTACCGTAGCACGTGTCTTGACCCACAATCGTCGGAAATCGGCATTTTTTTCGGCGTGGTGATTTGTCGTCGTGTACCTACGAAGGCAACGGAAATTTTTATCCGGTAGCAGCAGCTTCTTTTTCCTCTCTAATAATCAGTTTTTGGGAGGGACGTGTCTTAAGCTCCCAAATGGAGGAAACCTCAGGTGAAAAAAAATGTGGAGTGTACACACCTCTATCGAAGCACGCGTCTTAAATTTGGGCTGAACGTTTCTGACCGGTTGTTGGGGTCCTCAACAGTGGAACCATCCATCGGTTAGAGTACGCCGATAGCGTTTCGAGCAACATTTGTTTTGGGACTAGCCCGAGTAGCAAGTAAGTGTTGGTCGGGTTGGGCGAACAAACGTGTTCGAAGTGATGTTTCGCAACGTCATATATGTATGTATTGAGATCCTCAAGATAGGATATCTCATGGACTTGTTAGAATCTGCTGCACCTCCCGGAGTGCGGGATGACTCGCTGGCGCATCGAAACGAACTACAGTCCATGGCCGTGTTTATCCCAGCCCCAAAACACAAAAAAATACAACAAAATGGGACCCAGTCACTGGGGCGGGTAGCTCTTTGGAGCCGCTGGAAGAGTGAGGCCTCCAAAGGGATCTCCCTGCCGTAGCCTCGCATATGAATCACGTATTTATAGTGTGAACACGGTAAGGCACCCACGAGGCAGATACACAGTAATAGCCATTGCTGTCTGTGGAGTGGTCACACCAGAAAATAAAAACAAAGCATGGCCTCGCTGTCATCCACAAGCAAGAAAGTAGGTGCAAGGTGCCGAAGAAGTCCGTCTTTTACAAGCGGTTCTTGGAAGGATGCAGTTCAGTTCACCCTTGTCATATATACGCGACTCGCCAAACACCCCACGGCGCTTCACGCTTGCTGGTTGGTGCAAGCAGCGCGCCTGCCTGGGTCGTTGGTGAAAACCCGACGTGCTCCGTCCGGGCATATGCTAGAGATGCGAGAGTCTTGGGTCATGTACGACGACGGCCATGCACAAAGTGAGTACACCCCCCCGCTACCCCAGCCTCGATATTCAACAAGTGGGTGAACCGTGGACGCATGCTACGATAGCGAGGTAGACCACTTTTCCGCATTTCGTTTTTTCTTCACGACGACGGCAGCTCCTTAACCCAAAATCGTCGGAAATACGTCATAATTTTTTTTTTCACGAAAATTCTCGTTGCGTACCCTAGTCCACCAACATGTTTTTTTTTTTTTTCATCCGATGTAGTCGCAGCTTTTATTTTTCTCCCCCAAAAAATCAGTTTTCGTAGGGAGAGGTGGTAAGTTAAGCTTCCCAAGTCGAGGAAACCTCGCCCAGAACAAAAAAAAAAAAGCGGTGTGCACCTCTATCTATCGTAGCACGCGTCCCTGCCGGCGCCCCTTTACTCCTCGACCACCGCAACACCTGCAAGTGGGCTCTTTTCGACCCAGGCTGTCCATGATATTCGGGCATCAAAAAAGAAAAACACTGAGAGATATCAAGGCTACGGTGGGGGGGGGATACTCCCCCAGTTTTCACTACTACACCCGTTTTCCATCACTCGCGCGCGCGAGTGACTCTGGGCACCTCACCGACAAAAAACACGTGCTCGGCGATTTTTTTTTTGGTGCAAGCGCGTATCTAAACCTCCCCTGTTTGTATTAATATCGAGAATGCTTGCGGTGCACGAGACATACTGTGACACCGCAAGGAACAGGGGGAAGGGAGTCACTCGCGCGAGTGACACCGAGCCACCTGAAAAAAAAGTGGCCAAAGGGGGGTAAAACAACATAACCTCCCCCCTACCGTGACATGCATCGTTTTTTTTTTTTTTTTTTTGGTGACGCGTGTGCTACGATAGATAGAGGTGCACCACTTTTTTTTTTTTCTGAGGTCTTCCAGAATTTGGGAGCTTAAGACCTCTCTAAGAACTGATCTATGGAAAGAAAAAAGACAAAAAACTGCTACCGGATGAAACCTTCTACATGGCCTACTAACACAACGAGAATCATGCAAGAAGAAAAGTGTCCTACGGATTGGTGGCAATTTTGGTTAAGGAGCCCCGTCATTCAGAAAAAAAAATGTTAAACAAAATGCTGCCGCTATATCGTAGCGTGAGTCCCTGTCTGTCTCGATCCTCTGGTGGGCTCATCAAACGTTTGCTGCTTACGATTTGGGAGTCGGCACCAACACAACTGCATACGGCGATGCGGTTCGTCCTACGACATGGAGGTAGCAGTTTCCGTGCGAAATGGTTTCTGAATGCCAGGGCTCCTTAGCCCAAAATCGTCGGAAAGTTGGCCATTTTGAAGTACATGATATCTCGTTGTGTATCTTTGGCCATGGGGTGTTTCATCCGGTAGCGCAGTTGTACTTTTCTCCAAAAATCATATTTTGGGAGAGATCTTAAAGCTCCGAAAGCGAGGGACCTCAGAAAAAATAAGGGCACCTCTACCGCAGCACGCGTCATGCGAGCGGACATTCCTAGACTAAGGTCTCCAAAAACGAGGTGAGCATGTGTAGGAGGTGTTCTCGGTGGGGGGGCCTTGAACGATGCAACCCCCGGCTACAACAGGGCGAGCGTGAGAGGTTCCATCCTACGGACACCCGTTATCACGCCCCGTCCCGCTACAAAACTTCCGGCGCCAGTGTCCCCCCCTTGGGGGGAACCTTGCAACTCCTTTAAAGCCTCCAATAACCCCCTCTTGTTATACAAACTCCAAGCAATCTGTCCCCGGAAATGGGGCTTCCAAGCTGTAGAAGGGGTTAAGACATCCAGTGACAAAAATATAATACTACACTACCAACTCCGTCTCGATTCTGGGTTCGTAATATCTAATCGCGCCGCACGCTACGCGGCAAGGTTGGCATCTCTTTTCACTGAGGGTTTTCACATGAGCTGTAGGATATGGGGTTATCCCCACGATGTAGGAGTTGCGCTTCCTGGGCCAGCCACGTTTCCGACAGGTCATAAGCTCCCCGCCACAAATGTGTGGACCTATCGGGGTTAGTGTATGATATAGCGTGCTCTACTACGAGTACATTGATTTTAGAGGGCTATATAAAGAACGCGGATAAACGTCGGTCCGGATTCGCGCGGACGAACGCCTTCGCAACCATGTTCCGGGTGATGTTAGCTCCTCATGATAGGAGCCCAAGAAAATTCTTAGAATCTACTAAAAATTCTTAGAATCTGCTGCACCCCTATTATTTTAACAGCGCGGGATGACTCTCGACCCCACCCCGAATACCCTTCGTTTTTGAGTAAACCGCGAAAACGCACAGTAGCACCCGGTGCTCACCAACAGACCCATGGTGGGCTGTAGGAATACAAATAATGCTTTTGAGAAAATAAAAATATCATTTTTTGACCGACGATTTTTTGGATTAAGAAGCGCCCCATCGTCCAGAACGTGTTTTGGCCAAAACAGGGGTATATACCTCTCTCGCAGCGCACGTCTCACGTCAAGATCAACTACTCGCTGCCACCGGCAACACGGACAACGCCCCTATCGGGCCCATCCGCCGTGCCCTCGTCAATACGGCGAGCCTGAGTAGGCGCTCCCGGCGGAGCTTCAGCGAGGCGATTTGCTTCTTCAAGAGGGCGGTTGGGAGAGGCTCGATCCCAGGGACAGCCGTTTCTCCTCGCCCACTCCAACAGCTCCAAGTGTCCGCCCTTCTCGGCCCAGATGCACGTGGTCTCACTCCATGGGCACCCATTGCTTCGCGCCCACTTCAGAACCTCCAAATGCCCGGCCTTTGCGGCTTCGGAGCACGTGCGCGTGTCCCAAGGGCATTCGTTAGCGCGCAGCCACCGGAGGACGTCTAGGTGCCCTCCTCGTGCGGCTGCCGCGCTGGTGGTGCGGTCGCAGGGGCATCCGTTTTCTTTCGCCCACTGCAGGAGTTCGAGGTTTCCGGCGGCGGCGGCTTTTGCGGACGTGGTTGCCTCCCAGCGGGAGCCCTGCGGAGACCACCACCAAAACGACCAAAAAGAAATAAAGGTGAAACGAGGGTAATATACGTCAATGCACGTTCTGTTTGGCGGTCGGGTTACTTTGTTGCGGCGAGCGCAGCGTACGGTACAATAATCTTGCGTTTGCGCCCTTCAAAATCGACCTCTGAACTTCACGCCCCGTTGTAACCTCCAGCGACCCAGCCTACTTTGCTTGGCTATAGGCGTACAGCACGCCTACTTAAAAGATTGGACGCACACGTGCGCTACTACAGGCAGTGGCCCTTTACTGAGGCACCTCACTTGACCCCCCCCCCCCCCCCCCCTCCCCCCCGAGGCATCCCACGATGGCAGGGGTTGAGCGTTTTGGGCCCAAGGTGTCGAACCGGTTGAGCTCAGGTGTGGCACTGTCGAGGTTAGCACGATTTTTTTTACGAGTATACTATGTTTGTTTTTAGGACTATCTCTCGAGGTATAGCACATAGAAATGTTGTAGGTCGGGTGTTGCACGAACGAATGCCTTTTCGGAAGTCATGGTGTTCGGGACCCCGTGAGTTTTTGAGCTTAATAATTGGGGTTAAGAGCTCCCAGGGGAGCAGACTCTGCTGCACGCCCCCAGCGTCGGTGTGACTCTAACAATCGTAGCGCACGCGTCATCATTGTAACACGTGGTTTCCGTCGGACGTCCGAAAGATGAGACTATTGCCGTTCAAAACGTCGTTAGCACTGCACGCAAACTCAGAACAACGACAATGGTATGCACACGTGCCTGACGCGTACCTACGGACGCACGATGGTACGATATAGAGGTATACCTCTTTTTTGGCTATGTTGTTTTCTGTATGACGGGGCTCCTTGACCCAAAATCGTCGGACAATACGCCCCGTTAATTTTGTTGGATGGTTCTCGTTGTGTACCTAGGCCATGGGATAGTTTATCCCGTGTGACAGTTTTTTTTTTTCTTCAAAAAAGTTTCAGGGAGGGAGAGGTCTTAAGCTCCCAAAATTGAGAAACCTATGGAGAAAAACTGTGGTAAGCACCTCTATCGTAGAACACGTATACGGGCGTACCAAAATTTTCTGCACCCCATCGCGCGAGCACGCTCGCTTATGGTCAGTAATACGCGTTTACAGCACGTTGAATCCAACGGGTCACGGTACTCTGAGTATGGGACTTCTACGGAGAGTACTCCATTGCATACGGCAGAGCGAAATCTCTTGAACAAAAAACTATTGACTTTTTGGGGAGATTTTGCATATGGCGCAACAGTTTGATGCGTTTTCATCTCCAACCCGACTGTTCAAACAAATTATCGAGGATTCTTCGAGGTGAGAAGCGTTACTTACCGACGGGGTTCTGTATCGCACCACACAGCCACCCACAATATTGTTTATTATTACATCTCCGATACGTACTGTGCACATGGTTTTCGTTATATGCCCATTATTATGTCAACGCAAGCCTTGACGCGCGCTGCACGGTAGAGGTGGCTCTTATCGTTTCAAATGGTTTCTGAATGAGACGGGGAATCTCAGCCCCAAATCGCCGGAAATACCACATTTTTTTGTTTTTTGTTTTCGTGCGTGATTTCTCATCGTGTACCTAGGCCGTGGGATTTTTCATTCCGCGGCGTGGTTGCAGTGTTTTTTTTCTTCCATATAAAGTAGTTTTTTGGGAGGGACATGTCTTAAGCTCCCAAATCGAGGAAACCTCCGAAAAAAAAGGTGGTGCACAGGTACACCTCTACCGTAGAAGGCGTCTTTTGGCCGGGGTTAAATAAAGCGTGAACGTTTTGTTTCATACGTAGGTTTAGATTCCAAATGTCAGTTTTTACACTAGTACAGCGTGGGGAGGTCCCGTAAGGTGCGAAAGACGCGTGCTGCGAAAGAAGCCCGGCCCTCTCTAGAAGGAAGGATTTTTCTGAATGGCGCGGTTGCTTAACACCCACACACATGAAAAAAAAAATCGAAAGTCGTTGTTGAGTTACAATGCCAATTTTGCTACGAGTATACCCTGAGGACGCGAGTCTGGTCATCGAGCGGCACTTTTCGTTTACTCAAGAGATGTTTTTGTCTTGGGTGCACCTCAATAGGCTAGGAGCCTCCTAAACAAAACCGTGCACGCACCTCTGCCGGACGCCGTGTCCGCGTGTGAACACCGGCCGAAAACACACGAAAAAAAACTACCCCGACGACACCAAACTCGCAAACTAAAAATGAATATTATCCCAGAGAGACGGTCGCCCCGGTGGTTATCTCTATCTAGCGATCACCCTCGAATACCACTAGCGTTGGTCCTTGAGTTCGATTTCCAACGTGGTGAGATTTCACTTTTTTTGCGAAAATGTAAATAAGAGGATCAACCAGTCTGGTGAGAGCGCCTAGCAGCGTGGGTACGCACAATTGGACGCGTGTCGACGAGGGATGAAAATGCTGAATTATTCTCGTGATAAAAACGAAGACACGCGCCGTAGTGGGGAGGGGGGAGGAGAGGGCCGGCTATGCGACCCCGGGTCTGAGTTACTACTGGGAGGTGGAGGGCGAGGGTAGTGCGAGGATAATACATGGCTGAGAACAACAACAACAACAACATGGAACGCAACAAAAAACATATATATATATATACCTTGGACCTAGCCCATTTCAGGCAGCCGAGATGACCCCCCTCCGCGGCTCCATCACACACAGCGTGAGACCCTCGAAGGTAAAACGGTAGATTCACCTCGATCCACCTCAGAACGTTCATGTGTCCTCCCCTCGCGGCAAGGAGACAAAGCATTCCATCAACACAAGGGCATCCGCGATTCCTCGCCCAGGTAAGGATTGAGAGGTGTCCCCGGCTTGCGGCCCCCAAGCAGGTCCAGCTGTCCCAAGGGCACCCTTTTCTGCGAGCCCAGCGAAGGAGCTCCAGGTGACCCGCCTCGGCTGCTTTACCGCAAGTACCGGAGTTCCACTTGCACCCATTGGCGAGGCAAAATTCAAGCAGTGGCACTTTCCCTACGTAGGCGGTAGCGCTGCAGACGTTTTCCGATGGTTTCAATCCGATATCGAAGCAGTACCGTAGGAATTCCGGTGTGGTGGAGGCGGTAACGGCTCTCGTGACGCGTGGACGTCGCCACGCGTCCCTCCAGGTTGTGGACACCAGCGCGAAGAGTAGGTACTGGTGGGGCTCGACCCACTCCGCCACTTCGCCGACGATATCCACGTTTTTGTCCAAAGGGTTGGTGTCCTCCGCCGACACCCCGCCCGCAATTTTTACGTTCTGGTGGAAGAGGCGGTTGTTTACCTGCCCCGTCACCTCGCCGACGTTGTCAGCGGTTTTATCGAGCTGATTGTTGTTGTGGCCGTCATTGTTCATCGGCGACTGGTGTCTCCGACCTTCTGGTCTATTGGGATCGATTGAGTTCAGCATCGTAAGATCGTCGACAACACCCACGTTTTGGTCAAGGTTGCTCTGATTCAGTTTGTTGTTGAGCGTCACTGGGATCATTTGTGACATATTGTGAGAACCCTCCTCCGTGGCTACGAGGTTGTTGTGGTTGTGCATTGATGGGATCTGCAGCGTCCTGTGGACCTTCCCGCCACCGGATGTGGAGCCACCCCCTCCGGGTTGTACCCCTCCTTCCTTGTTTGGAAACTCCGTTCGTTGATACACAAGGGGGTTTATCTGCCTCCTCCTCCCTCTCGTTCTCTTCGCCCCCGGCGGTGGCAGCTTAAGGCGGTGGGTGCGTCGTACGGAAGTTATTTTTTCCCCGGCGCGTTGCCTATTTAGCACTGACTGCTGGACGGACGGAGGTTCAACGACGGAAGACGGAAGGAAAGGAAAGGAAGAGGACAGGACGGAAACGCAAGAAAAGAAAATGAGACGATGGGCTGGCGAGGTACGGAAACTTACCAAACATATGCCTGACGGCCGCCGGACGAAGCGACAGGGAGGTATACAGATTAGACCGAACCGAAGCGGACGAAGTAAAACATAATACGATACGAAACGAAACGAAACGAAATGAAACAAAACGGGTATGAAAGGAATTGGCTGTTTAACGAGTGAAACGAAAAACGAAATAAACGAAATGGAGCGAATTGAAACCAATCGAGACGAACGGAAACAACGCTTACAGTTCACATTTGCCACGAAGGTGCGGGCGGGGATCATATATCAGGTGACGGCTGGGAAGAAATTCGGGAGAGAAACGTTTTTTTTTTTACCGTCTCGGCGTGCTCGTGGAGTGTCGTCTGTGCGTGTTAGTGTTTTCGTCGGTACACGTGTCGTTTTTTTCATATTGGTCAGAGTATGGAAGTGGCCGTTCTATTGTGCTGGTACACTATGTGCCGGCCGGAGAATGCGGTGCCATAGCGTCATGTGCACTATAGACGCGTGCTACGATAGAGGTGCACCGCTTTTTCCCTGGAGACTCTTCACTTTAGGAGGAGGTTGAGGTCAAGACATGACATGTCTTAACCCAAAAACCTGCCTTAAAGCGGACGAAAAAAACTGCCAGACCCCGGATGAAAAATCCCATGGCCTAGGTGTACAAGACGAGAATCATGCATACACAAATGTCCCATCAATATTTCCGACGTTTTTGTGCTAAGGAGCTCCGTCATTCGAAAAGCGACATAGCCAAAAAGAGGTGTACATTGTTCGTAGCACGCGTCTATAAAGGGAAACACCGGCCCAATCGCGGCAACCGGCACTACTCCGCACGCCGCGACGCGTGACACGATAGAGACACACAAATTTTCTACTGAGGCTTCTTCAATTGGGAAGCCTAAGATCTTGACCTCTCCCCCAAAAAACCTGTTTTTTTGTGAAAAATAATACCTGGTACTGTATTTCATATACTACCGGGTGAGAAATCCCACATGGTCTAGGAACACGACGAGAACCACGCCAACCAAAAGTGACCTCTGTCCGACGATTTAGGGTCAAGGAGCCCGGTCATTCCAAAACCATTTCGCACGAAAACTGATACCTCTATCGTTGCGCGCGCTACCTGTTGTTCCCCTGTGTGCCAAGCATTTTCGCAGGCCCCGTAGCGGGCAACCGGTACTACTGAAATGACACTGTGGAGGGGCAACCTTTCAGCCGTACGCTTGATGATCGATACAGGTGTGGGAGGAATAGCAGGGGTATCACCATGTCGCTCTCGGGAGCTTGGCATGGACACCACAGGTGCAGGTAGACTGGGCGGCGTTCGCGTCAGCTATCAGCACAGCGGTGGAAATATGTAGATAACTGGGGGTAGTAGAAGCAGCAGCAGCAGCAGTAGCAGCGGCAGCGCCCCAGATACTGGTACCTCGGGTACTCGACGCACGCTAGGACAATGGTAGCACTCTTCGTCTGAAAGGGTTTCTGAAAGACGCGCGTCCTTAACGCAAGATCGTCGGAAAATTGGCCGTTTCTTGTTTGCATGATTCTCGTCGTCTACCTAGGCCACGGGATTTTTTCATCCGGTAGCAGTTTCATTTCTACCTTAAATCAGTTCTTGGGTGAAGGAGGACATGTCTTGAGCTCCAAAAGTGAGGAACCAAAGGAAAAAAGCGGTGCACGCCTCTATTGTAGCACGCGTCACCCGTAGCGCTTTTTCCACGTGAAACATGTTTCGGTTGACGGTCTACAGAAAACGTTCTTGACCTTCCGTCAATGTTGGCGTGTAGACTTCGACGTGCGTGTGCTAATTTTAGTTCGGAGAATGCCTTGTCAGGGTCCGTCAACGGAATTGAGTTCCGTCATAGAACATTTTGTTGATTAGAACACCATGCCCACCTACACAAATGCAAGGCACACGACGCCAGCTCTAACGCGGCAAGGCGGCCTTGAAAAGCGACATGGGAACATGTGCTTTCTGAGGCCAGACTTGACATGGCATGCGCAATCTCAGCAGCCCGGACTAAAGCTGCGACGCTTCCGTTCGCGTTGCACACGCACAAGGCGCACGCACTGCAGTGCACCGCCGAGTCAAGGAGGCCAGATGGGCATAAGACAGGAAGGAGATACCCGCGGCCCCGGGTATAAACGCCTGGGAACTATTTCTAAACATATATATTTTCTTGAATCTTCTTTTGATATGCGCCACTACCAAACATTCGCCAAGGAACGATTGACCGAAGAAAATGAACGAACCGGAGTTGAGCGTATACACGGGCGGTGTGCCTCAGGAGAACGATGAAAGACGATACCTGGTACGACGGAAGCTTGACCCTGGCCGCCCAGCGACAGGTTTAGCTTGCTTTCGACGGAAACCATAAGTCGCGTAGGATCGAGTCTACATGGGCGTACAGCCCCCGCCCCCTTACGCGTTGCCCAGTCCCCTGGTCCATAGATAACACGACGCCAAGGGGAGCCTTAGCCAAGCTGAAATGGTCGGAACAGCAGCCGAACCAAAGTGACTCCAGGCGTCACCAAGCGACAACCATTTATTGCAGGAGCGCAGGTAGGTCCCCATATTGTCGTCGAAAACTTGACTCTTCATGAGCGCTACACAGCAGAGGTGCGCGCGTCTCATTTTTCTGAGATTCCTCAGCTTGATAGTACCCAAAAAAAAAACAAAAAATTACGACAGAGGTAGCACTTTTGTGGCCTTCTTGATTTTTTTTCTGAACACGATGGTGGCTCCTTAACCCAAAATCGTTGGAAAAATATACACCACATTTTTTTTGCATGAAATTCTTGCTTGTTGTGTACCGAAGCGCCATGGAATTTTTTTTTCTTCATCCCGTGTCTCGGTTTTATTTTTGCTCCAAAAATCAGCTTTTTTGCCTCAAAGAGGGCTTGAGCTCCCAAATTGAGGAATAGCAGCTCAGAGAAAAAGCGGTGCGCACCTCTATCGTAAGCACGCGTCGAAAGCTACGGTACACGGAGGGATTCCATTTTTAGGCACCTTTTTTTTGGCGGTGGCTTGGGGTCACTCGCGCGTGTGACCCCCGTGTTCCTTGCGGCCATAGGCCTTCTTTCGTGCTGTACTACGTTTACGATATGAATCCTCGAGGGGGTGATTAGCTACGTTGCGCCAAACTAACCACGAAGGCTTCGTACGGCAGTGGACTACCGCCCCATTTTCAGTGTACCGTAATTGAGCCACTCGCGCGAATGACTCAGTACCTCACGGTGGACAAGCAGAATGCTTTACGAGGCGATTATTTTTTTGGGTGCACAGCGAAAGATAAGAGCTTTCCATTGCGCGGATTGATTTCGCAAACGTTATACCATCGAGAAAACCTAACACCGCGCAGAGGAACACAGGGGTTACTCGCGCGAGTGATCCCGAGCCAAAGCAAAGGCGGACCCAAAAGGGAAACCCCTGACGTATTAATAGTAGCCTGGGTCTAAACCACCTAACGTGTTTTGGTCGGCGAGGTACAGCATCACTAGCGCCGGTGGCTCAGACCAGGTAGTAAAAATTGGGGGGTGCCCCCGCTACCGTAGCCTTTTATCATATCATACACGGAAAAGGGTGGAGGCGCGCTACACGATAGACGTATATAGCGCTTTTAGTCTGAAATGGGTTATGAATGACGCAGCTCCTTCACGCCCACAATCGTCGGAAATCGTAGGCCGTTTTTTTCTTTTTGTTGTTGTTGCATGATTCCCGTTGTGTACCTAAGAGGCACTCGTTGCGTACCTGTCGGGGCGCAATGGGATTTTTCATCCGGTGTCGTAGCAGGTTTTATTTTCTCTCCAAATCAGTTTTTGGGAGAGGTCTTGAGCTCCCAAGTAGAGGGGCACCTCAGAAAAAAAGTGGTGCCCACCTCTAGTTCGTAGCACGCATCTCACACCTCACCCAAAAACTGCAAGTGATACCGGGAGTCCTGCAGGCAGCCGATCGGTTCATGACGATCAGGTGGCACGTAGAAGAGGATCAAGAGAGCTTGAAGCGACTCTCAGCCCGGTGCATGGCCCCAAAGGCAGAGTGGGGGAGTCGTTCTACGGCAGCCCCCCCAACTGAAATCGCCGGTTTAGAAACCAGCTCCCGGCCGTATATCCTGAAATACGATGCCCCTTGCCGCTCCGGGGTCATCGTTCGATAGACCTTTGCAAGCATGAAAATGTTTGAGGATGCTTTTTTCAAGGCATCATTACTCGTGTCTAGCAGCCATGAAACGTTCGTTCAAGAAAACCCCCGGTTTTTTGGGGGGGTATCGTAGAATCAGTCGGAGGGGCCGGGGGGGCAGGAAAACCACCGTTGAAGAAAGCAAGAAGGAGACGGCGGGTCCGGTAGCAAGGTGCCAGACCGACCATTGACAGTAGTAGGCCGACCATTATTAGTATGCCTGTCGCCCCGGTGGCATATCGGGCTATCCTCGAGCCTGGTATAGGTCAGCTTCGTGAGTTTGAGTCCCCCCGAGTGCATACTCGTAAAACTTCGTGGGGACCTTCTCTTGTGCACAAATAGATTTGCGGAAAGCACGAGAGCGTGAGTTAGCAACAATCGGTGAAAGCTCGACGAGCGCAGTGGGATTGCTGAACCTTTTGCGCGACTAAACATTGAAGGCAAAAACCGGGAGGGACAAGGGACGACACATGTGACCACGGCTTGTTCAGAAGTTGGACAGTGATTGTGTGCGCAAAAAAGAAGAAAAGGAAGGCAACAAAGCAGGTAATAAACCTGTCCACGAATCTTCGAACTGCTGCCTGCTACGACTACTTCGAATCTGATGCGTTTTTTTAACTTGGGTGAGAGCCTGTCATCTGTGTTCTTGTCTCGGTTTTGTTGTTGGATTGGCACGAGTCTATTTTCTCCTTTTGGTTTGTCCTTTCTATTGCTTTTGGGGTACCCTTGGCGGGTGTGGAGGCGATGGGGCGGCGATGAAATCGATACAGACACCGCCGTCGTCAGATACACGAAATAGAGGACAGTCCAGGCAGCCACATGCCCTCGTATCCCTATGGAACTTGAATTCGGAACCCAGTTGGGTTTGGACCCGAGGCCGGCCGGGTGGTGTCATTTGCTCTATCTAGTAGTGCTGTTTTTGTTGCTTGCTTTTTCTTCCAGTTTCTGTTGCTCGTTTGTTTGGGTACGCGGACGACGATGAGGACATGGACGCCACAGTCACTACTGTCGTCACAAAAGGCGAGTAGACCTTGATCCACTTTTTTGAGAGACGATGGTTGACGCAGACAGCGTACGAGACGAAGGGGGTTTCAACCTACATTGGTTCGTTGCGTTTCATTGGGTCAGGGTTAGGGTTTCATATAATTTAAGGGGTATGCCAACCGTTTTCCCGCAAAAGCAGTACGGTACCGATAGGCTGGTGATGGACCACGCGGCAACGCTCCTCATCACACAAAAGGCTCGTTCGAAACCCAGTATGGTTGGAGCCCAAGACGCTGGTTGGGTGTTGTAATCTGCTTTGTGTTGCTTGTACCTGTTTTGCTGACCCAGGCTACGGTAGGGGGGTCCCCTTTTGGGCCTTTTATTTCAGTGGCTAGGGGTCACTCGCGCGAGTGACCCCTTTGTTCCTATGCAATCTTACGTTTTCTTTATGTTTACATTGACGAAATCAATCCGCAATGCAAAGGTGATCTAAGCTGCGCCAAACCAAGTGCCTAAACCATCTCCATCCGTAGGGTACAGAGCTACTTACTAGTTTTCGTTTTTTCGTGCGCCGTCTTGTTTCTCTCAATGTTTAGCGTTCTTGGGAGTGCTTCTACGATAGACCCCCCCCTAAAAGTTCAACGAACACCGGTGAAAAAACGAAGATCTGAGCGTTTTAAGGCTGGTTCGAGACCGACTACATTGGCCCTAAATCCTGCAGTCATGCGTCTTACGCCACCCCGACTTGATCATTTACTAGTTGGTAGCACCCGGCATCAACCTTTTCTTTTTGCAGTCTTTTCAATAATTGGCAACATAGAAAAAAAGACAACAAACACATTGCAATGCAACCACCAAAGAATGAAACGCATCACCTAGATATACTCATCGACGATGTGGGGACTGGGCGCAAGTTCCGAAGCAGTCGAAAATTCCTAGCAAACAAGTCGTTTCACGGTAGCCCCCCTAACGTTTGTTTATCGAAATAGCTGGTTTTGAAACCAGCTGTTTCACGGTAGCCCCCCTAACGTTTGTTTATCGAAATAGCTGGTTTTGAAACCAGCTCCCGGCCGTAGCTACTGAAACACGGTGCCCCTTGCCACCCGGACGTCATCGTTTCAATGCTTTAAAAAGGCAAGAAAATATGTCAACACGTTTTGTTCATAGCATCCCTCCTCGTGCCAAGCAGCCATTAAACGTTCGTGAAAGAAAATCGCTGGTTTTGGGGAGGGGCTATCGACGAATCCGTCATATATCTGCCGCGCAATTTCGAACCGCACTAAGTAGCATACAAAAACACGGAGCCGCTACTTCTGAGCCATTGCAACTTCCGCCCGCCCCCGCTTTGAGTGGAGTCTGTCCCCTTTCGACACCAATGCTTCTCCGCTAGTCCCTCGCTGCGCTGTCGTTTCCACGGAACCCCCTCCCCCCCCCGCTCGAACCATGGCAAAGAGGGATCCAACCTCCTCCCCAGGAGAAAGTATAAACGGAGATGAGAGGGTGCCCTCAAAGTCGCCCCTCGAAAGTTTTGAGGTAGCAGCCGTCTGCTGTGCGCTTGTCCACCGAAGGGCAGAACTTGTAGCCGTCCTTCTGCACACCCTCATTAACACCGAGGCTCCGGTCGATAGGAAGAGAGTCACCGTCGTCATGATCATCGACGTGTAGGTCGTGTGTTCCTGGCGCAATGTATGGTTTTGCTTCCAATGCTCGTCTTCGATGTTGGGTATGGCTTTCTCGTAAACCTTGACGCGCACCCTCTATAAAACATCCCGGAGCTTGGTCATTACGCTGAAAAGCGCGAAAGATGCCAGAAACAAAGGACACATGCAGGTGCGCGTTGAGTAAATAGTTACAATAAACAACGCGATATAAAAAAAAATCGCTGGCTTCGAAACCATACCATGTTGCCCCTACGTAATTTAGTCTCCTACTACAGTAGAAATTGGCTAAATACCTGATGTCGATACCAGCGACAGCTATAAGTCCTGGTTTCGTTTACAAGAGACAATAAGAAGCTGGATTCGGAGCCAGCGACTGTCATCGGTACTGCTTTCGTCTATCCGCGCCCGCGATATAACTTAGCTGGTTTTGAAACCAACGATATGCGAGCTCGCAATAACGAAGGTGGTACACGATTGGACATGGACGAAACACGCTTCGTTCAAGACACGAGCGTTCACGTTGTTTCAAAATCCAGCGACAGGCACTGAAGTGTTTGACGACAAAGCTGCCATGGATCCAATCGTCCTGCGTCGAGTTTTCATCGTACAGGCTGTCATCGGTACTGCTTTCGTCTATCCGCGCCCGCGATATAACTTAGCTGGTTTCGAAACCAACGATATGCGGGCGTGTAATAACGAAGGTGGTACACGATTGGGCATGGACAAAACACGCTTCGTTCAAGACACGGGCGTTCACGTTATTTCAAAATCCAGCGACAGGCACTCAAGTGTTTGACGACAAAGCTGCCATGGATCCAATCGTCCTGCGTCGAGTTTTCATCGTACAGGCTGTCATCGGTACTGCTTTCGTCTATCCGCGTCCGCGATATAACTTAGCTGGTTTCGAAACCAACGATATGCGGGCGTGTAATAACGAAGGTGGTACACGATTGGGCATGGACAAAACACGCTTCGTTCAAGACACGGGCGTTCACGTTATTTCAAAATCCAGCGACAGGCACTCAAGTGTTTGATGACAAAGCTGCCACGGATCCAATCGTCCTGCGTCGAGTTTTCATCGCACAGGCTGTCATCGGTACTGCTTTCGTCTATCCGCGCCCGCGATATAACTTAGCTGGTTTCGAAACCAACGATATGCGGGCGTGTAATAACGAAGGTGGTACACGATTGGGCATGGACAAAACACGCTTCGTTCAAGACACGGGCGTTCACGTTATTTGAAAATCCAGCGACAGGCACTCAAGTGTTTGATGACCAAAAGCTCATGTAAGATGGAGACTCGACGATGGACGATTGGATCCAAAGCCCGAGCTTATAGCTGGTTTCAAAACCGGCCACACTCAGGCGTGTGTAAAATATCAAAGACTTGAGCGTGTGGGCTGGTTTCAAAACCAGCGATATTCAAGCGAACTAAAGCCGGTGCAGCATGGGGATTCGACGAAGACCGATTGGTTCAAAGACTGTAGCGCGTGGGTCGGTTTCGAAACGGGCGATATTCAACCATACTGCTCGCATCAAAGCTGGCTCCTTAAATGAACAACAGCAACCGGGGGAGATAGACAATATACGGGCCACCCCACTGCTTTCCAGTAATAGGACGCGCGAGCGCGAAGCGCGAACCTTTTTGGCCAAGGAAAAAACGCCTCTTCATACAGGTAGGGCGCATTGAATGAGTTTCTGGAACAAAAACCAATCGTATATCACATGTTTTCCAACTGCCAGTAATTCGTAACGGGCAGGTTTTCCTTTTTTAAAATACAATTTAACCGAGCGAGCGAAATGCGTCTGTCTGCCCGCATATTACCGTTTGGGCCCGTGTCCCTGAGACACCTTGCCTGGCCTAACGTACGGATGGGGGGACGGAGAAGCTTTGCTGCAGATACCATGGAGGTGGCTGGCGTACGTACGTCCGGTGTTGGATGTTTTTCGATGGTCGAAGGTAGATGATGCAGATTGAATTAAACCGAAAAAAACAACACTTCTGCTGGACGAAGCAATTTCAGGTGTTTGATCGACGAGACGCACGCAAAGCGACGCTGACCCGCAGCTCTGGTCTTGTGTGTCGTGCTGCTGCTGTTAGCTACCGCTGCTACTGCTGGTGCTGCTGCTCTGCTGCTGCTCTGCCGTTGCTGCGAGTGCAGCACCCTTACGCCTACCGATGTTTTTTTCGAACGACATTTTTTTCCGAGAACGAGGAGCGTCGATGAGAGGGATTGTTGTGCAGATTACTGATACTAGGTACCGAGACTTTTCGATTCTTGGACCAACGCCACTATTGCACCAATTTCTAGGGTGCCCAATTCACCGCGCTTGTTGCGTGCGATGATGGATACAGATATTTTTCCTCACAAAACAGCGACCGCAACAGCAGCAGCATCACCACCACAGCAACACCACAGAAGCACCACCCCAGCACCACAGCAGCAGAAGGAGCTGCAAAGGCAACTGCGACGCACTGCCATCACCGGCAACTGTGCGTGCAAGTGGTTCAAACTGCAGATAAGACTAACGGGCAAAAAGTACCAACTGCTGTTTCTCGGCATTTGTTTTCGGTACCAAAAAGAACACCACCCGTCAGCTGTCTATACCTTCGGTCAGCCGTTCCACAATAAATTCTAATATTTTGAAAAAACGACGCACCTCAACCTCCTTCGAAGCGCCATGCCGACGTGGGATGGTCTTGCGCTGCATGCAGGAATCCTTTTGCGAAACGCTCGGGGGTGCCAAAAAGATCGCTTGCATGGCTCGGAAAGACCCGCTCCCCTCCTTGGCTCGTACCTGGCGATCTTCAGCTCACGTGTATAACCTTCGACGTTGGCATGTTATTCTCTACGAAGGCTTGACCGACGAGTTGCCCACAGAAAAATCACCCCGCGTATAGGCAACATTGGTCGCACGCCTGCCCTCGCCCTCGACGATGGTGGGTCGTCGTTGGCAATGCCACGGCGAGTACCGCCAACATGTCTTCAGGAATCTTTTGTCGTCTGCGCAAGTCCCAGCGGAGATTTTGAAAGAAAAGCGAGTGATGCAAGGGATCCGAGGAGGGCCCTAGCTATCTTACAGCAGTACGGCCACTACATTGGGGTGTGTGCCTATTCGAACCCTTGGAACCAGGAACGACCAATAATTATCCTATTTTTTTCTGCCGTTGACTGCGTATCAAATCAAATATATTTTTTGGTACTTTAAAGAAGCAAAAAAAGGATGGCAGTATGGTTGAGACTAAAAATATCTGTATCCATCATCGCACGCAACAAGCGCGGTGAATTGGGCACCCTAGAAATTGGTGCAATAGTGGTGTTGGTTAAAGAATCGAAAAGTCTCGGTACCTAGTATCAGTAATCTGCACAACAATCCCTCTCATCGACGCTCCTCGTTCTCGGAAAAAAATGTCGTTCGAAAAAAACATCGGTAGGCGTAAGGGTGCTGCACTCGCAGCAACGGCAGAGTAGCAGCAGAGCAGCAGCACCAGCAGTAGCAGCGGTAGCTAACAGCAGCAGCACGACACACAAGACCAGAGCTGCGGGTCAGCGTCGCTTTGCGTGCGTCTCGTCGATCAAACACCTGAAATTGCTTCGTCCAGCAGAAGTATTGTTTTTCTCGGTTTAATTCAATCTGCATCATCTACCTTCGACCATCGAAAAACATCCAACACCGGACGTACGTACGCCAGCCACCTCCATGGTATCTGCAGCAAAGCTTCTCCGTCCCCCCATCCGTACGTTAGGCCAGGCAAGGTGTCTCAGGGACACGGGCCCAAACGGTAATATGCGGGCAGACAGACGCATTTCGCTCGCTCGGTTAAATTGTATTTTAAAAAAGGAAAACCTGCCCGTTACGAATTACTGGCAGTTGGAAAACATGTGATATACGATTGGTTTTTGTTCCAGAAACTCATTCAATGCGCCCTACCTGTATGAAGAGGCGTTTTTTCCTTGGCCAAAAAGGTTCGCGCTTCGCGCTCGCGCGTCCTATTGCTGGAAAGCAGTGGGGTGGCCCGTATATTGTCTATCTCCCCCGGTTGCTGTTGTTCATTTAAGGAGCCAGCTTTGATGCGAGCAGTATGGTTGAATATCGCCCGTTTCGAAACCGACCCACGCGCTACAGTCTTTGAACCAATCGTTCTTCGTCGAATCCCCATGCTGCACCGGCTTTAGTTCGCTTGAATATCGCTGGTTTTGAAACCAGCCCACACGCTCAAGTCTTTGATATTTTACACACGCCTGAGTGTGGCCGGTTTTGAAACCAGCTATAAGCTCGGGCTTTGGATCCAATCGTCCATCGTCGAGTCTCCATCTTACATGAGCTTTTGGTCATCAAACACTTGAGTGCCTGTCGCTGGATTTTGAAATAACGTGAACGCCCGTGTCTTGAACGAAGCGTGTTGTGTCCAAGCCCAATCGTGTACCACCTTCGTTATTACACGCCCGCATATCGTTGGTTTCGAAACCAGCTAAGTTATATCGCGGGCGCGGATAGACGAAAGCAGTACCGATGACAGCCTGTGCGATGAAAACTCGACGCAGGACGATTGGATCCATGGCAGCTTTGTCATCAAACACTTGAGTGCCTGTCGCTGGATTTTCAAGTAACGTGAACGCCCGTGTCTTGAACGAAGCGTGTTTTGTCCATGCCCAATCGTGTACCACCTTCGTTATTACACGCCCGCATATCGTTGGTTTCGAAACCAGCTAAGTTATATCGCGGGCGCGGATAGACGAAAGCAGTACCGATGACAGCCTGTACGATGAAAACTCGACGCAGGACGATTGGATCTATGGCAGCTTTGTCGTCAAACACTTGAGTGCCTGTCGCTGGATTTTGAAACAACGTGAACACTCGTGTCTTGAACGAAGCGTGTTTCGTCCATGCCCCTCGTGTACCACCTTCGTTATTACACGCCCGGACATCGTTGGTTTCGAAACCAGCTAAGTTATATCGCGGGCGCGGATAGACGAAAGCAGTACCGATGACAGTCGCTGGCTCCGAATCCATCTTCTTATTGTCTCTTGTAAACGAAACCAGGACTTATAGCTGTCGCTGGTATCGACATCAGGTATTTAGCCAATTTCTACTGTAGTAGGAGACTAAATTACGTAGGGGCAACATGGTATGGTTTCGAAGCCAGCGATTTTTTTTTATATCGCGTTGTTTATTGTAACTATTTACTCAACGCGCACCTGCATGTGTCCTTTGTTTCTGGCATCTTTCGCGCTTTTCAGCGTAATGACCAAGCTCCGGGATGTTTTATAGAGGGTGCGCGTCAAGGTTTACGAGAAAGCCATACCCAACATCGAAGACGAGCATTGGAAGCAAAACCATACATTGCGCCAGGAACACACGACCTACACGTCGATGATCATGACGACGGTGACTCTCTTCCTATCGACCGGAGCCTCGGTGTTAATGAGGGTGTGCAGAAGGACGGCTACAAGTTCTGCCCTTCGGTGGACAAGCGCACAACAGACGGCTGCTACCTCAAAACTTTCGAGGGGCGACTTTGAGGGCACCCTCTCATCTCCGTTTATACTTTCTCCTGGGGAGGAGGTTGGATCCCTCTTTGCCATGGTTCGAGCTGGGGGGGGAGGGGGTTCCGTGGAAACGACAGCGCACCGAGGGACTAGCGGAGAAGCATTGGTATCGAAAGGGGACAGACTCCACTCAAAGCGGGGGCGGGCGGAAGTTGCAATGGCTCAGAAGTAGCGGCTCCGTGTTTTTGTATGCTACTTAGTGCGGTTCGAAATTGCGCGGCAGATATATGACGGATTCGTCGATAGCCCCTCCCCAAAACCAGCGATTTTCTTTCACGAACGTTTAATGGCTGCTTGGCACGAGGAGGGATGCTATGAACACAACGTGTTGACATATTTTCTTGCTTTTTTAAAGCATTGAAACGATGACGTCCGGGTGGCAAGGGGCACCGTGTTTCAGTAGCTACGGCCGGGAGCTGGTTTCAAAACCAGCTATTTCGATAAACAAACGTTAGGGGGGCTACCGTGAAACAGCTGGTTTCAAAACCAGCTATTTCGATAAACAAACGTTAGGGGGGCTACCGTGAAACAGCTGGTTTGCTAGGAATTTTCGACTGCTTCGGAACTTGCGCCCAGTCCCCACATCGTCGATGAGTATATCTAGGTGATGCGTTTCATTCTTTGGTGGTTGCATTGCAACGTGTTTGTTGTCTTTTTTTCTATGTTGCCAATTAATGAAAATACTGCAAAAACAAAAGGTTGATGCCGGATGCTTTTGTTAAAGACGTTGGCGGAAAAATGCCGGGTGCAAGTCGCATAGTTTGTCAAAATACATTGATGTGCAGGCTCAAAAATCGATTTCCGGGTTGTTTTCCGTTAAAGAAATAGGCCTAAAATTGGGGGGGCTATCGTAGAAGCACTCTTGGGTACCTTTTTTTCCCGCCCCCCCCATATTGTCCCCTTTTCTCCAATTTTCCCCTAAATCTTCCCTTTTTTTATTTATCCTTTTATCCGTTTCTTCACTTTTCTTTCTCTCTTGCGCGTAGTTGCGTGTGCTGGGCCAGCTTGCTCATGTTCCGCCCCTGCATTTTGATTGCGATCGGCGTTACGTTGCCAATTTGCCTGGTACTTGCATTGTGCATCCTCTGTAGTTTGTGACCACAGAGTTCTTGTGTCGGGGGAGGCATCGATGCGGACGGACGGACGGACGACACTGGAGGCGCTCTGGCTGAATACGTTTTGTGCTGCTGAGTGAAGTAGTCACGGGGACCATCGGTAGGGACAGAGCTCGCGCTAACGGTACCACGGGAACTGAAGGACACCTCAGCTAGCGCTGGAAATTGCGAATGCATTTGTATAAAAACAAGTGGAAGTGTGGCTATTAATATACCAGGTATGTTTGATTTTCTCCCATCCGCAGGAGGATGAAATATACTTGTAATAACACTAAAAATAGATGGGTAGAAGTGCCACTTCAATACGAGGAACACACAGCACACAGCCTTATTCTGGTATTGCTGTACTTTCAAGTTCACTGTTTAGTCTAGTTTCATCACTATTGATATTAATAGAGTAATATTTACTATTAATAAAAGAATACGGCAGCAATACGAGTACGTGTGCACCAACGTCAGCTGCATGCTAACTACTACTTTTGTTTCTTCGATTTCCCCTTCATTTTGTTTGTTTCATTTTTTGTTTTATTTTTTTTTTATCTTTGTTTTTATTTGTTTTCTTATTATTATTTTATTTTTGTTTTTGTTTTTGTTTTTGTTTATTTCGTATTTCTCTCTTCCAATGTATTTCTGTTGCTGACGTATGCATGTTGTGCCTGTCGTACCCAGTACTAGGGCATGACATTGCGTTGTCGAATGCATTACGATGCATTATCTCTGTGTCGTAGCTTGTGACCACAGAGCTGATCTTTCTAGGGTGAAGAATCAGTACGGACACTGGGTGTGCTGGATGTCGACGAGTAGAAGAACGGTTTAATGTGAAGAACACACACACACACACTACTACTACTAACTGTCTTCAAATGTCTTGATACAGCAGTAGTTGTACTGAAAAAAACGAACAGCCAACAGCCCGATGTGAAACTTTCGAAGTCCAGGGGAGTCCACAGCAGTCTACAACCTACGGGGTATGAATGAGCCGTCCGGAGGTCCTTGCGCAAAACAACCGTGTAACCCGCAAACATTGATAGCCCGGTATCCCTTTTTTTTTTTTTTTTTTTTTTTTTTTTTGCACACTTTCACTTTCCAGCTTCTGGACAAGCCGTGGTCACAGGTGTCATCCCTTCTCCTCCCCGGTTCTTGCCTTCAATTTTTATCGCGCATAGGGTTCAGCAATCCCACTGCTCGTCGATTGTTCATCGAATATTGCTAACTCACGCTCTCGCGCTTTCCGCAAGTCAATTTGTCCACAAGAAAAAGTCCCAGCGAATTTATCATACGAGTATGCACTCGGCGGGGCTCGAACTCACGAAACTGACCTATACCAGGCTCGAGGATAACCTGATACGCCACCGGGGCGACCCTGGACCGTATCAGACATGATGGTCATATCATAGTCTCCTGTGATACCAGCTACCATCAGGTGCAAGCTATGCATGCACATCATGTGTTCATTTTAGTTTGTTGCTGTTGTTCCCTCATTATCTCGCATCGTCAAGTCTAAAGTGTGCCCGCGGTTTGCGCCGCAGATAAGTTTGTGGAAGCGTGGAAGTCAGGAGGACAGCAGCCCGTGCTGAGCACCGCCTATTACCAGCCATCATGCCCAACACACGGCAGTTGTAGTCGCCAGTCCCACCCATGTTGCTGTCTCTCATACGACACAAGTTCCATGTTTGCACAACACGGCGCTTCGATCCGAATTCGACAAGAACGGACAGAACTGATCGAGTTATCAGCTGACTGACAACCGTTATGGAACGGCGATACTGCTGCAAATACGTAAAAAAACAATGTTTGACGGTATGAGGTATGTCATGATAAGTAGGATATCAGGTAAGGGCGGGAATGCGTGCCGCTGGGTAGTGCTACAGATGTCGGTATGTCGAGAGAAGAAAACCCTACCCCGTGTGCATCTGAGGGCCCACAAAGAAAAGCAGAGTAGAAGGTTAGCAGTCAGTAGTACTGATACCAGGTGTTGCACAAGCACACGCATCCACATCCCGCCCTCTGTGTACTGGTACTGGCATGGAAAAACAATCTCGCGGGCTTTGAAAGCCAACATAAACTTACTTGTAGGCTCGATCTGCCCACCTTCAGCACTTTGCACCACGGTTTAATGTGAAGAACACACACACACACACACACACACCACAGCAGTGACCACACCCTATTTTGTTTTGCGACAGGAATTAGACAACCTTACACTCTGATTCGATACAAGTCCACGAGGGAAGCAAGGGCTGAAGTCTTGTCGCGAAAAATTGAAGGCACGTGACGTAGAGGAGACGGGGGGGGGGAAACCTGCCTAGTGACCCTTGGATCTGAGTTACGAGTAAGGAGCGAGAAAGAGAAAAAAAACAGGGCGTGGGTGTAAAAATATATAGGGGGGAAGAAGAGCAACAAAATTGTGTTTTCTTCCAGTTGAGCCAGGTCGAGCAGTACTACTACCGTAATGTCGTCGGTCGTCGGAGTACGACGAGTACCAGTCATTGAATGACTCGGTACCTGGAGGGCTGCTTACAGGTCAAAATATCTGATTGCCCCTGCGAGTACCTGGAGTACCTATCTAGAAGCTGAAAATGACTCGAGAGTAAGAGTGCTTTTCTTGCTCTTGTATTTCCTTTTCTCTTCTTACCTTTTTCGATTTCATTTTTCTTTTCCTTTCTTTCTTTTCTATTCTTTTATTTTCTTTGTTTCTTGTTTCCAATCGACTTGCGTCTGACGTGCGTATGCGTAGTGATATGTACTAATAATACGTGTAAAATATTAACGCGGTAGTCTTTCCTGGGTGGCAAGCGGTATAGACTATTATTAGTCGGTTTTTCCAGGCGCGAGTAGTGAGACGTACTATTGATAGTATAGACCTGGCACATCGTAGGCGGACTCCCGATTTCACTTTTACACATATTTCTGTCGTAGGCATGAATCGCGTAAGCTGTGATACATGCGTGTACTACCTTTGGTTGGTTCGTGTTTTTTCCCTGAGGTATTCCGCAGCTCCAGATTGACTGGAGCCTGTCCTGTGACCACGGACTTGATAATATGCGAGGACAACAGCAACAACTCACGGTGACTGAGTGTCTGCGAATACCTGTCGTAGTACTTGAAGATCAAAATGATTGAGTACAAGTACCTCCGTGAGTACCTGAAGCACTTGGCGCTCAAAACGACTTGATTGCCTGCCAGTACCTGGCGGGCTGGAGTAGTAGTTCACAAGCTGAGAATGACTGAGTGCCTACGTGTACCTGGAGTACCAAGAGTCTTGGGCTCAAGGTTAGGATTACGGCTACGGTACTGGGTGGTGCTGCTATTCTGGGACCATGTTTACTTTGCACTGCTGTACTGACACTTGTCCTGTATTGCGCGTATGTATAGAGAAAGAACGTAATGTAGACTAGACATAGAACGTGGTACGTTTCCGAAGAACAGCATTCCTTCACAGCGGATAAACAACCGGTTACAGGCGGTGTTGTTGATCTCCTCTCGTGATTATTAGACTATGCAGTAGCATTAGACTAGACTATTATAAACAGCTTTTTCAGCAAAGAATGGTGGTTGTGTAGCTAGTGTTGTGCTGCCTGTTGCTGTACGTACACGAAGCAAGCTTGTGCCTCGGCGCAGGAAGCAGCAGCAGCGGCAGGGGTTACCGCAGCAGGACGCAGCAGTCGGATTCAGCATAAACTAAGCAATTCCCGCTTCTTCCGTTCTGTTGTCAAGTATTTGCCCTCTCCTACTACTACTGTTGACAGCAGTGCCGTGCAGCCGATTTCATCGCACCGGCTCTTTGCGTCTTGCTCAGTCGAACCTACATAGTGGTTGGGACACAAACATTTGCTGGCGCAACAAACATTTGCTGGCGCAACACCGGTGGCACAACAAAACTAAAAAAATAGTGATGCACTTGCTTGTAGTTGAACATCAGCCGGGGCGAGCTGGCTGGTACGGCGTAGATAGATGTAAGTACCAGTCGGTGTGGTACAGCAGTAACAATACTTGACTCGAAACATCTTTGGATCACAGTTAGTACTTCGAAGTAGAGTCGTAGCATGAAATCATGTACATACAGCTGAAGTAATTCAGCTCGTGCAGATTGCGAGACGGCAAACGAATGACAGCTGCTTACCTTACCGCTCGTATTGTAGATGGTAGCTGCTGGTAGAAGAGCGCTCTATTCTCTGTGTCCGGAGTAGAGGCGGCACATTGGTTATCGTGGACTATCCACCCGCCGCGCTGATAGCACACCGGTAGACTGGCTGGTAGATATATCGTAAGGAGTCTACCGTCCCCTCCAGTGATGCCTTGCAATAGCTGCAGCGGCAGCGGCAGCAGCAGCAGCAGCAGCAGCAGAACAGAGGAGTAGAGCTCCGTCGAGATGCGAGATGCCGTTCGTTTCGTCTCGCTCCAAGTATCGTTTGTTCCGTGCGTGTTGTGGTTTGGTGCAACTACACACCACACTGAAATTACATGGCAAGGACGGGCCGGAGGGCTCCAAGGTTGCCAAGTTTAATCTTGTTTTTATCGACAAACACGCACGTAAAAAACAAAGCTGTTTAGACTCTATACGTTAGAAATGACGCATTGAGACGTAATAAAACACGAAATGGTGCTTCTCGATGTGCAACCAAGCGTGACTCGAGAAGAGATATGCTGTCATCACCCTGTCACCGATATCATTTCCCGTGCCATCTGTTCGCCTGGAGCTTCTCGGACCCCCTCCATTTTGCTCCCGAAAGAGAAAAGGTGGAGAAAAATGCGGACGAACTACTGTAGTTTTGAACCGGCACAGATCGCGCCGCGTTTTCTACTGATGCCTCCTCTTCTGTTATCGGATTGCTGCTTTCCCGCTGTCCCGCGGTGGCTGTGCTGCCTGGCTGTGGTTATGGCGTCGTGCTACTACTACGCTGCTATTGTGCCGCTGCTGTGCTGCTGAAGTTGACGACGACACAGAGGAAGACTCGAGGGTAGGGGCAAGCTCGAAGCGATTGCCAACTCGCATTTCCCCACGAACGGCGTGGATGGAAGCCAGATTTTGACAACATCCAGGGGAGTCACCGACCAATATCTTTCATGAGGGCAAAATATACAAAGGCTCTGCTCCGCGGGCGGCTGACGCCGCCCGCTACGCTCGCGCAAGGAAGATTTCAACTAAATGTGAAGGGGGCAGAAAGAAGGGGCCCATGATTTAGTGCAACTAGCGATTTGATAATGCCAAGAGCTACTTGTGCGGAGCTGATTGCTCGGTCTGTGCTGTGCTGTGCTGTCTATGTTGGCGATGTCACGTTGTGATCGGCAGTAGTACGGGTGTAATTTGCGAAGAAAAAATCGCGCAGAAGACCGAGATGGAGAACAACACTAACGATGAAAGCAAAAAGACGAGTACACGCACGTACTACCGGTATACCCGGTGGTACCTGGCACTTCGCCTAATACCTGGTGGTACTCTGTGTGGTTCTAAAGAAAGCACAGGACTCCGCTCCGCGGGCGGCTGACGCCGCCCGCTACGCTCGAGCAAGGAAGAATGCAAATGAAACATATCGCCGCCCGCTACGCTCGCGCAAGGACGAATGCGACTGAAACATATGTAGAGGGGACAGGAAGAAGAGGCCCGTGATTATTCGGTGCGAATAGCGAATTGATGATAATGCCATGAGGTGCTTGTGCAGATCTAATTGCCTTCCGCTGTGCTGTGTGCTTGTTGATGTCACGTTCTGAACGGCAGTACGTGTGCTATTTGCGGGGGAGGGGGGGCATGGGGACCCCGAGAGAAGAGAATCAACTGAAGAAAACAAAAAGACGAGTATACACAACGCGTACATAAACCTGGTACCTGTATCATACCTGGTACTACTACAGTTCCTGCTGTGTGTTCAAAAGAACGCACAGCGCCGCACGACACAACACCGCAAAACGAAGGGCAAGGCACGACACCTCACTGCGCTGCGCTGCTGAGCTATATAAAGCCGGGCTGACCTGAGCTGGGGGGGCATTGTTTGCGATCCAGCAACGTAATAGGTACCAAATTAATGTGTATAGACTATGTAGTGTAGTATTAATAGTACCGGTACATGGTATGATGCTTAGAATGTTACTGGCATATACGAACTAGTTGAAGTACAGCAAAGCACGCAGCATGGCAAAGCACGGCAAAGCACGGCATGGCACGGCAGAGCACGGCGCTGCGCTTCGCTGAGCTAGCGCTGCGATGCGCTGCTGAGCTATAGCGCTGCGGTGGGGTGCTGGGCGAGATCTCAGCTGACGAAACTTCGTGCAAGTACAAAACAATTAGTGGACATCAAATAAAAGCTAAAGCTGGGCCTTTTCGCAAGTAATGCACAGGCGGCAAATTAGCGGCAATAAACAAAAAGAAAGAAATACTCGCGAAAAGGTTCAAAATCGTGTTGGCAGAACAACCAAATTTGCAGGAAGCAGCTGAAAGTCAAGAAACACCTGGCAAAACGAGCAGAAACAAAAATAATTAATAAAGGAGGAGCAAGAAATATATCGAAGAAAAGCTGGACCGTTCCGCAAGCAATGCACGGAGGCGGTGTCGAAGTGGGACCCCCGGAATCGCCAGGGGTGCGCCAACCGAGCACTTTCAGCAGAAATATTTATAACACGCGCCAACGACCTTCCGCATATTTTATGCAACTACACGACTCAGCGAAATATAGACGTACGACGCAGCTTGCAAAGTTGAGTTTCAACCATTTAATCGATGTACTCACAGCTGACGTTTTTCTGCATCATGAAGCTTACAAAGTTGAGTTTGAACCATTCAATCCGTTGTACTCACAGCTGACGTTTTTCAATTTTCATCAATATATATATAAACCTCTTGAAAACCCTTCCCCCCCCCCCCCCCCCTGCGCTTTTTTTTTTCCCCCGCTTTATCTTGCTTAAACGCCCTACCTACTATCGAAATCCGCCAGAGTAATTTACACTTCCACGCCCTGGATATCGCCTCGTTATCGTTTCAGAGCCGTCCATGCCGCTGCTGCAATTCCCACCCACCCCCGTCCCCCACGCCCTCTCCTTCCCCACCACCCACACCATCGCCTAGACCTAGCACCACGCGTATAGAAAACCCCTATCCTTAATAAGGACACACAACCCGTAATACGCCCGATCGGAGTATCACACACCGCTTGCAAAGATGAGTTTCGACGAAATCTTCGATCTCACAGCTGGAGTGTATTTTAATTTTTATAATATATATCAGAGACGCATTTCAATTTACATTGTAAAAAATAACAGCTGACGTTATTCAATTTATATTAATAAAAATGAAAAAAAATTGGTAAAGTGATCAGTGGTGTGTAGCCACTTGTAATAAAATGGAGTGCCTTCCGTAGAAGGATAGTTTATAGATTCGACGTGAAACCATGTCATGGTTGACTTGAGGTGAAACCACGTGACATTAGATGCCACATTCACGTCTAGGTCATCATAGATGGGCGGTAATGTAGGTGACAATGATGGGACAGGCAGGACGCCCCTCATGTCACTACCTGTACTGTTAATACCTTATCTACCTTGCGTTTCCCTGCGTTACCCCGCACTCTACCGTGCCTAGGCTTGTTATGTCTGTCTTTTAGCATCCTCTATAGGGAAATAATGCAAATAAGCTATTGAGTCTATCCAGCGAGCCATGAGGAGAGACCAAACAAGGGCAACGGAACCCGATGAAGAGAGCACGCTTCCCAACACCGACTAACCACGCATCCCCCACTCGGAGTACCACTACATACACAGGTGCAGCAAATAATGGATCGTGGTTCCTATTAATACAATCAATACAACAACAAGCAGTACCTGATGAGAGCTACTCCGGAGTATATGTCAGTCATACTTCTACCTTTAGGATTACTTCAGTCGCTGATGTGATATCTGACATAGACGAGTACAGCGTCGCCGATGGTCAAGAAGTACGACCCGTAACAATAGATTTCGTATTTTTTATTCATCACATCTCAGGCCGAAAGAGCGAGTGCTACGTATGTGTATCGTTGGCGACGACCAAGCTCGATCCAAATCGACAAGCAGCGGGAATGCTGGGCCCTATGCATGACTAAAAATGATGGTGCGTGCCGGGGGGAAGCAGGCATGCCGCCTGTGATCACGTCTTGCCCAGAAGGTCTACTACGTTGAACTGGAAATAAATATTAGTAGTGATGAGATACCAAAAAAATCGAAAGTACCACCCTCTCGTGATCGTTAGTACGGTCATTCCTTTCGAACGCAAAGGAACTACTGCTGTAATACAGTACCAGGTTCTGCTACGTACTGCTGTACAGTACCTGGTGAACTCCGGTAAATAGTAAATAGTTGGTGGTATGAGGATCGTGATAGGTGCCTAATTGGTCACGCTCCCAACTACATTAGGCTTCGTTCAATGCGTTCTGGTGGTTCCTTGTTGTGTTGTCACGCACGTGGCCTCGCGCTTAATAACCTGATACATACAGAAAGAGTTCTGTAAACATTGCATTAGTATTTTGTAGTAGTCCACAGCAGTAGAAGTACTGGTAGTATCTAGAACCATAGACTATATGCATATGTACAATTGTCATGTTTTCTTTTCTTCGAGGACATCTCGCTTCGTGCTCGCACCTTTGTCCGAAACGTCGGATGGGGTGGGCACAATTCGACCGTCGGGTTCGTGATACCGGAGGTTTGGGCGCGATCGGTGCAGTGTGTTCAACTAGCGCTGATATGCGATGGATGGATAAGCTCCCAACAGCCACACTAGGCTGTGAGCGAGGCACTGCAACAACGCGCAGTGTGTAGAAGATAGTTCAAGATAGATGTCTTTATTATGTCGGCCCGGAAAGGGGTAGACGAATGCAGGGGGAAAGGTGGAGTGGGTCACGTGGGTCAACTCTACACAGCCCAGGAACAACCGCTCGTAGTCGAATACCTAAACTTCCTCGCATAGTGCCTACTCGTACATACCCGTGGGACTGCTCGCGGGTGATACCACGAGACGATCCCTGTAACTTACCTCCGTGACACAACCTATGTAACCATAGATTAGTGCTAAGCTGTTCGTTGAGACAAGCTATATCGAACACAGTGTGTCCCGCGTGGCGAGCCTTTTCAACTTTTTAGGCTTTGCGCACACTTAAGTCGAAATCACCGGGTTTCCGCATCATCCCCGGGGATTGGGTTTCTGCATCCCCTATCCCCGTGCACGTACGTAAGATTTGGATGCAAACCGCGTTTTTCTGCTCCTAGAGGGTACACGTAGGCACGTAGGCGCATTTCTTTCGTTTTGCACAGAGCTTGCGCTGCCGGGGTTGTAACGAAGACCACTGATAGGGACAGCTTACGCTATACCTACAATGGGACCCGAAGGGTGCGCCAGCTAGCGTTGGGCTGCGAAAGCAACCGAGTTAAATCGACACACGACGCGTATGAAAATACGTGGAAGTGTGGTGAGCTAAAGCTTTACTTTTCCCCATCCGCCGGAGGATAATGAAAAAAAAAAAAAAAATTGCACAGAGCACCGCGATTCGATCCTGCCGCCCAGCAGCAGTCCAGCCCCCTCGCAGCAGCAAAGTGCAGCTTTCTGCGCGTGTGGCTGCTGTTGTAGTAGCTGATTAATTTGATCGGAGCCTGCGATGCTCTACCCGCCTATACGCCGCTACCCCTCGCTGCTGCTACTGCTGCTCCTGTCAAGTGTCAAGTGACATGCCGGCGTAACGTGTAAGGATTATTTGAATATCATATTAGTACTCAAACGGTCCTCATGCTCATGTCCAGGTTGGTGTGCTTCGCACACATACAATATTCATTTCAACACTAAAACACCGAGGTCGGCACAGCATTCGGTAGTGGCGAAGATATCGAGCAGGCGCAGACCGCTGCGCGGGAGGCGTCCCTGGAAGCGAAGAGGGCGAAACAAGCCTTCTTCCAATCAATTAGGGGGTAGCATGCCAAGAAGTCGGGTGGCAGGGCCGACGGCCGGCCGATAGAGATGTAACGTATCGTAGCGTGGCACGTCGGCTCAGCGTGTTGGGCGACCCTTCACTGTGCTTCCACCCCTACACTACACCTAGGGTAAATGCTGCCTGTTTTGGTGCGATGAGTGTCAGCGTGTTGGGCGACTCTTACACTGTGCTGAGTATGGTGCGCGGGCACCCCCACAAGGGGATGTATTGGTTCACCAGGATATTGGCTGTACCTTCCGCCAGGGTGTGAAGGCGAATACCGACGCCAAGGTACTCAAGGCCAAACTCGATATGTAGACTAGTCTACGTCAACAGAGGCAGTTTTTAAGTGATTATTTTTTCTCTTTTTGTTTTTGCGATGATCGCAGATGACAGAAGCAGCAGACAACATGCGGAGAGCAAAACGCTACTAACGTGCCTGGTAGGACCATGTGCGCATGCCGTATCCTCTCCTTACGGCGGCGAGTCGCTTTTGCCATAGCCTGTCACGTATTGCTCTCTCGCTCCCTCGTTCTCAATAATAGAGGTGCTACAAGTGTATTATTTACGTAGTATTCTGCAGTAAGCCACATCCCACACCACACGCGCCCCTGCTCGCTTCTTGGCAGTCCCTAACCTGGAGGTCGAAGTGTGACGCTCATCTCGAAATCATACATATCATACGGTGTAAAAGTTTTCTGTGTTGTGCGTACTTTCTCAACAACAGATCGATCGTGGGCACGTCTATCTCGAGTACCCAAAAAGTGCTAAAAGCACTGCTATTGAGTACACCCAAGAAGTACTGCGGGTAAAATGCGAATTCATTGTTTTTCCGGGCGAGTTTTTTTTTCGTGTACAAACAAATAAATGGTCAATGCGTGCGGTAGTGATGATAATCATGTGTCCTTGCGCCACTCCCCTAGGCACTTCCCGGAGCGGAACCTTGTATATACCTCGTATGTATATATAAGGGGAGTCGCCGACCTATATCCTTAATGAGGACACACAACTCGTAATGCGCGCGATCGGAGTATCACACACAGCTTGCAAAGATGAGTTTCGACGAAATCTTCGATCTCACAGCTGGAGTGTATTTTCATTTTTTATAATATTTAAGAAATGGAAAAAAAACACTTCATTCAGCGGTGAGATCGACCAAGAAGGATTTTGATCTCTGAAGTTCAGCCTTGAGATAACTAATTGCCATTAATCGACAGGCTTCATCGTAGAAACAAACATTACATTGCATTTATATTGTGCCTGCTGGTATCATGCGTGTACACACCTTGTTTTAAATTGCGCATACTTGGTAGTAATATGGTAAGTAGCAGTCATTGCAGCATACAGTTCAGTGTTGTGATGGTTGCAATTAGTCGACGCTCGCGTCAGCGCAGAAGAAGCCTGGCATATTTTATTTATTGAGCAGCTAGTTGCTGTGTGGATGGTGTTAAGGACTTAGTGGGGTATTAGTCCGTTTGACCACTTGCAACTGGTTAACCAATAGCTTACCCAAACTTAGCCTTATAACACTCTCCCCCCCTGAAACGGCGGGATAGCAGGTCGGCCGGATATACGGGCGGACCTGTCAATTATCCAAGCCGTTTCATTCCCTGGGGATACCAGGAAGAGTATTTTTCAAGTTCGCCATGGGGAAATCTGAAAAAGTTTATTATGGTGGATGTGGGGATCGAACCCACGACCCAAAAACCCATGGTCTGTCGACGACGCCATTTGTTAAGGACTTAGTGGGGTATTAGTCCGTTTGACCACTTGCAACTGGTTAACCAATAGCTTACCCAAACTAAGCCTTATAACAATGGGTGGTAAAGAGCACTTTTGGTGAAAAGAGCACACACGCCTCGACAACAAGTGGAAATACCACTGCTGTGAGGAACACACACGCCAAATGCCACCACCCCGCCATCTCCACCTCCACCGCCGCCGCCCCCAGTACCACCATTACCCCCACCATTACCACCACCACAGCAGCAGGTGCAGAGTGCGGGGTGGTGGTGATAGTGGTGGTGATGATGGTGGTGACACCATACGACGACGGTAGCGGCCGTACGTCTTTTGCTTTCTTTTCCATACATACGTAGACGAACGAAATTTCGCATTTTTTTTTCATGTAGGATAGCGGGATGTTTGGTATGGGGAAAAAGTTGAGAAAATGAATGTTCCACATGGATATGAGGCCGAGAGAATAACGAAGCGTGGGATCGTCGGTGCAGCAGAGAAACCAAGAAGAGGTAGGTAACGGGCGAGGGCCTGCACGAGCTGAAGAGGACCGTGGCACCGGGCAAGGGACATCAGGGGTCGTCGAGTGTTTTTTTTGTTCTTGTTCTTTTCAGGAAGCGGGGCAGCAGGAAGCGGGGCAGCAGGAAGCGGCGAAGAGGTCGGCAACACCAAACGACGGTAGAGTGTGTCGTAATACGCTCGCTAACCTCGGTAGGTTCGAGTAGAAGCGCGCAGTTCTCGCAATGTGTTGGACAACAGGAGCGCGACGGATCTCACACGTGTTCGGGTAGGGGGGGTCACGGGTCGGGTAGGGATAGTCGCATGTCACTAGCCAGGGACAGGAGGGTAGTCACACGTCGCAAGGCAGGATGAGCACCGCGAGCAGATCCCTTATCATGACGACTTTTTTTCCTCGAGCGGAATCTCGGGGCCTCCCTCCTATCAGCGGGTGGAAGGAGTTTGTATCGGCAGGAGGCAGGGGCGGGACGGGATAACAGGCAGCTCACGGTTTTTACCCGGCCATCACAGGCGTCGTGGGACCCGGTAGGCACGCCGCCGCAACATCAGCAGCAGGGGTGGGCACAGCATCGGCCACATGGCACGGACGCACAACAGCAGCAGCAGCAGCAGCAAGGCAAGGCACCACAGCAACAAGGGGCGTCAATAGGGGCGGGGGGGGTACAACAACAACTGAATAAGCAGCAGCAGCAACGGCCCTGGTGGACACCGAAACAGCCGTATAGCGGGGGTTCACCGCAGCAGCCGCAGCAAGGGTGGGGTCCACAAACGGGGCGGGGGAGGATACGTTGGATAGGAGGGGCAGGGAGCCTGCGACGACAGCAACAACAGCCAAGCGTGCAGAAACAGCCACACCAGTCAAGCTGGCAGACCAGCAGCGACAGCAGTCGAGCATACAGCAGCAGCAGCAATACACAGGGAGGAATTCGGGCAGGTCAACCCGGATTTTTTACTTTGTTTTATTCATTTTATTTGGACATTGGTTTGGTTTCCTGCTGGGTGGCAGGCGGCAGTCGGTTTGAAAGTCTTGAAGCGTATGTGTCAGTATTTCCTGGCAACGTATACGTATACGTACGCTCACTTTCGATTTATTCTACCTGGTATATATTCTGGAGGGTCTCTGACTTTAAAGCTATTATAGTACATACCATACGCGTACCACTCTGGTTTGTTGCCCTCCCCCCGATATGCAGCTGACGTTCGACACACGACGCGTATGAAAATACGTGGAAGTGTGGTGAGCTGAAGCTTTATTTTTCCCCATCCGCCGGAGGATGAAGAAAAAAAAAAAAAAAAAAGTTAGAACAACTGCAGTTAGTGGGCATGCATCTTGTCACGCATCGGGTTCAGCGTTCCCACGTTTCAGATTATTTTGCTCGCGTGGAGTTCATGGAATGGCTGTATGTAGGAGGTAGTGGTCTCTCTACGTACATCTCGGAGATACGTACGAATATAGTTGGCATATTGTTATAAGGCTTAGTTTGGGTAAGCTATTGGTTAACCTTTTGCAAGTGGTCAAACGGACTAATACCCCACTAATTCCTTAACAAATGGCGTCGTCGACAGACCATGGGTTTTTGGGTCGTGGGTTCGATCCCCACCATCCACAATAATAAACTTTTCAGATTTTCCCCATGTCGAACTTGAAAAATACTCTTCCTGGTATCCCCAGGAAATGAAACGGCTTGGATATTGACAGAGGTCCGCCGTATATCCGGCCGACCTGCTATCCCGCCGTTTCAGGGGGGGAGAGTGTTATAAGGCTTAGTTTGGGTAAGCTATTGGTTAACCTTTTGCAAGTGGTCAAACGGACTAATACCCCACAAATTCCTTAACAATATCCTCTTGTTTGGGTTCTATTTGTATCCTATGTTACGTCGTCGATAGATTGGTCAAACGATATATATGCCCAGTAATACGCGCGATCGGAGTATCGCACACAGCTTGCAAATATGAGTTTCTACAAAATATTCGTTCTTACAGCTGGAGTGTATTTTAATTTTTTATAATAGTGTTTGGCCGGGGGGGGGGAGGTACAGGGGGGGGGGGCGGACGGACGGGGGGAGTGGGGGACTGGAGGTAGATGAGTTTGTAATACAAAAATTATAATACACTCCAGCTGTGAGATCGAGTATATTGTCGAAACTCATCTTTGCAAGCTGTGTGTGTGATACTTCGATCGCGCGTATTACGGGTTGTGTGTCCTCATCAAGGATATAGGTCGGCGACTCCCCTTGCAACTACAGTGTAGCTATCAGGGTCAACAGGGTGATGTTCGGCAGTCTGTGCGCGGAAACTATAAAACCCGTTTCTGAGGGGGACAAAATCTGACAGCTGTGGAAGGAAATGCATTAGTTTATCAAGTGAGCACTATATATATACTATTTGGCGGGGGGGGGGTAGGATAAGGTGTGTGTAGAGGAGTTGATGTATTTTTTATTCATTCATTTATACGTAGATATAATATATTTTTGGTGTGGGGGCTTGGTTTAAACTGAGATATACATATAGTTTTTGGCAGGGGAGGGGGGGGGGGAGGGGGCGCGCGGGGGGGGGGGGGGGCGACGACCGGGGGGAAGGGGGGGGGGAGAGGGTGGAAGAGGAGTTCATATATATTATTTGGCGGGGTGGGATGGTGGACAAGAGATGGGGTGGGGAGGAGAGGAGTTCATATATATTGCGATCGGAGTATCACACACAGCTTGCAAATATGAGTTTCGACAAAATCTTCGATCTCACAGCTGGAGTGTATTTTAATTTGTATCAGATAATGTATTGTTTCATTCGGTGGGATTGGTCAAACGGATACATACATACAATATTTTGGCAGGGGAAGGGGGAGGGGGCGGAGGTACCGGGGGAAGGAGGGGGAGGTGGGTGGGGGGGCAGAGGGGGGGAGGGGAGTTCATAGTTCATATATATTATTTTGGCGGGGCGAGGTGGGGGAGGAGATGGGGGTGGGGAGCAGAGGGGTTCATATATATAATATATTGTTTTTTTGGGGGGCTTGGTCAAACTGATATATGCACATTGGTTTTACCAGGGAAGGGGGCGGGAGAGAAGAGGGGAGGGAGGGAGGGAGGAGAGGAGTTAGTGTATACCTAGTATAATATATATTTTTTGGGGTGGGTTTGGTCAAACTGGTGTATGTATAGTTCTTCTTTAGCAGGGGCGGGGGGGGGAGAGGAGGGGGTAGGAGGGGGGGGGGGGGCTTGAGAGGCGGAGGGGGGGGGCGGTAGTGGCGGGGGGGTGGGCGATTTGCAGAGTGGCCGGCGAAGCCGCAGTCGTTAACGGTTTGGGAGGATTCGGCGAGTCGCATGAAGGGTTAACTTCATCCTTCCAAGCACCGCCCGTACGACGGACTTCGGCACCTTGTGCATACTTTCTTGTTTATGGAGGACAGCGGCGATAAGTTATACGTTGTTTTCTGGTGCGTTTGTCGGGGAGGGGGGGAGGGCTAGTGAGGGGGGGGGCGATTGGCAGGGTGATCGGCGGAGCGGCAGTCGGTATCGGTGCGGGAAGTGTCAATGTTGGAAGGGAAGTTGCACCACGCGTCCTTTGTGATCCAGCCCGGACGGTACTGCGTACGTGGGCTTCTGCAGCTTTCTAATCTGCATCTTGATGGGACAGAGCAGGCCGGGGGGTGAGGGGGCCTGGGGCAGGTGCAGGAAGCGGGGACGGAAGCGAGGCGTGTTTTACGACGGTCGCGAGAATTCATGGCGGACGTGGGGGGGGGTGGAGAAGATTTCGGGCAAGGGGGAAAGGTACGGGGGTGAGAGGACAATGCCAACGTCCTTTTGATTCGTTAAGCAGCGGCCGAGTAGGACACGGTGTTAGGACGCACATCCTTGACATAAATAGGGGGGTTGTGCATGGAGACTGGTGTGTCCTAGAGATTCGACCGGCGAGAAGAGGTGCAGAAACGAATGGCAAAGTGGCGGCGGGCCGTCAAGGATTAATATGGTCGAGGTAATGGCTATGGTGATGACGGCGTTCGTTGTGATAGACGTGAGGAGAGAGAGACAGCGTAGAAGAGGGGAAGGGGATCCTGGCGAGGGCGGACAATGAAGCAGCGGTGATCTGGGTAGGGTGGTGCCGTGAGGGGGGGGGGGGGGGGAGGAGGGGGGGCAGGGGGCAGAGGGGAGAGGAGTTTCTATATATATATATTTTTGGCAGGGGGGGTAGAGGAGTTGGTATATATATTGAGGGGCCTGGGGCAACTAGATACATATATAAAGTTTTTTGGTAGGGAAAGCCGGGAAAATGGAGACTAGATGGCGTGGATTGGGATAAGTACCTCTCCTCCCGGTAATGTAAGGACCGCCAGGGGAACTGCTATACGAACTCAAGCGGTCAAAAAATATATCGGGACGAAGAGTTGGGGAAATCGCGGTCTCGTGTGGGGAGGCGTCTCACTAGCAGAGCGCAACCGGCAGGTAGGTCGACCACGTTTCGTTTGTGTGGGTGGGGAGGCGTAATTAAGAGGGAAAAGGGAGGGCGCGGCCCTCCTTCCCCTCCTCCCTCCTGCTATTATATATAGGTAAGCGAGGCGTACGCATCCGGGGGCGGGGGCGGGAGCAGCGCAGCCCCTTCCCCCCCCCCCCACTATTTCGGCTTCGTCAACTACTATTATATAGCATTTTTCGTGGAAGTGAAAACCCAAACTACGTGCGGCAGATGGTCGATGGTTCATGTTCATGACACTGGTCCGGTCTCAAATCTGCGATACTTTACAGCCTGGGTGCCCTCTACGAATATTACGGGTGGAACTCCCATTTTTCTTCTTATTTACTACCTCTTTTTCGTGGTGCATCTTGTTCGTGGATGCTGCAATCATTGTTATGCTGTCTGCCTTTCTCTCGTGAGTCCGACCCATATCGCCCCCCTGCGCTACCCCCCCGTCCTCGTGAGGGAGCCAAACTCCCCCACTCGGGTTTAAACTCAAACAGCGTGAGTTGGGGTTTCCAATTGTTGGTGCCTGCCCTTGGTTTCACCAGGTGAGACGGAGACTTTCGCTAGTTGAGGTTTACAGTACCTTGAAAGTGTGGCTGGATCCAATACATTCGGGCTCCAAGGGTGTTGCAACCTACGTTGTTTTAGTCTAGGACCCACCCGACTGAATCGATCCTTCTCAGGTTCTTCCGTTGCTTTCTTTGGGATTGGTATATTCGGGAGCGGTTAACTGTTGAGATGGTGTTGGACGTACCCCTGCTCGACTATACGAAACCAGCGGCTAGACTGGTTCTCCGATAGAGCCTCCCTCCTCAACCAGCGATTTTGTTGAACTGTTAACGAACGTTTCATCGCTGCTCGACACGAGGAACGATGCCGTAGAAACAGCGGTATTCATACCAAGTATATTATTTTCCTCGGTTGAGCAAAGGACTAGTAATAGTAGTAGTACTATCGAACGATGACGTCGGGGTGGCAAGGGACCCCATGGTCCAGAAGGTACGGCCGGGAGCTGGGACTGGAGCTAGTTTCAAGACCGGCCGTTTCGTTTAAGAAAATGTTTGGGGCGGGGGTTGGGCTACCGTTGAACGACTCGCCTCGTCCGTATCTCGGTGGCCTGTTAGGGGGAAGGTCGAGTCAGGAATGATTGGCAATCTGTTTGAGAACAGATTAGACACAAGAATATGGGACACAGCCTTACCAAAACGTTCGAGTTCTGCGTTAATCTCATTCTGATTTCCCCACAGGCCGTTTCATACCCAACCCACTCAGCCCCAACGGGCTTCAGGGAAGAAGGGGACGCGCGTGCTACGACAGAGGAGG
The DNA here is from genome assembly GCA_012845835.1 of Undaria pinnatifida. Classification (NCBI taxonomy): domain Eukaryota; class Phaeophyceae; order Laminariales; family Alariaceae; genus Undaria; species Undaria pinnatifida. The sequence goes on from JABAKD010000007.1 coordinate 11,389,487, forward strand.
TGCACCACTATTGCTCTGAGGTTCCTCAGCTTGGGAGCTTAAGACACCCCCCACGAACTGATTGTGGCGAAAAATAAATCTGATACCGGATGGAAAAATCCCACGGCCTAGGTACACGACGAGAATCGTACAAAGCAAATATCGATTTTTCCCGACGATTTTGGGTTAAGGAGCCCCGTCATCCAGAAAACAATTTTTCAGACGAAAATTGCTACCTCCATCGTAGCACGCGTCACGCCTCAGGGGGGGTGGGAGGGTGGGAGGGTGGGAGGGGGCGGCCAGTTAGCGTTCTCGTCGGAGTGGAGGGAGGAGACCGATTATTGGCGGCTGCTTGATGGAATTGAGTCAATCGGCAGGTAGGTAGGTGATGATGTGTGTCTCGTCCTCGCTACACTGCGAAAAATTCTTAAACTAACGACTCTGCCATGCTTTCGAGCGAATTGACTAGACTACAGAGTGAGACCGCTGTCGAGGAGTCTCACCTTGAGAGGCACGCTCGTTTTAGTGGCTGAGGGCCACAAGCGGGGGTGTGACTACCCTTTATCCACTTGCATGTCTCAACCTCCCAAAAAACTGGAACATTTTTTTGCGGAGACGAAACAATGTAGGAATTTGACTCGAAGCGCATTCACAGTTTGGATTTGACATTTTGCGAAAATACACCGGCGCCAACAAAGGAATTTCTTGTTGCACTGATCTGGAACGAAACTGCTAGGCAAGGGTGCCCCCCCCCCGTAGGACCGTAACCTTGGCCTCCAGTGCGTGAGTGGTGCAGATGCTCCGGGATCTATACGCAATGCAATGGTAGGAGCTCTTCGCTGCGCCACTCAATCGCGAAAACGCCTTGTTGTTCGTGAGTGTACGGAAGCACTCGTTCGAGTCACTCACTTGCTGCACATACCCAGTCCCTGGAGGTGAAAATTGGCGTACCGTCCCCTGCCGCATCCATCGTGGCCTTGCGTTTGGGGTGAATTGGGCAATATTGCAATTTGTCGGATGGATGGGAAATTGAGCAAGAATAGTCCCATTTCAGGCCCCCCGTGACGGTGGAAGAAGTACCAGAGAGTTTACTCAGAGTCAGGTTTTTCCAACGTAACGAGCTCTCCACTGTTCGCCCTAAAGCCCGATCATGAGAAAAACAACTCGAAGAACAGCCCCTTCTTCGGCAAATAAATGATGTTCTTGCGACGAACGAAACCGGTCCATGCTACGTGCGGTAGATAGGGGTGTGCCACGTTTTTCAGAAGGCCCCTCCTTTGGAGGGTTTCATACCCTACCCCACCCCACCCCCAAAAGGTCAAAGGTCAACCAGAGAAGCAATATTATGGCCTGCAGTAGGAAAAATAACAAACATACAACAAAAACAAAACAAAACAAAACAAAAACACAAAAACACAAAATAAAACAAAATAAAACAAAATAAATCAAAACACAAAAGTACAGTAGTAGTAGTAGTAACAAAAATATAGTGACAAAATTGAAAATGCAGAGAGAATTTCGGCGATATTGGGCAAAAAAGGGCTTCCGAAATCTCCACAATTAAGTATTTGTTTTCACTTGCTTAACAAACAACGAGGCATCTGCATCTCTGTCTCCTACGAGTAGCAGAGGGGTCAATTGTACAGCCCCAAGGGGATAGCAACGGAGTTGACTACCTAGGACGACGGATACATTGTCATACTGCAGCGGGGAACCCCTATTTTTCAATGCCGGGTGACTCCGTACGTCACAGCAAAAATACAAATTGGGCTATTTAGTTGCTGCGTCGTAGCTCAGCGTTCCATTCGAGGAGTCTTTTTGTCATCGCACAATTTGTATAGAAGCACGAAAGCGTGAGACCACCAAGAATGAGCAGAGAGGCAGGGGTCACTCGCGCGGGGGACCCCGAGCTACTGCTGCTGCAAGAAAAAGGCACGCAGAAAACGTCCCTTTCTACCGCACGTAGCCTTCGTCCTCTTTAAACGCTGTTATCGGTTGAGGTGTGCCCAGGCAAAGTTAAAGCAAAGAAAACGTTGGTCCTTCCCGAGAGCCCTCCGTCAATTCTGGCGTGGCTCGAATGTGCGCTCGAATGTGTCATGTACAGGCAACAAAAACTGGCGCGCATACAACTGCCAACACCAAAAGGGCGAAGCTACTTGTAAAGGCTTTTCTTTTTTGACGCGTGCTACGATAGACTAGCCTAGAGGTATACCTTTTTTTGGCATTTTTTTCTAAATGACGGGGCTTCTTGACCCAAACTCTTCGGAAATACGACATTTTTTTGGGCGTGGTTCTTGTCGTGTACCTAGGACATGGCTTTCTTTCTCCGGTAGCAGCAGTTTTGATTTTTCTCCAAATCAGGTTTTGGGAGAGGTCTTAAGCTCCCAAGATGGGGAACCTAAGAAAATAAGCGGTGCACCTCTATCGTGCCACGCGTCGCATGCGGGGAACGTCCCAATGACCCACATACTGACGATCCCAGACTCTGGTATTATAGTACATAGTATGCGGGGATTTTCGTGGTAAGGGTTTTCAAGTAGAAAACGCGCGCGCATAGATAGAGGCGTGTATGTCTCCGGGGGGGGTTCTTGGTTTCCTTCTTCCGGATAATTCCGCGATTGATTGCTAAAACGCGGATGGTGCGATGCTCGACAAAAGACAACGTTACACTCACGCCTCTCTACATTGTTACTTTGATTTTATTTTGTACATACATGATATACGTATGTCGAAATTTATTATTTTACGGTGTCAAAGTTGTACATACTTGCCGTCTGGCATTGTACGGTGCTAAAATGATCGAAACTCGGATTGATTCGATGTTTCACAACCTTGCTTACTTGCTCTCGCGCTTGTATTATCACTACACACCAAAACACACGACCCATCCATGCCTACAGTGTAGGGTCACCTTGACATTTGTTGGCGCACTGGTGGCTCGGCGTCACTCGCGCGAGTGCCCCTTCTGTTCCTTCCTTTGTGGTCTCACAAGCTTTCGTGTGGTAGAAAAAGTGACCGATTCATGACTTCGCCGTGGAACACAGCAGTATGATGACACGCCGTGCGTGCCAACAGAACGGCCTACTACATTTTTACTACTGAATGTAGTCATAATAGCTGTTTTTTCCCGTGATCGAGGATACAGAGTCACCCTTGAAAAGAAATGGCTCCAACCTGTATTATTGACGAACAGGGTTATCCCCCCCTACCGTGCGTTGTAGAGTTAGTCGTGCCAGCTTTTTTAGATATTGTTGGCGCTATTCGTCTGAAATGTTTTCGGAATGACGGTGCTCCTTAATAACGCAAAATCGTCGGAAAATAAATAAATAATGGGCCATTGTTTTTTTCATGATTCTCGTCGTGTACCTAGGCCATGGGATTTTTCATCCGCGATAAAGCGGGTTTACTATGCTCCAAATCAGTATATTTTGGGAGAGAGAGGTGTTAAGCTCCCAAATCGAGGAACATCAGGAAAAAAAAGGGGTGCGCACTTCTTCCGTAGCACGCGTCGGTCCGGTACGAGTAGTGTTTGTGTGAATGCTCCTGTCCCCTGGATCTTCGAGAAGCAACGTAAGTAAGGGCAACCCGATTACCGATCCTATTATTATGCACTACCTAGCCTAGCTATACAACAAAAACCAAAATGAAAAAGTAAAGACATTTCATTCAGCTATTTATTATTATTATATTGGGAACAGGACCTCCGTCCTTCAATTTCTTCGGCTGAGTCATCCCACGGTAGGGGTTGCAGTTTTTGCGCCGAAACGTCCCCGGGCGATTGAGTTCTTCATGTGAGGAACTGCCGGTCAATGAATTATTTTCACGAAAACATTTTATTTTTTCACTAAGGCATTGAAGCTTGGTCGGGTTGTGCGACCGAATGCCTTCGAAGTCATTTTTCAGGTGAGATATTGGGTTCCTCATGTAAGGAGCTCAGGGACTTTCTGCTGCAACCCTATCGTGGGATGGCTCGGCTAGAGTATGTCACCTCTCTATCTATCGTGCCAAGCGTCAATAATAGTTTTTTTTCACTACTACTTCGTATGTATATGTATACTACTCGAATAACAATAAAAATACACCCCAGCTGTGAGATCGAAGATTTTGTCGAAACTTTCATCTTTGCAAGCTGTGTGTGATACTCCGATCGCGCGTATCACGGGTTGTGTGTCCTCATTAAGGATATAGGTCGGCGACTCCCCTTCCTTGCAACTACAGTGTGGTTATCAGGGTCAACAGGGTGATGTTAGTCAGTCTGTGCGCGGAAACTATAAAACCCGTTTCTGAGCGGGACAAAATCTGACAGCTGTGGAGGGAAATGTATCCGTTTATCAAGTGAATCCTGTAAGTCGAATAACCGGTGAGGGGAGGGCGGGGGCGTTAAGGACGTTGGGGCTTGGGTTTGATCGAGAGAGAGCGGAGGGGGGGGGGGGGATGGGCGGGGCAGCTCAATCTGTACGTGGAAACTCTAAATCCTTTAAGGGGATAAATCTGACGGTTTTGGAAAGAACGAACCATTTTATCATGGCGGGAGGTGGGGCGGGCGGGGCAGCGCAATCTGTGCGTGGAAACTCTAAATCCTTTAACTCCTCTACAACTGGAAACCCGTCTTTGGGGACAAAATTACTTGGATTTAGAGTAGGAGGGGTTCGGGGGCCCCAAAGGGGTTAAGGGGATAAATCTGACGGTATTTTGGAAATAATGCACCAGTTTATCATGGCGCGGGGGTGGGGCCGGCGGGCCTGCTCAATCTGTGCGTGGAAACTATAAATCCTTTAAGGGCGGATACATCTGACGGTTTTGGATAGAATGCACCATCGTCCAGGTTATCGTGTATATTATCCTGTATGTAAGTTGTACATATATATATATATAATTCTGGTATGCTTTAATTTGCCGTTCGACAAAAACAGGAGCGCAAACAGGCAATAATTCCAACAAGATCATCGATGGAATGCCCGAGACAGTGAGTAATGCGTTGTGAAGAAGAACAACAAACGTCATCAGGGAGGATACTCAGGGTTTACATACACTATACAAGTAATAAACCTGTGCGCAGGTAGTCGTCTAGATATTTAAAGAGGAGGGTCCCGACTAACAAGTAGGCGCTCTTCGCGTCTTTCCGGCGGACTGGGCACGATCAGAACATAGGATGCTATGTTTTTGACAAACGACCGCATATATATTCTTACGTATACCTCTGCTTGTGACACGTGCTGGGATAGAGATAGCGGTTCGCGTCTGAAACTACTTCCGAATGACGGGAACATCCCAAACCTGAAATCGTCAGAACCAGGCCATTTTTTTGCACCGTGGTGATGTTATCAGGCTTGTTGGTTTGGGTAAGCTATCTTGGTTAACCTTTTGCAAGCGGTCAAACGGACCAATACCCCTCTACCACGTTAACAAATGGCGTCGTCGACAGAACAAGGGTTTTTAGGGTCGTGGGTTCGAAGCTCAGCATGACGCGTGCTACGATCTAGATGTGCGCCCCCTTTTTTTTATTGCCGTCCCTCTCACTTTCGGAGCTTAATACATGTCCTTCCCAAAATATGATATCGGAGAAAAATAAAACTGCTAAATACATACACCGGGTGAAACATCCCAGATGGCCTAGGTACACAACGAGATATCACGTACTAAAAAACGGGCAACTTTCTGACGATTTTGGGTTGAGGAGCCCTGCTGCTGTCATTCTTCAGAAACCATTTCACACGGAAAGTAAGTGCTGCCTGCATCGTAGCACGGGCCTTTTTTCTTTTTTTTGCAAAACAGTGAACTTTTCCAGACTTTCCCCGTGTCGACCTCGAAAAATACCCTTCCCGGGGGGTGTCCCCAGGAAATGAAACCGCTTGCATGTTGACATGTTCGCCCGTATACCAGGCCGACCTGCTATCCCGCCGTTTCAGGGGGGAGAGTGTGTATGAGGCATAGATTGTTTGGGTACGCCATTGGTTAACCTTTTGCAACTAAGTGGCCAAGCGGACTAATACCCCTCTATTAATTTATAAATAATACCTTAACAACGATGCCCGTTCTATGCCTAGGCCCTGGTGTGATTCATCCGGTGTCGGTCATATTTTTTCATCTACAAGGTTTCAGTGTTTGGGTTAAGAAGGACATGTCTTAAGCAACGAAAGTGAGGAACTCTTCCTCGCAAAAAAAAATGTGGCTCGCCTCTTTCGTCGTACGTAGCACGCGTCTTTTCTGGTTCCAATAAATTTCCTTCCACGCGCACGATCATGGCTGCCTGCGTACGGCAGGGTGGGCACACCCTTATTCACGGCTACACTGTCTGGACTTTCAATGCTCGCCCGGGTGATTCTGTGTACTGCGTACTACCTCAATGAAAAGATACGAGGATAGGCGATTTGTTTCGTGCGTCGTGGCCAACTACTTCATGGCGGCTAAATATGGCAAACTAAACAACCGCACGAAATAAGCGTAAGACCTCTTATTCGAAAGGGAATATAATAGGGGGGTCACTCGGTCGAGGGTCCACTGGAAAACGATGCCCCACAAATGACCCATCTACGTACGGTAGCCACGTCCGCCACGTTCGCCACATGTTTTCAAGTATAGTCTATGTGTATTGTAAAAAATGCGTATCATTCCGACAAGCGCAGGTTTTCAGGCAGTTTTTGCACCCATTACTTATAATAATGCTGTATGTGCACGTTATACATATTATATAACCCCTACCTAAAGCTAAGAGGAAAAGGGCTTGGGGCCCTTCCAGAGAAGAAGATTCAGAGATGGGAATGCAGATGATGATGCCATGGACGATAAGATTGATTGCTCTTCACACCCCGTTGGAAATGAATCTACTCACCCCGCGTTCTGATAACACATTTCGTACTGTTAAATATATACCACTTTGTCCGGGAAAAATAGTAAACATGTTATTTCGATTATTAGTGTTCAAAGGTTAATTATATTTCCGTACAGAGTGGTATACCTGAAGTAAGAGACGCCTATAACTCCCAGTGGTCATGATGGTAGAATAGCACCACGGCGGCTGGGTATACAGTAGGTGGCCCTATATAGTGCGGGTCAATTAGTGCGGGTGTCCGATATTGTGATGGTGAAATCGTTTGGCACAATAGAGACCCCTCAATAGTGCGGGTACCGCACTATAGAGGGTGTGCCTTTACAATGCGGGTTCGGCTTAACCACGACCCTATATAGTGCCGGTCTGACGTCACCCCCGCCCTAGATGCGGTCAAACCAACGCGAACACACGCACAAATCACACACAACACACAACCACTCAGAGGTGGGCATCAATCGAGGATCAGGAGAACGTCATCGAGGCGCAGCAGTTGGAATAGGAAGAAAGCGTGGCAGCGAGCCTGAAGGGCTTAGCGTTGGAGGGGGGCGACTCTTCGGACCGCCAGGACGAGGAGGATGACGACGACGGAAACGCTGCAGACGGAAACGTTGGAGGCGGTGCCGCTGAGCCACCGCCGTCGTACGCGGAACTTTCCCAATACTTCGCCCCCCTGGAAAGCTACGCGGCAGCGTCCGGCTTGGACGAGGCCGGCTACTTGCTCCAGAGGGCACGGATGTTGATGATGGAAGAGCATGCATCGAAGCCAACTCGCCAGACTGGTGTCAGGGCGTATTTTGACGCGTAGAGCGATGATCGTTTTCGCCGCACGCGCAGTAGTTGCTGCCGTTTTTTTTTTTTGCCAGGTCTATCGTTTGTCTAACTTTCATGTGTGGTGAAAGAGAGATGCGTATTTTCCTTCTTCTCGTGGCCTTCAAAGGCATTGTGTAGTTTTGAGTTTTCTTCGACCAACTGAGTGAGGATTAGCGCGCGAGAAAAGTAGGGGCTTGGGCTGGACCCTTCTTGTGCTTGTTCTTGCTACTGTAAGTTGTTCCTCCCGTTCTTCTGTTGCTCCGAGCGAGGGTGTCGGGGGTCGTGTTGAAACGGCGTCCCGTTTGGCAAGTTTAGTTGTTTTTCCTGAAGTTGAATTGTTTGGTGAACCATGAGATAATTTTCGTACTGTACGTGGTAAAAAAGTGGAACGGCGAAAACAAAATGAACCATCCACGGGACCTTGCACACACAGCCTGTTGGTACGCTCAGAGTACGAACATGTCATGAACCAAGTACGGTACAGCAGTACTGTCCTGCTGTACCGTCGTTTCACCCGTGTTCAGGATGCGGATACAGTACTGCACTGTATTCACGGCTGCAATATGCTGTCCTCTGCGCATCACAACAGGCGCAGCCTCCTATCCGTGTAGGCAACAACACATGCAGCACCCTGTTTGCCTTTATACACCTCGCTGTAGGCTGCGCCGTATGCTTTAAACTAGTGCTATCGTCAATAGTGCGCCTTACCGCACTATTGGAGGTTCTTAAAACCCCTAATAGTGCGGGAAAGCGCACTAATCAGGCCGGGTTTTATATAATGCGGGTGGCCGGTATAGGGCGGGTAATTTTTCGTGACACATACCCGCACTTTATAGGGCCACCTAGTGTATGCTGTAATTTCATGTTGTTTTGCGTTCCGACAACGTGCAGTTGTACAGGAAAATGTTCAGTCCAGTGCATATATATTGAATGAATGGATGGTTGCCACTCCGGCGGTATATGGAACGTGGAAAATGCCGACGACACGACATAACAAGTAGACCACCAGTATAATAGTTCGTAGTAGTGCTATAGTATGTAATATCAAGCGCCACCATGACTGTCGCACTCATTCATTTCTCCTATAATATAGCGAAACGCGAGGAACTCAATGCACACACGACAGTATTTTATACATCGAGCACGCATACCATCACTCTCTCAGCCAAACGCGAACCATTTCTCCTCCCTCTCTGCTGAGACAGTTAATAAATGCTACACGCTGTGCTATCGCTTCTTGGACAAAGTAGATCTGGCTTAGACGGCTCACGGGGCCTCTCAAAGGAGGAGATCTAGCCAAATGTCGACGGAATGCCATTGTTGACGAGTCGTCCTACGGTAGCCCCGCCAACTTTTCTTTAACGAAATCGCCGGTTTTAAAACCAGCTACCCGGTTTTTTTTCCCCTTTGTTCCCTCCTTGCGTGTCCAGGTTTTTGGCTCGTGTTCGGATTATCTTATTTCGGTTTTACTTTACTTTATTTTATTTCATTTTATTATGTTTCTTTTCCGAGCTTTGGCTCTCCTTTGCGGTTGGGTTGTTTCTTCGATTTCCCCTTCATTTTGTTTGTTTCATTTTTTGTTTTATTTTAATCTTTGTTTTTATTTGTTTTCTTATTTTTTTATTTTTATTTTTTTATTTTTTTTGTTTTTGTTTATTTCGTATTTCTCTCTCTTCCAATGTATTTCTGTTGCTGACGTATGTATGTTGTGCCTGTCGTACCCAGTACTAGGGCATGACATTGCGTTGTCGAATGCATTACGATGCATTATCTCTGTGTCGTGGCTTGTGACCACAGAGCTGATCTTTCTAGGGTGAAGAATCAGTACGGACACTGGGTGTGCTGGATGTCGACGAGTAGAAGAACGGTTTAATGTGAAGAACACACACACACACACCCGGCCGTATCTCCTAAAATACGGTCCCTCTTGCCACTTCGATGTCATCGTTCGATAGTCCTTTGCAACCAAGGAAGAAGTGCACGAAGACATCTTCTTATCATATAGCATCATTCCTCGAGTGTCGAGCAACCATGTAACGTTCGAGTTAAAGAAAATCGCTGCTTTGGGGGCTGGCTATCTTTGTCGTCGAATCTGACTGACGAGCGCTACGATATACGAGAGGGACTACTTGTACGTAAGGTGTATCCACTTTTTTGGACCCAGGATACGGTGCCATATAATAGGCAAAGGGCCCCTTTTTGGGGCCTTTTTTGCAGTGAGTGGCTCGGGGTCACTATCCCGCGAGTATCCCCTCCGTTTCTTCGCCCGGGGACTTACGTTCTCTACGTTTTCTTGGTGGTGAGATGGTGTTTCGATTGACGAATTCAAATCAATCCGTAATGGAAAAAAAGTCAATGTTCGCTGCGCCTAAAAAGCCGCTATAATATAATGGTATTTTTGTCCGTGACGTACTGAGAGTCACTCGCGCGAGAAGTGTGATATGCAGGTATGATATACGATCTGGGTTGCATACTACACATGTAACACCAAACCTTCTACAATAATAAACAGTACCAGGCGGGTGATATAAAGGGGTGTCTTCTTGCTACAACCGTCAGATTCGTCCCCTTTAAGGGTTTGTTTCTAGTTTCCGCGCACATATTGAAATGCCCCCCTCACCCCCCCGCCCCGATCCCTCTTGCTCAAACGCCTCACCTAAAATCAAAATCTACCAGAGTAGTAAACACTACCAGCCAGCTGATATAATCTCATTATCCAGCTAGCCACCCATGCCATAGCTCCAACTCATCTCCGCCCTCCTCCCCCCCCCCCCCCCCCCCCCCCCCTCTTTTGTTCCCCGCCCAGTTCGTTCAAACGCCCCACTTACAATCGAAATCAGCCAGAGTAAAAAACACTTCTACGCAATTGATATCACGTCATTATCTTTCTAGCCATCCTTGACGTAGCGTTCATTCATCCCCCCCGCCCCCCTCCGACGCCCCCTCCTTCCCCACACCCCGCACGATCGCCTAGACCCAGCACCACGCGCATAGCAAGACCCTGACATATATGATTAATACGCGCGATCGGAGTACCACACACAATATTGCCAAGATGATGTTGGACCAAATCCTTGATCTCATAGTTGGAGTGTATTTAAATATTATATGTGACCTAAACCTCTTGAGAACCCCCCCCCCCCCCCCCCCCTTCTTTTTCCCTCGCTCTCTCTTGCTCAAACGCCTCACCTAATATCGAAATCCGCCAGAGTAATAAACACTTCCACGCCCTGGATATCACCTCGCATTATCTTTTTAGAGCCGGCTATGCCGCTTCTGCAATTCCCACCTCCCCGCCCTCCTTCCCCACCACCCGCATCATCGCCTAGACCTAGCACCATGCGTATAGCAAACCCCTACATCTATGCGACCTAAAGCCCTCACCCCCCCCCCTCCCCCCCCCCCCCCTCCCCCCCCACATTCCGCCCTCCTCCCCCACAAGAAGGATTTATAGTTTCCACGCACAAATTGAGCTGCCCTACCTGTCCCTCCCCCCCTTCCCCCCCTCCAGCCCCCTTTTTAATCAAAATCAGGCCCCCACGTCCTTAAAGCCCCCGCCCTCCCCTCACCGGTTATTCGACTTACAGGATTCACATGATAAACTGATGCACTTCCTTCCACAGCTGTCAGATTTTGTCCCCCTCAGAAACGGATTTTATAGTTTCCGCGCACAGATTGCCTGACATCACCCTGTTGACCCTGATAGCTACACTGTAGTTGTAAGGGGAGTCCCCTACCTAGATATCCTTAATGAGGACACACAACTCGAAATACGCGCGATCGTAGTATCACAGACGGCTTGCGAAGATGAGTTTCGACAAAATATTCGATCTCACAGCTGGAGTGTATTTTCATTTTTTATAGTATAACCCGTTTTTCACGACTGGGTTTGAGCCATTCACACGCACAAACCACTCTGTACCTCACTGGCAAAACTTTATGTGAGTCGTTCTACGGTAGCCCCCTCAACCTTTTCTTCAACGAAATCGCCGGTTTCGAAACCAGCTCCCGGTCGCATATCCTGAAATACGGTGGCCCTCGACACCCCGACGTTATCGATTGAAAGACCCTTGCACACAACAATTCATGTGGGTACTTTAGTTTCAATGGTATCCTTCCTTGTATCGAGCAGCCATGAAGCGTCCGTTAAATAGAATCGCTGGATGTTTTGGGGGGCTATCGGAGAATCAGTCATGTAAGCGTTTTTTGTTTTGTTTTTTTCTTTACGCAGCGTATAGCTCACCGTTTCATTGCGTATTTTCATGTCGTAACCAGACGAAGCATGACGAAAGCTTGAGACCGAGCAGAGGAACGGGGTGATCACTCGCGCGAGTGAGCCCCGAGCCACACTGAAAACAAAAATCCCCCAAGAGTGACCCCCGTACCTTCAAAGCCTTGGTCTTCAGCAGGAAAAAAACTACCTGTTTGTGTTTCGTAGCACGCGTTCTTTAAAGAAAGAGCCTCACAAAAACACTTACCCGTGTGTGGTAGCTTTGACTGTGTGAATTACTAAATGGTAGGCAGGGGCTGTTGTGCCGAAGCTAGTGGCATAGTAGGAATCACCCTATTCTGTCTGGTTAGGAATACCCGCGAGTATAGCCTAAAACCCAATACCATAATTTAATGCATGCGTATATGGTATACCTGGTATACCTCGGTTGTTTGTTTTCCGGGGGGCGGTATTGGAAGCGACGAGTGCTGCCATGGAAGAGGCACCTGAAAACTTTCGAAGGATCTTCATTTTTTTTTTCAGAAAAGGTCCGTACCGAGCCAACCCCAAACCAATGATCATGACCATATACATGTATGGTACCTCGGTATGTTTTCAGGGGGCTGGCATTGGAAGCGACGAGTGCTGCCATAGAGGAGACATCCGAAAACTTTCGGAGGATCTTCCATTTTTTTTTGGAAAGATCCGTACCGTGCCAACACCACACCAATGGTCATGGCAAAAAACTTAAAGTGCAACCCGATGAGGAACAAACCTACGTCATAGCCATGATTGGCTTCTATATTTACAACGGCTGAGATATTGAATGCGCTCGACGCCACCCGGGAATTCCTAACATCAGAAACCCCGTCAGTCTAACATTCGTTTTGCCTCGAAGGGCCAGTAGGGAGACCACTCGCGCGGGTGAACCCGCGTTCCCAACTTTGCTGGGCCGTTTTCACTTTGTGATGATAAGCCGCAATTTGGAGTCGCCCATGGTTGAGTCTACAGCAGCAGTAGTAGTAGTAGTAGTAGAAGTAGTAGCAGTAGTAGTAGTAGTATAGGTCTCTTCGCGGCATCGTTCTTCCACTTCCCCTCCGCCTTAGTGAGTAGGCTACGCTCCGCCAAGCAACTCACCTAAAGAGTCTTCATCAGTGAGAGGCACGGAGTCAATCGTGCGAGGGGCTCAAAGCCGGTAACGGTAGTGGAAAAGGGGGTTGACCCTCTTCCTACCGCCTAGCCTTGGTCGTAGCGCGAACCTCGCGTGTGACAGGGCCATCCTTGCGCCTTGTAACGCTGCCTGTGCATTCTGTCCTGTTGGCCTCCTGATGTAATGGCGTCGGTGTTTATTTCGGCCGTTGTATCATATACCAGGTATATGATACACGCGGCCCTACCACAAGTTGTTAGCAATACGCAGCCCAGTTGTTGTGAAACGTGTTCTCACAGCGTCTTTGTCGCCGTTTCGGTTTCGACTTTTTTGTTTTATTTTATTTTTCCTCGCTCTGAAGTTCCGACGGGTTTGTTTTAGACGTGACTACTTAACGTAAATAAATGGTACACACGCAGATATTATAGTCACTGCTGCTGTTGACGTTTTGGTTTTCACGTCTTTATATGTAGCCAGTTGTGCTGGATGCATACAGACGGGTGGAAATGTCACTTAAATATGAAGATCACACACTGTACTGTTGACGCTAGCTGCCTCTCTCTCTGAATTCTCTAGCTGAGGGATTTACACGAGTAATATTGCCTGTTTGTGAAGTCTTGATGGAGGATGTATTGCGTTTGGCAATAGCACCCACCCACCTACATATCTATATGTATACGGATGAGGTTTCTGCTTGCTTCTTTTTTTGGCCAATGGACACGTTGACCCTGTCCTCCTCTGGAGGCAAAAGGGGGGAATACATGTATTACCTGCGAACCTGTGAGGTATCAACGGGTTTGATAAAAGCTGTACTAAATCACACACACTTAGATGTACACGGTAGATAGTCGTTCTCACCTATTGAGTCGAGTCTCAGCGCTTGAGCTACAGTACAAGTAACGGGCCTTGCGACGAAGTGGTGGATCTTGTGTGGAGCTGACAGGCTTCCCCAGTCCGGCGATAGCCACGGTGTCCGAGCCAATCGTCCGGCCAGCGGAGGTGGCAGGTAGAGGCAGAGAAGAAGACGCGCTAGGAGGGACAGCGTTGCTGCAAAAAAAGATGGACTTGCGACGCAGGGGTGGTGGTGCAGTCCCAGCGTAACTCGGCTGTGATGGTTGTCGACGACGATGGTGATGACGAAGGGGGGTGGGTGGACACCTCTGGCGGTAGAATGAAAGGGCGGGCGGTGCAGACTCTCGAAATCCGGCTGGACTGACCAACGGTTACTATTGCGGATGATGAAGGAGTGTGGACGATTACCTGGAATATATACCACATTAGTCACAGCAGGGGGTCCCTCGGTATTGCCGGTATATGCTAGAAACCACCCGGCACTGCTGCTACTGCCGCAATCGGCACTATATCGGCACGCTGCTATACCACAGGATATATTCCTATTGGTTTTTAAGTGATCTTGCCAGCACTGTTGCGGCCATCCACACTCCCCTGCGCACTGCCACGGTAGATTATTCCCCTCTGTGCCAAGATAATTGTGCCCGGCATTTTTTCTGTGGCAACCACCACTACTATTCGACCGACACTGCTAGGCAAGAGACCCCTGCTTCCGCGTGGTATTGTTTTACTGTAATGGGAGGGGCCGTAATATATATTATAAAAATTAAATTACACTCCATCTGTGAGATCGAATACTTTGTCGAAACTCATCTTTGCAAGCTGTGTGTGATACTCCGATCGCGCATACTGCGGGTTGTGTGTCCTCATTAAGGATACAGGTCAGGAGATATATCATTTTATCTTGATTACGACTGGTGCACATGCCTCCTGGGCAGACGCTCCCAAAACCACCAATCAATGATTACCTCCGATAGACCTGCACACGAGGATCTCGGGGCCCTTTTTCTTTGTCGTCACCTTTACTTTCTAGCGCGGGAAAACTTTAGCTCTCCGCGATGTTCTCGACAAGCCGTGGTCACCGGTGTCTTCCCTCTCCCCCCCCCGGTACATGCATTTATGTTTGCCCCGCATGAGGGTCAGCATTATACCCACTTTCCAACTTTTCATTCTCGTCGACCTCTGTTTCATCGAAAATTCCCTAGGTCATGCTCTCGAGGCTTCCGCTAATCAGTTTTTGCGCAAGAAACAAGTCCCTACGAGCACGGGTATGGACCTGGTAAGACTTGAACACCCACGATCTTGACGCTATTGGGACGAGATTCATCTACTACTACTGCTCCATATTACTTGGATGGTGTGGGAATATTTATGCAGTAAATGGCAAGGATGCTGATTGATGCTGACGGTATGCCTGAAGACGAATAGTTTATGTCATAGACTGTGCATTTATGCTTCCCACAGGGTTTTCGCCCTCTCGTTTGGCACATGACATGTATACACTTCAGCACGGTATGTATTTGCCTTGGGAACTTTGATTGATGAGTGTTTGAGCGCTGGACATGCTTATCGGCGGAAGAGCAACCGCACGCAGCATATATATATATAGTACAAACATTAAAATACACCCCTTCAGCTGTGAGATCGAATATTTTGTCGAAACTCATCTTTGCAAGCTGTGTGTGATACTCCGATCGCGCGTATTACGGGTTGTGTGTCCTCATTAGGGATGTAATAGGTCGGCGACTCCGGGATCCGGGACCCCTTGCAATGGCAGTGTAGCTATCAGGGTCAACAGGGTGATGTTAGTATATATACCCCCTCCCCCACCGCCCCCCTTTTGATCAAAATCAGGCCCCCACGTCCTTAAAAACCCCGCCCTCCCCTCACCGTTTATTCGACTTCCAGGATTCCCTTACTTGATAAAATGATGCATTTCCTTCAACAGCTAGCGGCTAGCTGTCAGATTTTGTCCCCCTCAGAAACGGGTTTTAAAATTTGTAGTTTCCGCGCACAGACTGCCTAACTTCACCCTGTTGACCCTGATAGCTACACTGCAGTTGCAAGGGGAGTCGCAGACCCAGTCTATATCCTTAATGAGGACACACAACCCGTACTACGCGCGATCGGAGTATCACACACAGCTTGCAAAGATGCGTTTCGACAAAATAATCGATCTCACAGCTGGAGCAGTGCATTTTAATTTTTATAATATATTATAAAAATTAAAATACACTCCAGCTGTGAGATCGAAGATTTCGTCGAAACTCATCTTTGCAAGCTGTGTGTGATACTCCGATCGCGCGCATTACGAGTTGTGTGTCCTCATTAAGGATATAGGTCGGCGACTCCCCTTACAACTACAGTGTAGCTATCAGGGTCAACAGGATGATTTTAGTCAGTCTGTGCGCGGAAACTATAAAACCCGTTTCTGAGGGGGACAAAATCTGACAGCTGTGAAGGGAAAGGGGGGCCTGGTTTTGATCAAAAGCGAGCGGGTTTGGAGGGGGGCGGGGGGGGGGGGAAAGGGGCAATTTGTGCATGTAAGTATAAATCCTTTCGAGGGGATAAATTTGACGGTTTTGGCACCAGTATATTATTGGGGGCGGGAGGGGGGGGGGGGGGGGGGGGGGGGGGGCAGCTCAATATGTGCCTGGAAACTATACATTATTTTGAGGGGATAAATGTGACATTTTTGGAAATAATACATCAGTTTATCATTTATATCCTGGGGTAATTCGTACAATCAGTGAGTAAAGAGAGGGTGGAGTGTTCGAGGGGGTGGGGTTGGGATAGGTTGGGGGGGGAGGGTGGGAGGTGGGGGCGGGGGGGGGGGGGGGGCGGGGGGGGGGGGGGGACGGCTTTAGGTGAGAGGTTTGTTTTACGTGTGGTGCTAGGTCTAGGCGAAGGTGCGGGTGATGGGGAAGAAGGGGGCGTTCGAGGCGGGGGCGGGGGGGGACACAGCGGCATGGATGGCTCTTGAAAGATAATGAGGTGATATCCTGTGCGTGAAGTGTTTATCATTGTGGTGGATTTCGATATTTGGTGGGGCGTTTGAGTAAGGGAGAGCAAGAGGGGGGGGGGGAGGGGGGGGGGGGATTTTCAGGAGGTTTAGGTCACAAATAATTTATGTACCAGGTATGTATTTATGTTCTGTACATGCTTCCTTTTCAGGGCTTTCTTTGTTCTTCCATTATTTTTATGCAAATAATGACTTTAACTTTCCAGCTCAACCGTGAGAGTCTTGTTTTTGTATATATGCTCAATGCACCGTACACACTGCTGGTATTGGTTGCTGACAGCTACCGACGCTCGTGCAGGCAGGAAGACCGCCATGCATACGTACGTCCATAATGTTATATAAATACATGATATATATGTATCCCGTAAAGAAATGAAGGCGCGTGCCTTAGAGGGGAAAAGGGGGGGAGAGCGCCCTCAGTGACCTCGCATCTGGGTTACGTCTTGGGAGGGAGGAAGGTGCGAAGAAAAAGGGAAGGGGAAAGTAAAAAAGGGATAGAAAAAACAGAGATATATTAGACTAAAAGTAATGCCGTGTATCCCAGACATATATATGCACAAATGTAACATACATATCTTCGTGTATGCCACCGGGCGCCTTAAGTGTACATACATATACACAACATCCACCAATCAAGCGTGAACATCACACACTCTTCGTACACCTACACAACATGATCACAATTATAATTGTCAAGAAAAAAATGCCGGCGACGTATATATATATATTTGTGATACCAGAGTAGCATAGGGAGCGCGCTGAACCCTCCTTTGGTACAAGAAGCCCATTCATTCGGCGACCTGACTGAAGATAGTATGGGATTGAAACTTGCCTCGATGACTTATACTCGTAGCGTAAAAATGACATCAACCCGTTGTTTTGCATCCTATAGCTTACATGTACCGGGCGCACTATTCATAATCGTATGGCCTAATTGGTACTAAGTCGTCGTGGAGCGAGCTATACACGTCATCATAATAATGTAGCTTACCTGGCTCAATCCACAAGACCTTGTTTTTTATTCATCCTGGCGCGTTATCGGACGGCAGACATATCTTTTCAAAGGTACCATTAATACCACCACTGCTGTACTGTACATTGATCATCATCGTGCTTTCGTGCTGTTCGACGCCGTGCAGCACATCCAAGGAGATGCATGCACATAAATTAAAGGAAAAATCCGTTCACTGGCGCGTGCTACGACAGAGGAGGTGAACCACTCTTTTTCTGAGATTCCCCAACATGGGAGCTGAAGACCTTTCTTAACTCAGAAACTGACTTGGAAAAAAATAAATCTGCTACATATATAGACTATATATGAGTCGTTCTAAGGTAGCCCACCCAGCTTTTCTTTAACGAAATCGCCGGTTTTGAAACCAGCTCCCGGCCGTATCTCCTGAAATACGGTGACCCTTGCCGCCCCGACGTCATCGTCCGGTAGACCTTTGCAAACATGAAAATGTGTGAGGATGGTTTTTTCCTAGCATCTTTCCTTGTGTCGACCAGCCATGAAACGTTCGTTAAAGAATATCGCCGGTTTGGGGGGGGGCTATCGTAGAATCAGTCATAACGCGGATGAAAACTCCAATGGCCTAGCTAGGAACATAACGAAAACCATAAAAAAAAAATGGCCTATTTCCGATGATCTTGGGTTAATAAGGAGAGGACGCGTGTTACGGCAAAGGTAGCACGTTTCGACTGAAGAAATAGTTTTTGAATGACGGGGCTCCTCAACACAAAGTTGTCGGAAATTAGTATCAATATGATATTTTTTTTGGCATGATTCTCGTTGCGTACCTATTAATAGCCCATCCTGAGATTTTCATCCGGTGTGTGGGAGTTTTATCTCCTCCAAAATCAGTTCATGGGAGAGAGGGGTCTCTGAAGCTTCCAAATTGGGGAACACCTTGCAGAAAAAAAGAGGTGCACACCACTATCTATCTATCGCGGCCTTTTTGGTCGGAGCCCCGTCGTTCAGAAACCTTTTCGAGACGAAAAGTGCTACCTCCCCTATCGTAGGACGCGTGCTTTTTTTCAATCAATCAATCAATCAATCAACCAATCTTCATCATTCACCATACAAGGTGTACCCACGACGACAAATCATCAGCGAAAATAAATGATACCCTGGTATTGAGAAATAAATGCGGTTTCCTGCCAATTTTTTTCAACAGTTTCTTGTAGTAAGTTTATTGTTTTGTTTTCCCGGCGGGTTGTTTGGCGTCAACTGGTTTGTGACAAAAAGAGTTGGTGTCAACAACAACACCCTTTTATGTATACATAGTTTAGACTATATGTTTCCCGGTCGAACCCGGAGTTATCCCACGGTAGGAATGCGGCGAGTTTTTGTTTAACTCTTAATATTAACGTGATTATGAGAAGCTCAAGACCACCCCACCCGAGACTTGGCTTGGAAGACTGTCGTTTGCGCAATACCGACCGATACTTCCATGCTCTAGACTTCATTCAAACTGTATAGTCTAAGGCCATTTCTTATTATGCAGTCGGAGTCCGCCAGTCGAAAATGGCTCTTTTCGACTGGACTTTTTTTCCACTGGATTCTTCTGGTCCTTCTTCTTATCGTCAGTCGAGTCGATTTTATAGTTTTTGTGCTCTTCCTAGAGGCGGTTGAGGTGTGAGGGAGTACTGTTGTTGTACAGCAGTCGAAGTCGGTTGGCAGCCCTGTGCTTCGCGCTTTCTCCGCGAGCAACGGCTCGGCGAACCCTCGTCCCAGCGAGAGTGTGGCTTTGGGCTCAGCCGAAAGCCGCCAAGGCTACGTTCGTGCAGTTGCACTCACCCGAGAGCCGCCAAAGCTACAGCAGCCACAGCCGTTGTTGGCAGCATGGGATCGAGACCGCGCGCTGCTGCCGTCGTGTGATACACGCTGCTGACGAGCAAAACTAGGAATGCGCCACGCTGACTTGCTGCGTGAAGCGACAGCTGGGATAGCCAAGCCAGCGTCAGTGCCTTGTATCATACTGCAGTGTGGTACCTGGTATGGGTGTTTGGCCATGTGGCCGTGTGGGTGTTGTTTGGTGGTGGGATGAGCGATGCAATCGGTTCAAAAAACACGTGTAAAACTTTTTCGACTGAGTTTTTCGACTGGAGGATGCAGTCGAAAAAGCCGAGTTTTTCGACTGGATCCGCCAGTCAGTCGGAATTCTCAGTCGAAAAAAGTTGAGTCGAAAAAGCCCTTGTTCGATTGCGTACGAAAGCCCGATTTGGGCTTCAGTCGAAAAAGGCCGTTTTCGACTGACAAATCCGACTGCATAAGAAATGGCCTAATCGTCAAAATATCAGATTCACCGTTAGTTACTCACTTGAGGAGCTCAAAACCGGCCAGGAAGATTATTAGTTAATCTAGCAAGAATGCAACCCCTACACCGTGGGATGACTCCCCAACATGGGCTGGAAATCGCAAACACCGTGGTATTCAAGTGAGATGACTCCTCAACATGGATTGAAATTCGCAAACAACGTATTCAAGTGGGATGACTCCCCAACATGCATGGGTGGGTTGAAAATCGCAAACACCCATACTCAAGTGGGATGACTCCCCAACATGCATGGATGGGTTGAAAATCGGAAACACCCGTATTCAAGTGGGGATGACTCCTCATCATGGGTTGGAAATCGCTAACACCGTTGTATTCAAGTGGGACGACTCCCCAACATGCATGGATGGGTTGAAAAATGCCAACCCCCGTGTTCAACACGATAAATATTTGATTATTATTGTTATTATTATTACTTTCTTTTTATCCTCCGGCGAATGAATGGGGAAAAATAAAGCTTTAGCTCACCACACTTCCACGTATTTTCATACGTGTCGTGTGTCGATATCGATATTCGAGGGCGACGATGTACACTGACTGTGTCGGCCTCATTACAATATTTTGTTACTAGCAGGTATTATTTTTCGGCAGATGGGGAAAAAAAAAACTTGATAAGCTCACCACACTTCCACGTATTTTCGCAAACGTCGTGTGTCATTTTAACTCGATTGCATGTATTCGCAATCCCGCGTTATCTGGCGTATCCTTCAGTTACCGCGGTAGCGACGGCGCAAGCTGTCCCCACCGGCGGTCCCCGTTATACTACTTCATTCGGCAGCACGCAACAAGCTGCCGTTGTATACGATTGCGTGAGTATATCGACCCGGCCTGACCCCCGGGAGTCAGGTGATGATATAATCTAACCATCCATGCCTAGTTCCAACTCATCTCCGTCCCCCCCCCCCCCCCCCCCCCCCCCCCTTTGTTCCCCGCCTAGTTCATTCAAACGCCCCACTTAAATCAAAATCGGCCAGAGTAATCAATACTTCTGAGCAATTGATATAACGTCATTATCTTTCTAGCCATCCATGACGTAGCCTTCATTAATCCCCCTCCCCTCCTCCTTCCTCACACCCCGCACGATCGCCTAGACCCAGCACCGCGCGTATAGCAAGCCCCTACATATATGATTAATACGCGCGATCGGAGGATTACACACAATGTTGCGAACATCAGTGTCGACCAAATCCGTGATTTTAATATTATATGTGACCTGAACCTCTTAAAAACCGCTCCTCCCCCCCCCCCCCTTCTTTTTTTTCTTTCTTTTTTTTTTCTCGCTTTCTCTTGCTTGAACGCCCCACCTACTATCGAAATCCGCCAGAGTAATAAGCACTTCCACGCCCTGGATATCGCTTCGTTATCGTTTCAGAGCCGTCCACGCCGCTGCTGCAATTCCCACCCACCCCCGCCCCCAACGCCCCCTCCTTCCCCACCACCCGCACCATCGCCTAGACCTAGCACCACGCGTATAGCAAATCCCTACATCTATGCGACCTAAAGCCCTCTCCCCCCGCCTCCGCCCCCCCCCGCCACATTCCCCCTGCCTCCCCCACAAGAAATATTTATAGTTTCCACGCACGAATTGACCTGACCCACCCGTCCCCTCCCCCCCCCCCCCCCCCCCCCGCCCCCCTTTCGATCAAAATCAGGCCCCCACGTCCTTTGAAACCCCGCCTTCCCCTCACCGGATATTCGACTTACAGGATTCACTTGATTAACTGATGCATTTCCTTCCACAGCTGTCAGATGTTGTCCCCCTCAGAAACGGGTTTTATAGTTTCCGCGCACAGACTGCCTAACATCACCCTGTTGACCCTGATAGCTACACTGTAGTTGCAAGGGGAGTCGCCGGCCTATATCCTTAATGAGGACACACAACCCGTAATACGCGCGATCGGAGTATCACACACAGCTTGCAAAAATGAGTTTCGACAAAATATTCCATCTCACAGCTGGAGTGTATCTTTATTTCAATAATATAACCCGGGCAGATAAATCGATTCCTGCAAGGTCGATGATCTAGATAGAGATATCCTAGGGAAGATCCGTATGTATGGCCTAGCTCGTGCGTCCGAGCTGGAGCCGTGCCATCTGCTTGAAGGACCTATCTAAGATGTATGGTATTAATAGCACGTGTTTCGCGGGTTCGGCCTGCACTCTCTAGACTATGTTGTTAGCAGGTCCAGCACAACATCAGATGTTAAGAAAGGTACCTTTCAGTAGATGTATTATTATAAAAAATGAAAATACACTCCATCCAGCTGTGAGATCGAAGATTTCGTCGAAACTCATCTTTGCAAGCTGTGTGTGATACTCCGATCGTGCGCATTACGAGTTGTGTGTCCTCATTAAGGATATAGGTCGGCGACTCCCCTTACAACTACAGTGTAGCTATCAGGGTCAACAGGATAATTTTAGTCAGTCTGTGCGCGGAAACTATAAAACCCGTTTCTGAGGGGGACAAAATCTGACAGCTGTGAAGGGAAATGTATGCTTTTATCAAGTGAATCTTGTAAGTCGAATAACCGGTGAGGGGGGTGGGGCGGAGTTTTGAAGGACGTGGGGGCCTGGTTTTGATCAAAAGCGAGCGGGTTTGGAGGGAGGGGGGGGGGGGGAGGGGGCAATTTGTGCATGTAAGCTAGAGATCCTTTCGAGGGGATAAATCTGACGGTTTTGGCACCAGTATATTATTTGGGGCGGGGGGGGGGGGTTGGGGCGGGGGGGGGGGGGGGAGGGGCGGGGGGGGGCAGCTCAATATGTGCCTGGAAACTATACATTATTTTGAGGGGATAAATGTGACGGTTTTAAATAATACATCAGTTTATCATGTATATCCTGGGGTAAGTCGTACAATCAGTGAGTAAAGAGAGGGTGGAGTGTTCGAGGGGGTGGGGTTGGGATGGGTTGGAGGGGAGGTGGGGGGTGTGGGGGCGGGGGGGGGGGCGGGGGGGGAGGAAGGGCTTTAGGTGAGGGGTTTGTTATACGTGTGGTGCTAGGTCTAGGCGATGGTGCGGGTGATGGGGAAGAAGGAGGCGTTCGAGGCGGGGGGGGGGGGGGGGGACACAGCGGCATGGATGGCTCTCGAAAGATAATGAGGTGATATCCTGTGCGTGAAGTGTTTATTAATGTGGCGGATTTCGATATTTGGTGGGGCGTTTGAGTAAGGGAGAGCAAGAGGGGAGGGAGGGGGGGGGGGAGATTTTTCAGGAGGTTTAGGTCCCAAATATTATTCAAACACACTTCGGCTGTGAGATCAAAGATATGTAGCAGCTTGTTATACGCGTGGTGCTCGGTCTAGGCGATCGTGCAGGTGGTCGGAAAAGAGGGGGCGTTGGAGGGGGGGGGGGTGGGGGGGTGGGGGGGGGGGAGGAAGGGCTTTAGGTGAGGGGTTTGTTATACGAGTGGTGCTAGGTCTAGGCGATGGTGCGGGTGATGGGGAAGAAGGGGGCGTTCGAGGCGGGGGGGGGGGGGGGGGGACACAGCGGCATGGATGGCTCTCGAAAGATAATGAGGTGATATCCTGTGCGTGAAGTGTTTATTAATGTGGCGGATTTCGATATTTAGTGGGGCGTTCGAGTACGGGAGAGCAAGAGGGGGGGGGGGGGGGGGGGATTTTTTAGGAGGTTTAGGTCACAAATAATATTCAAATACACTTCGGCTGTATTATAAAAAAAAAATGAAAATACACTCCAGCTGTGAGATCGAAGATTTCGTCGAAACTCATCTTTGCAAGCTGTGTGTGATACTCCGATCGCGCGCATTACGAGTTGTGTGTCCTCATTAAGGATATAGGTCGGCGACTCCCCTTACAACTACAGTGTAGCTATCAGGGTCAACAGGATGATTTTAGTCAGTCTGTGCGCGGAAACTATAAAACCCGTTTCTGAGGGGGACAAAATCTGACAGCTGTGAAAGGAAATGTATCCTTTTATCAAGTGAATCTTGTAAGTCGAATAACCGGTGAGGGGGGTGGGGCGGAGTTTTGAAGGACGCGGGGGCCTGGTTTTGATCAAAAGCGAGCGGGTTTGGAGGGGGGGGGGGGGGGAAAGGGGGCAATTTGTGCATGTAAGCTAGAAATCCTTTCGAGGGGATAAATCTGACGGATTCGGCACCACCAGTATATTATGTGTTAATTCATGGATGATGTATGTATGATCTACAACAACAACGACAACAACATTATAGTAGTAGTGATAGTAGTAGTAGTAGTAGCAGTAGGAGTAGTAGTAGTAGTAGTAGTGGTAGTAGCAGTAGCAGTAGTAGTAGTAGTAGCAGTAGTAGTAGTAGTCGTAGTAGTAGTAGTAGTAGTAGTAGTAGCAGCAGTAGTAGTAGTAGTAGTGGTAGTAGTAGTGGTAGTAGTAGTAGTAGTGGTAGTAGTAGTAGTAGTAGTGGTAGTAGTAGTAGTAGTGGTAGTAGTAGTAGTTAGTAGTTATTAGTAGTAGTAGTGTAGTGGTACTAGTATAGTAGCAGTAGTAGCGGTAGTAGTAGAAGTAGTAGTAGCAATAACAGTAAATCATGCTCTGTCCGTGGTGTGAAGAGATTATGCAACCAACTGTACATTTAACCGAAGCTTGTGTAGGACACACCCTTTGTCAAGAAATATATCTAGCCTAAAACCAAGCAATCTCGGTTCCTTGTGACGGGGCCGAAACTGTAAACTGTCGCTTAAGCCGGGTACTCACAGTGTCAACTCGCTGGGACCTACCGGGTACCTGGTGTATGAAGAGAAGAAGAAGCGACGGCATGACGTGACGAACGCTTGTAGACCCGGTTGCCAGCCGGGGTAAATAATGGTATTAGTGAATACTTGTGTCACACGTGGTGTGCAAATTGCCCTATCTTGTTGTGGGTTCATACGGGACGGTGGATATTGACGCATGCTATATATGGTACCTGGCTATTTGGTAGGTAACACATAAGAGTGCACCTACCTGCTTCTATCGCCTAGGGCTCCTTGCTGGACGATTCACACGTATGACTCTGGTTTTTAGAAAGGCCATTACAACAGTCAGAGGGGTGCCAGGGCAATATGGCCGCCTCATTGTTGGGGGAAGCCGCTGTATTCAGTCCAGGACATGATGAGCGCAATACCATAGATAGTCACGCCAGGCGATTTTGACCGCCCTGTATCGGGATACCCCCCAAACTCAGACCACAGCAGTAT
Organism: Undaria pinnatifida; assembly: GCA_012845835.1. Classification (NCBI taxonomy): domain Eukaryota; class Phaeophyceae; order Laminariales; family Alariaceae; genus Undaria; species Undaria pinnatifida. Next base: position 11,414,844 of record JABAKD010000007.1, read on the forward strand.
TGGCAGACCCCCTCCATGTTGAAACAGATGCGAAAGAAAAACGCCGTCCACTCATAGCAGCTACAACGCTGCCGGGAAATGATTTGACCCTTTTTCTTAGACACCAGACAGGGAAAACCCGCGAAATTGTTGACGGAAAAAAAAGTTCTCATTCTCGTTGAACAAACCCATACGAGGCCATAGCTACGGCAGGGGGAGGGTCCTATTTTTAGGGCCCTTTTTTTTAGCAGTGGCTCGGGGTCACTCCGCGCGAGTGACTTCCCTGTTCCGGGCGGTCATAGCCTCACGTTCTGTTCTCATGTTCCGATTTGAACCCTTGGTGGGATGGTCAGCTACTAGACTAATAGGTTGCGCCAAACTAACCACCTGCTGTCGTGTTTTGGTCAGCGAGGTACAGCGTCACTCGTGCGAGAATGATTCGTCAAACCAGCCAGTGAAAAACATGGGGGGTGTACTCCCAACCGTAGCCTTGCTCACGGCCTAGGTATACTACTATACATACCACGAAAAGACCTGAGGCAGTTTCCGACGGTTTGGGGGGAAGGAGCTTCCCGTCCTTCAGAATCCGGCCTTCAGGGTCCGTTTCAGCAAAAAAGCGGTACCTGCTACGTACGGTCGCACGCGTCCCGACGAAACACACGAACAAAAAGATGATACACCAACAGCGCCGGTCACACATACAGTAAGTCATACTATATATTACTAGTAATAGAATATATGAAGCGGAGCCAGTTACTACTGGTTGGAGCGGGGTAGGGAAGTGCATGGTCTTACTGCGTCCGGACGCAAAGCACGAAGCAACAGCCCTTGCATTGTGCGACACGCGCGCGGGGTGGTGTACGTGTAACTCGCCCTACTTGTTGCGCGCATCCCGAGCAAATAACGCCTTCTATGGTAGAAGAGGTGCAATACACACACTCATTATTCTGAGGCTGCTTTCTTTGCGAGGCTCAATACCACACCCAAATCTGACCTGGTAAAACAAACCGAAAGTAAGTGGGTGTGTTCTCTACATCTACCACTGTTTTTTCACCCGTCGGCACCCAGCACCCCAGCAGTGTCTGTGCAGATCCCTCACGACAGAGCGAGACCAGAGTAACACAATTCGCCCTGCTTAATGTGACATGCGCGAGACGGTTACTACAGCAGCAAAGAACATGCACGCTGCGCTACGGCTGCACCCTATAATAACGTATTGTGGGTTTCCATTCCTCGGAGAGCTTTATCTACCCTATATCACACCCACATGTCTGCCTTCCAGAGTAACAAAAAATATAGTTTAGGTCTAAAATCTTTGGGTGTGCTTCAAATTTTGCTGCTACGATATCCAGCACCCCCGCATCGCCCGTGCAGATCACTCACGCTAGAGCGAGACAATAACAGCACGCTTCGCCTCTCTTGTGTGACATGCGCGAGCCAGATACTACAGCAAGCAGCAGCAGCAGCAAACAAAACACGTGCTACGGTACGGCTGCTGCGCCTGCTAATAATGTTTCCGACGAGGCTTGTTTCCTTCGAGAGCTCTAGACTATACCCCGCCCACAGGTGATTTCTTCACCATCACGAGAAAAAAAACGAAAGTTTTTGTGTGTTCACATTTTTTTGCTGCAGCATAGCCGCTGCTGCTGCTGCTAATTATTTTCCCAACCATCGAAATCCAGCACCCCAGGTGTCTGTGCAGATGTCTCACGCTGGAGAGCGAGTCAATAATAATAGTACAATTCGCTGTACTTCTGTGGCCCGCGCGAGACTGTTGCGTTAGCTCATTGCGCGGGATACGGCACGGCTGCACCTACTGGGTTCTGGGGCCCGTTTCCTCGGAGAGCTCTTCTATGGTACAGACACACCCAAACCTGACTTCCAGAAAACTATACAACAAATAGGGTGAGCGTCGGACTCACGGCTGACGTCCTTGAAAATCAGTTATAAATTAGGGTGAGCGTCTTTACGTTAAGCTGTTTCTTTCGCCCATCGACATGCAGCACCACCAGCGTGACCGTGCCAATTTCATTGAATGCCTCATCATGCTATCCAGAGAGGCAACATCTATATCCATCTGTATTTATGTGTAGCCTCAAACTACGAGACGGGGAGCGGTAGATAGTAGATATGCATAGCATTTGCAGTGCACCCGGACGGATACTCGTATGTATGGCCTGGCTAGTACGTACATCCAGTATTTATTAATAGTACGATAATTCTACTGGAAAACAAGCCCACGGTGACCAGGCCGATGCTTTGTGCCGCAGAGAGACAACACCTACTATATGTAGCAACGAGACCGAGAGAGATTTGCGTCGCCAGCACCGTAGACCCCGGCCAACAATCATTTGGCATAGTAGATATATCCTACTAGACTATACTACTATTAAACGGAAAACACGAATGGTGTTGAAGCGGAATATAGCGCAGTTTTTCACTTGGGGACCCAGGAGGGGGTCACTTGCGACCCATGCCACGATGGAGATGCACCACTTTTTTTTCGTGAAGTTCCTCAATTTGAAAGCTTAAGACCTCTCCCAAAAACTGATTTGGAGGAAAAATAAACTGCTACCATACCGGATGAAAAATCCCATGGCTTACGTACACAACGAGAATCATGCAAAAAAATGGCCTATTATTTATTTGTTTTCCGACGATACTTTGGGTTATTAAGGAGCCCCATGACTCAGAAAACAAAACAAATGGCACAAAATGCTAGTTTAGATTATACGTCTAACGTAGCATACATACATACGTCGAAAACACGGCCTTTATTTGCAGTGGTTCGGGGTCACCCGCTCGCGCGTGTGACCCCCCGCTATTCCTTTGCCTCGGCCTTAAGCTAACGTGCGGTTCGAATTCGCGATGTTAACCAGCAATATAATGGAGTTATTTGAAGCTGCACTGCGCCAAGACGATGACAGCTAACGTCGCTTTGTCGGAGAGGAGAGTGGAAAAAACCTACACCCGGTGAAAAAATAGCCTCCCTACCGAGCCGTATGTAGCCTTAGTCTGGGGCTCCCCGTGGTTTCGAAAAGAGATATTGCTCCTCCCCATCGTGACGCGCGTCAATTGCCCTGGCGACGGCGACATACATACTAAGAACGCCCAGGGTGCAGACGAAATAGGCGACTCTCCCTGCAGACCTCCCTATCTACCAAAAGCAGGCAGGCTCTACGATGTTCACTCACTTGTGTGCGTGTCCTTCGAGAAGCAAGATACTTGGAGTATTCCTTGCACCACGGGTCACGGAAGGGAACTGAGTGTAGGTTGTGCGAGGGCGAGGCAAAATTTCATCGTCCCCGTTTCTCCTGGACCCTCGCGCCTTCAAAGACACGTGCAACCTTTTTATATCCCACATATTATACGTATATCCCACATCATGGCTCCCCAGCTTTTTGCTAGGCTCTCCCAGGGCAACGCAATACCATATATATAGCAGGTAGTACTACGGTTACCATGTATGTATCTTGCATCACAATATATATCAGGGTCCTACAACCATACTATAGCGGGTACTACCGAGCAATTCCACGGTAGGGTTGCAGCAGAAAGTCCCTGAGTTCCTCACAACATGATGAGGAACTCAATATCTCCACCGAAAAATGACTTGGACGGCATTCGATCGCACAACTTGACCAAGCTTCTATGCCTTAGTCCTATTAAGGAAAAAATATGTACTCACTCGGGAAATTACTTCATTGACCGGCAGTTTCTCACATGAGGCACTCAATCGCCCAGGAGCTTTTGGCGCAATCATACAACTGCAACCCCTACAGTGAGACGAGTCTGTCACATACATACCCAGGTCTAAAAAACACATAATTACGTGTGATAAATAAAGCAGAATTACAAGATACAAAAAATTATCAAGACCATCCAAATACGCTCCTGTGAGACACAAACAGGCAACACAACGAACGGTCGGTGCAGATCGACGAGTAATAATGGCGATGTTGAGCCCTACTGCTGTACGCGCGATAAAAATGAATGGCACGTGCCGGGGTGGACAAGGGAAGCCACCTGCGAAGACGGCTTGTTGCTGTGTTGTCTAGATGGTCGCTTACGGGCGCAAAAAGCTCCTACTAAATACGAGTGGAGTGAGGCTAATAATGGTAAAAAATTACAAGTGATTTAAAAAAAAATCTGTTTAAGTTATCAAGGCGTCGGGGGGGGGGGGGGGGGGGGGGGAGGGGTGTTGTCAAACCCATGTGAAAACAGATACGCCACAATAATTAGTAAGACTTAGTGTGGTCTGGTAAAAATGTTGCAGAATTACCAGCTCGTTTACAGTCCGGCGGTGCAAAATATTCCAGAAAATAAATGGTGTACCTACAGTATTATTACGTACATCACGCAAGACCGTACCCCCCTCTTTCGATGCAGAGTTTAGAACCGATTTCCTCCAAACCAATGGCGGCATACAGAACGAACATATACTCGCATATATGGAGGCGTTCCCGAAATCGATTGTTTTTGAGACATCTTCTCCGTAGACGAATCGATCGGTATTTTGTTTTTGCTCCCCCTCCCTGTTGTCACGGCAAGATATTTCTTCATAATCATTCAATAATGGCGATGTACGTGTCGCCCCACGTGTTTTTTTTGGGAAACATGTCGGTGAGATATTTCTACAGATAGACGTGCAAAAAAAGAGAGATTGGTGTTGTTTGTTTGGCCTATGTATTCCCGTCATCACCACAAGGTTACGGTGGAGGGATCACCCCCATTTGACGCATGCTACACGGTAGATGTATTAAGGTATACCCTTTTTCGTCTGGAACGACTTTTGAATGGCGGGGCTCCTTGATGACCCAAAATCGTCGGGAAAAAATATTAGCTCATTTATTTAAAAAAACACACACAGAATTTCCGATTTTTAGTCAAGCCCATGAAATATTTCATCCACACCGGGGCAGCATTTTTTTTCCCCCCTCTCGAAATTATTTTTTTTGGTTAAGGAGATTGTTTTAAGCTCTAAATAAAGTGAGGAATCTCGAGAGAAAAAGGTGGCCCTTGAACCTCTATCGTAGCACGCATCATTTCCACTACTGGGGTGAGGGGAGCGCTTCACTTCACCACTCGCGCGAGTGGGACTCTGTTGTACCTCATCCATAAAAAAAAAACGTTTTTTTTAGGCGTAGAAATATATTTTGGCGCAGCGTAGCTTTTTTAGCTTTTACCGTTCCATTGCGGAATCATTTCACGCATGTTTGACGCGGCCTACACGATTGATAGACGTGGTAGCAGTTTTCGTCTGGGATGTTTTTTTTCATGACGGGGCTCCTTTACCCAAAATCGTCGTAAATCCGACATTTTTTTTGTATGATTCTCGTTGCATACCTAGGTCATGGGATTTTTCATCCGCGATAAAGCAGGTTTATTTTTCATCCGGGGGATCAAATCGGTTTTTGGGTTAGGAAGGGCATGCCTTTTACCCTCCTAAAGCGAGGAACCTCAGAGAAGAAAGTGGTGCACCTCTATCGTAACACGGCATCACACGTTTACGAAAGCTTAACATCGCAACGGAACAGCTGATCACGCGCGCGAGCGATCCCGACCCACTGCAAACTCCCGCCAAAAAGTGACTTCCCTAACGTAACTCAAGTCTCTGTGGAGAATGTTTTGCTCGAAAAACGCCGGAGGGGGGAGTGTGTATTATCTTGCGCTATGACTCCAAACATATTTCGTGGAGATATTTCCAAAGATGTGCATAGCTCGGGGTTGTTAGCTGCTTGCGCTCTGTCTCTGTGGTCGAGACCAATAGGTGCCAACATCGTGCGAAAAGAGGGGTGTGTGTTCTCTCGCAGGGGCTGGCTTTGGAAAGATTTTGTCGATACGTTTCAATAGACGCGTGCTATAGCTCGGTGTCGTTTTTGTGACCTCCACGGCACCGAGAGCAATTGCCTTGAAAACATCTTCGATGGGGACCGGTGTGTTATCTTGCGTGTTTGGCATCGAAATATGTGCTGTCAACATATGTTTTACGTGTGTTTCTGTGTACATTCGCGCGTTTCTATATTTGCAAATATATAGTCAAGACATTTGCACCGAAGCTGTGCATAGTCCGGCCTTCTTATTTGTATAGTACACTTTCCCCGTTACCTTTTTTTTATCTTCGAACACCTCTCCGATGGTGTGTATGATCTTGCCCTTGTTTGGTGTCGGAAAATTGTTCCCAAGATACTTCCATGCACCACCAAGGCTACGGTAGGTACTAGGGGGGATGCTACGACGGTGTAATGATCATGTTATGATGATGTTATGATGATGTTATGATGATGTTATCATGATGTTATCATTATGTTATGATGATACGATGATGTTATGACATACCCCCATTGTCAATACCGGGTTTAAGCCACTCGCACGAGTGACTCTGTTATCTCACGGACACAATACCCTGATCACGGTTTTGGCGCAGCGTAGCTCACCATGTCCTTGCGGGTTCATGTCGCAAGGCCAAAACCAGTGCCAAGGCTTAAGAGACTGGGATGGAACAGGGCGGTCACTCGCGCGGGTGACCCCCTCGCGCGAGTGACCCCGAGAAACTACAAAACAAATTTCCCCAAACGTGATCCCCTTACCATATAGACTCGGTTCATGGAAGAAGATGTGGATGGCCCGGCGCTGTGGATATTTGATTCCTTCAAAATCTATCTAATCAATGGGGTTGGTTATCTTGCCCTTGGTCGGCTTCGGAAATTTGTTGGCGAGTTATTTCCCTAGGAGATGTGTGCATGGCCCGGATTTTTTTGTTTGTGCGCTCTCTTCGCTTCACTTTTTTTTTTTGTCTATTTTCGAGAAAATCGTTCGCGGGGGGGGTGTGGTATATCTTGCGTGGTGGTCTTTTGCAACACCTTATTATCGATATATTTCCATGGATATCTGATGCATAGCTCTCGGCGTTAGACGGTTGTTCACACTGCCGTCCCCGTTGCCGAGCAAGCGTTTTTCGCGACTACTGGACATCAGAGGGTGGGTGTGTTATCTTGGGTGGGTGTATTATCTTGCGTGTTGGCCTTGGAAATATCTCGTCCATAGACGGACGCACAGCTTTTGGCTTTTGCACCACCACCCTTCTCGCGGTTGTCGGGAAAATATTCCTCAAAAATGGTTGTCTCGTGCGTTCTACGAAACAGTACTGTCTTGCTCTTCTTCCAGAAATTCGTCGACTGCTAGAGCAAAACAAGTCGCGTAGCGGAACGTTGCGCAAAAAAACAAACAACACTCGAATGTACTACGAGTACTATTATGGTATGCTCAGGTTGGGAAGGGAAAATGGTATTCTGGCTTTATTCCGATAGGGTGGCGGGAGTGGGTTCGTTCCCTTTTTATGTCTGGCCTCGTCCGGTGTACTCCGGAGTTCGCTTCAGCAGAAATATAGAGACCGAACAACTTCAAAGGGTATTTTATAATGAAGCAAGGGCATATACCAGGTCCCAAGTATAGGACAATGGTTTTCAAATTAGATATGATGCGCTTGCGTGGTATATATCTACTCGGAATTTGTTAATTGCACCCTGGAACACCTTAGCCCGGCCACCTTTCGTCGGATCCCGAATCAAAGGCACTCGCAGGGATATTCAGCGCAACACAAGCCACATTATTCTATTCGTACAACACTGCACAATAATAGTACCTCGAATATTTCACGTTCATTTAGAAAATGTGCCCTTATTTGCTTGTGCTTCCTTGTTCCGATAAGGTTTTTGTGAGTGACTTTCACGCTGAACAATTTCAGAGGACAAATAATGAAGACTGATGCTACGATAGCCCCCCCCCCCCAACGCCAGCGATTTTCATTAACGAACGTTTCATGGCTGGTCGATGCAAGGAAGGATGCTATTGAGAAAACTTTATCCATATATTTTCTTGTGTGCAAAGATCTAACGATCAACGACGTCGGGGAGGGTGTCGAGGGACACCGTATTCCATGAGATAGCACTGGTATCATGGGAGCTGGTTTTGAAACCGGCGATATCGTTAATGAAAAGTTGGGGGGGCTGCCGTAGATCGACTCTGAAATGCTACTGAAACAACAACACACGAAGATATAGTATATGCTTTGCAAGTACACTAGTTACACAAATTTACTACGAGTAAGCAATGGCATAATATGATAGGGACGATATTCACCCACGAGTTACATAAGGGAAAATGTGTGGCAATAGTGCACACGAATCTTGTACGCGGTTGGCGGTGCTGCGGCCGTCAAAATCCAGCGTACAGGACATTATGTAGGACTGAAGCGTCTACATCAGAACTGCTGAAAGGCCGGCTTTGCTGCGGGTGGAGCTGGGATAACAGCATCATCAGTGCAGCCAGGTCCGACGCCTGGGGCTTAGACAAGAAGTGGCAGCTCGCTCGCCTAAGTCGACGCCTTTTTCAACGCGTTCATGGTTAGGAGCTGTTAGCTTTTTCTTCTCCTCTGTGCGCTTTGTGTGTCGAACGACCTGAAACTATGACCTACAACATGATCACGAACACGAGCACGTACAGCACAAACTGACGAAAACACACTAGTGATACACCACACGGACACACCGTCACACACAGTACACTCGCAAATTCTGTTTCTTGTTGCAAACACATATAAACGTCACCCCGCGACGAATGTTGGCAATATGGGATTCGCGTTTTGGTCCATGCGTCCCCAGCCCCCCTCCTCTGCGCACGTGAAGATTGTAGTAAAAGAGGATTTCTCTCCGAAAAAGAAAGTCTCAATGGCGGTTCGCCCCTTAGAGCTTTCTCGCTCTTCATCGCTCTGAGTGATTCGTTAGTACGTGCCTATGCTTTTGTTCCAAGGACACAGCGTGGAGGAGTCGATCGCAGAACGTCATCGTCCTCGATAGTCACCCCCATCGAGTTGCGAGGACCTCCACTGTTTATTCACGTTGCCTGTAACAAGTCAAACTGGTGCATCCAGACGACTTGAGTCGGTCGAGCAACGACACAATTTTTTCAGCGATGGGAGTACTAGGCAATCGCCGAAATTCCATCGTTGCACTGACGCTCACATAAATCGGGCTAAGTGGGGTGTTGCAAAAACGGGGAGTTGGGGAAAATTGGAAGGTCGGATAGATGGAAGGCGTACGCTGGTACAATGGCACCCGTTTCGCAGGGATGATTGGTATGCGTCGGACAGGGGGGGGGGGGGTTGGGGGGGGGAGGAAGATGATATGATGCGCGACGACTGTCCAGGCCAGTGTCATAAGGTGGTTCTGTCTGTGTGGGCAGGGAGTAATCTGTGATGAGAACCTCCAGATGCAGCATAGTGCGGCGGGGAGGATAACGTATTTTCAGCATCTGTGGCAACGGGTGATTCCTTCAACGCGGGTTCACTGCAGAGAGAAGGGGACCGAAAGCTCTCTCTGCTTAACATGACCAAAGAATCGCAGTCGCCTGTTGTAGTGGAGTACCCCCCGTAGACGGGTAGTCTATAGGTTCGACATGAAACCATGCCATTTCTTGGGTGAAACCACTTGATAGTAGCTGTCACATTCACGTCAATGCCCTCCTAGATGGGCGATAATGTAGGTGACGGTGATGTTTCGGGCAGGAAACCAACAATATTTCACTGCTCTGCCCTGATTGCTCTACCTGTCCTGTTCTGTTCTGTTCTTTCTCGCTCTTTTAACATTCTTTATAGAGTATCTAAGTAAACATTTGCGCCAAGATAGCGAGCCACGAGGGGAGATGAATAAAATCATCGGAGCAATGAGGAAAACGTTTCCCAACACCGACAACCCTGCGTCCCCCTCGAGGTACCTTGACAATCGTTATGGTCGTGCCAGCCTCGCGAAAAAAATGTTTCTCGCCTCTACTACGGTAACGGATGAAACGTTTCGTCATTCACATATTGCATTCGACCAAGGGAGGTTATCGTGTCTGCCCCCCAGGTTGGAGTACTGCTCCAGGTGACTCTGATGCACCGTGAGCAAGGAATGTTTGCATAACTTGCTGGTGTAGAGCGTCAAATAACGAACCAACCTCCTTGCACTGAGGCTGCAAAACCCACTGCTATCTGTCGCATGGATTGATAGATTCTGCAGACAGACCCAGAACACGTTTACCTTTAATGTAACCCGAACCGACCAAAACAACAAGGCAATCGTGCCAACACGGAACACAGTTCACCTAATTATGCCAACTATGTCAGACTAGACCGAAACAACAAAACTACACATGTGACTCCAATATCAGACCAGAACGAAACTATCAAAGTTTACAGTTTACTACCTGTTGGCCTTTAGCGTGATTTACTCCAAGCTACCTTCAATCCACTCACCTGCGTAAGCAGGACTAGCTTCCCTCCCTCCCCTCTGTGTATCAACGAGTTCATTCACCAACTTCAATCCTACCACCGACACCGCAGTACACACCCATGAACCAGACGCACAAAACATATCGAACGCGCAACAATTATATCGTTTTATGTCACATTTTTCTCCACCCCTTTACGTGCATAATCAAGACAAGCCCCCCCCCCCCCCCCCTCCCCTCCCTGTCCAAACACACACCAACAAATGTACTCGTGTCACGTACTCCAATATAAGCATCGATCTCAGAGCATGCAGATATGAATATGATGCGTAAAACAAGCGTCGAACGCGTACATCGAACGCGGGCGAAGCCCCGCTCCCCGTGTTTGTTCGAGCTCGCAACCACGATTACACTCACCACCAACTCCAATACAAGCACCGGCTACACAATACAAGTACATGGACCGGGTACCCCTAACGTGAGTCGAGCGTGCAACAACGTCCGCGCTCTTGCCGTTCCTTATCCTGTGAAAGAAGGCCAAAGCCCCCCCTCCCTGCCCAAACACGCACTAGCGACAATGTCCACCACCCGCTGCATAATAGGCATATAACACGCAGTAAGAGGACACAAACAGGACGCACCAAACGTGCATCGAACGTATTATAAATGAACCAAACACAAAGCACAAAATTCATGTACAGACAAACCACAGCACATACACCGAAGTTTAATCTGTAAACTACAACAGACGTGGAATATTTGACATCGGGTTGGTCGCAGAAGAACGAAAGCGACGCTGACCAACGCGAAACCCGAATACTTGTTGACCCCACAACCTGCTAAACCTGGACCCTTAGAGAAAAGGAAATACAGTGAACACGTCCTCCAAAAGCTGCAACCATAAATTGAGAAGCAGACGAGCGTTCAACCTCGCTTTTCGACGGGTTGCCGGGCCTGGCTGTGGGAACGTATACGGCTTTACAACCACGCGCGGTTCGTACCGCCGTCATCAACAGTCCTGCCGTTGTACGGGTCTTGCACATGGCCTACTCTCCGCGCGTGACCTGCCAGGGGCATTCAAGCCATTACTGTAACATAGCCACTTGTAAGCGAGACGCTACAGGATGCGCCAGCGACGAACACGTGCGCCATTTGTTTGCCTCCAACCGAAGAGAAGACAATGTTCCGTGTTTTTGTCTTAATACTACACAGCTTCTGCCCAGCGAGGCCTAAAACAGAGGGGGGGACAGAACAAACAAAAGGGTCACAGAAAAAAATCCTCGCCATCTCTAAAAAAAAGACTCTCAGAAACACCATTTCGAGTTTATAGTAGAGTCGTGCAGTTCGACGCGCGTGTCCCAGGTTTGGGAGGAACAGCAAAAATTCCAGTTCTCTCCCCAGATTCGAGACAACTGCATTTTGTACATGCCGCCGAAACCAACAGCTATTCAGGTATACAGCAGCAGGTGCACCCATCCACGCACAAAGCACCAAGCCGTCCGTTTGAGCAAGCCTTGATCAAATTTTCTTGTCTAGAAAACGAGCTAAAACCAGGAGCACCTTCCAACAAAACCCACAGATACCCAGGTATACAGACCCATTCATGCAAAAAACGTGAATCCACAATTCCGAGTAACCAATTGGCGCCAACACGAAAGACAGACACACCACGTCACAATTTGTAGCCAGAATCCTCTTGATCGAAAGCGTGGCCGACCGCGGAGGGAGTATCGGGCATCAAGGATTACCTCGCACGGAAACAATAGTTGAACCCTACCCCCCCCCCCGCCCCCCAACGAGCACACCCCCCGAATATTTTCATAACTTGTGCAACCGATCACCCCCCCTCCCCCTCCCCCTACTCCTGCCGTCCGACATCAACAGAAACACTTTGTAGCCAGCATCCTCTTGATCGAAAGCGTGGCCGACCGCGGAGTATCGGGCATCAAAGATTATCTCGCACGGAAACAATAGTTGAACCCTCCCCCCCCCCCCAACGAGCACACCCCCCGATTTATTTTTTCAACTAGTGCAACCGATCACCCCCCCCCCCCCCCCCCCCCCTATTCCTGCCGTCCAACATCAACAGAAACACGCAAGACGCACAATCACGCCCCTCTCTCTGCCACCCAACAACTCTTAACTCTAGCCTGGCGCAAACGACGACCGTTCCTACAGTCACGTTTTCTTAAATAGGAAGCTCATAACCATTCCAGTAAAACCACACTACAAGCAGACAGTTCAGGAATGCAGGGTTAGCGTACATATATAAAAAACTCAACTTCAGGAGACGAATGTATCCCACGTGCGCGAAGGACGAACAGAGCACGTGGTGTTTGTGTGGAGTAAACACTACTGTCCCAATCGAGTAATATCCACGTACATCGAGACCAGTCGGTTTGACATAGAAGGCTGTTACGTATAAGCTTATCTGCCGACGCCCTGCGCTGCCTATAGAACGCGGCTTGTCGGCCAATCACCCCCTTTACTGCGCTACGATCTTAATCAACGTCTCCGCGGTGGAAGGGGAGCCGCAGTACCCCGCTCCAAGGCTGGGTCTGTCCTGGATTCCCACACTCAAAACCCCCTACAAACCACTCTCACTACAAATCTGAGTAACCGAACCGAAATCTTGCCTAGAATAACTTCGACTAACAACCAGGGCGGTGCTAGGTGCTGTGGTGCCTATACGTCTTTACGCGAAGGGCATCGGCAACTAAGCTTGACGATCCAGAGCGAGGGAACAGCAAAAACGACAATGTTTCGTCTGCCCTGCTCGTGCGCGTTGGGGGCTTTCCCAGCACTGGGAAGCCACCGTGGTTCCAACGGACACTAAACCCCTCGGTACAAGCTTCCCTTCGGATGTCTCGGTGTGCTTCTACGTATAGAAAGCACCTCTTCGGTCAATGACATTCTCCGCCGTACTACCTTCACTATCATCATCCGTGGTAGACGGAGAGCTGCAGTAATCAGGCCCAAGATCAGGCCTGTCCCGGATTCCCACACTCAAAACCGTGAAATCACTCTCTGAACCAATTTGAGTGATCGAACTGAATTCCTCTCCAGGAAACCCACCGCCTCCCGGGCGTATACGAACTGCCCCCCCGTGAACGCCAGCAAGCCTACTGCTTAGATCGGAGAAATCTAGCTCCGTAAAAGCGTCCTCTTGTTCAGTCCTACCATCAGTCCCAGAGACAGTGTGCTCCGCCTCAGCCCCCTTACCTCCAAAGGGGGTGTGCGCGGGCGAGTCTCCCGTTCCAACGCGTCCCGCCCGATGGACGCCGCTGAGGTTGCTACCACCACTGAGACGACTACCAACGTCTGAAAAATCGGGTTCCGTAAACGTGTACTCTTGGTTTACCTGCTTCTGCTTATTCCCAGCCGTGGGAGAGTTAGCCGCCGAGGCCTCGACGGGGTCAGGGGTTAGTTCCCTTCCGTCGAACGCTGCCAGTCCAGGAAAGGGTTCGGCGATGGCGTCGTCGTCGAAGTCACCGCTGCCCACACCGCCCCGGTGACCGTCTTCCTCGGGATCGCTTGATGGTGGGCTGTAACACATACCATCGGGGTCCGCGTCGTTTGAGGGAACGAAGTAACGCTTGATTGAGGTAACAGATACGCCCCTTCCTCCCCCTCCTCGTCCACCTCCTCCTTCTGCTCTTACAACACCAAAAAGTAGGCTGTCGTTGCTGTCTGCTGAGTGAGAGCTACCGAATCGGTCAGGCTCATCACCAGGTGCAAAGGAATGTTTGCCTGAAGTGCCAGAAGACATTCCTGTTCCCCCAAGTCCTCCTTCCCTTTCCCGTCCAACATTTCCAGCAGAACAATAGCGTTTGGTTGAAGAACCATACGCGCGACCTCCTCCAGCAGCAACGGCGACTTCCCTGCCTTCTACTGCGTGGTAGCTTCCGGTTGGGTCATGCTCGCTGTCGGGAACAAAGTGACGCTTAGCTGAAACACCACCAGGCAAGGATCCTCCTCCTGCAACACCAACAAAAACCCTATCGTTACCTCCTACTGATTGATACATACCGCAATGGTCAGGCTCTTTGCCGGACACGAAGTGCTTGGCTGATATACCAGAAGCCTCGTCTCCCTCCCCTTCCCCCCCACCGCCTCCGACTCCTACAGAACTCCCGCTGCTGCCATGTACAGCGTGATAACTACCAATTCGGCCAGGATTATCGCCTGGGGCGGAGAAACGCTTGACTAAGGCAACCGGAAACGAGCCCCTTCCGCCGCGGACGCCGCCTCCACCTCTTCCCGCTCCTCCGTCCCCGCCCCCTCCCTCTCTATCAACAAAACTATCACTGCCGATGCCACCGTCTATCGGGTGGGAGATATATTTTTCCAGGTCGGCATCTTCCTCCTCCACTGATGCGCTCTCTTGAGAGTCTCCTCTTCGCCAAATCTCAATAGACGGTCCCAGAGAAGTCACCGTGGAGGATAGCGTGTTGCTCGTGGACAATTTCGGCCTGCCTATACTTGCAACAGGCGACATCAATGGAGGGGGTATCGATGCAGTGCGAGATCCGGGGGTGTACGCTATCGGGGACAGCAGCCTCGCAGGACCAGTACCCGGTTGACGTTCCTTCCGGTCCACTTGTACAATACTGCTCGCGGATGGATAGTGCAGCCCGTTCAGTCCAACAGCACTGCTTGCTGATGGGTAGCGCAGCCCGTCCCGTTCAGCAGAAGCGGAAGTAGCGTTAGCAGGAGAAACAAAAGCAGGATAATAACGAGGGGGAGGAGGAGGATGAT
Source organism: Undaria pinnatifida (assembly GCA_012845835.1). Taxonomy (NCBI): domain Eukaryota; class Phaeophyceae; order Laminariales; family Alariaceae; genus Undaria; species Undaria pinnatifida. Next base: position 11,429,850 of record JABAKD010000007.1, read on the forward strand.
AAATAGGACGCGGCGACGATATCGCCGCCATATCTCCGTCGACGACACTGCTCGTTGATGGATAGCGCAGCCCGTCCAGTGGAAGAGGGTGATAAGCGGGAGAGACAAAGGTAGGATGTTGATGAGGAGGACGTGGAGGAGAAATATGAGGTACTAACGCTGTCGTCTCATCGGGGTCGGGCATATCGAGTTTCAGGGCCTTCATCTCTTTCTTGATAGCCGCTGAGAAATCGCCTCCGGATGTCGTACTATGCCAGCCCGCTCCCTCTCCATCCCACACCTTCTCCTCGTCCTCCTCCATTTTCTCGTCCTCCTCTTCCTTCTCGTCCCCATTTCTCTGATGCTCGTATCTCTGGCTAGCCCTTACGGCCGCGGCAAAGTCCTTGTCACCATTAGTTTCCCCGAACGATTCACGAACAGAAGGCTCATTGAGGCCATCGTTGCCGCTCGAGAGGTGAGCGTTGCCGCCGTACAGACCGGCGTAGGTTCCTCGCTCGACGGCATCCCTCTCGCCCGCCCCAGCGGCGGGCAAGAGGTGGCTCGCGATAGACGAGGACGACGACAAAACGTCCATCTTTTCCTCTGTCTGCTGCCCAAACCCGTCCACGCCGCTGCTGCCGAAGATAGGCCGCGGCAACTGTGGCAACGGTGGTGGTGGTGGAGTTGCGTGAAACATGCGAGAATAGCCGACGTTGTTGCCGCTGCCGCCACCGCCACCACCACCACCGCCGCCAACGCTACCAACACTGCCCACGTGAACAGTATCCAAAACCCTCCGCCTGGAGGCCGAGCGTTCTAGCACGCTCTTGACCCCGGGTGAAACGGAGAAGGAAATTTCCTTGTCGTTTATGTCGTAAACGTTGTATTGGTCGAGGTCGGCCGGCAGAGCATCGGTGACGTAGACCCCCTTGTCCGCCGCGATCCCGAGCCCGTTGGCAAGCAAGAACCCCTCCGAGCTCCGCGCACCCTGTGGATTACCAAGCCGGAAAAGTGAAAAATCAAGGGACCAAGGCTACGGTAGGGGGGGTACCCCCTTTTTCACCGGTGTGTTTAAGCCACTCGCACGAGTAGCTCTGTACCCTACGGATGAAGATGGTTTAGGCACTTGGTTTGGCGCAGCTTAGATCACCTTTGCATTGCGGATTGATTTCGTCAATGTAAAACATAAAGAAAACGTAAGATTGCATAGGAACAAAGGGGTTACTCGCGCGAGTGACCCCTAGCCACTGAAATAAAAGCCCAAAAGGGGACCCCCCTACCGTAGCCTGGGTCAAGGACGGTGATAACCTAGGCCCCTGTCATCGACCAGTGCTGAATCTCTCCGGCGGATAACTTGAACAGTCCGGGTAAAAAGGTGAGATAGTCACCGTAAAACGACAATATCACGGTCGTGGCTGCATACCCACACCTGAAATACAACGGCCGACGTATGGTACATGACCATATGGCAACGCCGGAGACTTAAAAAATACGATACCCGTGGTAAGGGAACGGGTGAGGAACAAACAAAACTGAAAAAGGGCTAATTCGCGGTAAACTGTACTTTAAATGCGAGTTTTACTACTCCGGAAACAGTACTAGCAAGACAAAATAATGTTTACAGCGTCAGTCGTGATAGATCCATCCAAACCGCTAGACCACGGAATGGTGTTTGATGGGCTGGCTCCAAAGACGCAAGCCATCGCAGAGGTGCACCGTGTTTTCCTCTAATGCTCCTCGCTAGAGGAGCTCTACGTACCCCAAACCAAAAGCTGATCCGGAGAAGCGAAACGGTTCTACCCGATAGCAACTACTCCCCATGGCCTAAGCGTACTACCATAATAGTAGGTGTGCAACGAAAAATGCCGAAAAAAAAAAGGAAAACCAACGATCTTGGGTTAAGAAGACATATCACGCGGGAAACATTTCAGCCTTTATGTGCTCTGTCTATCATAGTACGCGTAAAAGAAAGTAAGGACTCGTACGGGATTTGGACTGTCGCCTTCGAAAATCTACAGGTTCATAACATGACGCGTGATAATTATTCCGCGGTTCCATTTTTTGCTCCGTCGCAGCGTACGTGGATTCGAAATTAAAGTATAACACCTGCACACGACAACACAGTAATATGTCGTTTGTATTATTTCGTATGTGGTTCCGTTGGTTTGCCCCTGTTGATTTCTACGTTTCCCTGACGCCCTAAATCCCGCCCCTCCTTCCCCCTGGTGCCAAGGTGATGTAACGGTTTTACATTCATGGACGACAGCGCGGTGACAATACTTGGCAGGAGGAAACGAACAGGCCCGTTTACCATGCCGTATTGCAAGCACATGTTTCCGGCAAAGCCAACCACAAGAAAACCCACCGACGTATCAACAAAGTTGCGGCCCCGTCAGGTCAGGGCGTGCTCACAGGTGTCCGACGATGATCCCGCCCAGCAGGCTGCTGCCCTTCGCCGCGCTTCAACAAGAAATCCAGTGCCGTGGGGTGCTTTCGGAGGAAGGCATCGAGACAGCACAGCCCCACAATGATCATGACCAGGCCGATCGTGACGATAACCAGCAGCAAGCCTTGGTCCACGACTATTCTGTTGGATGATCCGCCTAATCGGCGACGGCTAGGTTTGCCTCTACCAACGCGGAGGCGTGTTAAGGCGTCGTCATGTTTGGGCTCCACATGCGAAATGTAGGAGACGCTGTTGAATTTGGCAGTGTCAACTATCATTGCGGAGATAGCTTCGTCGCATCCCGTACCGCAAGCTTTGTCGAAAACAACCTCGAGACGTGTTTGAGCCCCAACGACCTGCACGTAGACGGTAGGCACGTGCGGAAGTGCGGTGATCATCACGGGGAGAAAAAGCTGATGTGCTGTGTGAAGACATGCATGGCATTTCGAGTGGACAGAGTGCACAAACCTCCGAATTTTCTACCTTTATCGCAGAACTCGTGAACTGCCATATCTCAATAGTGCTGCAGACGCTATCATCGGGCACGTCAGTCCCATAATGGTGGCAGGTGCTACTCCTGCGGCAGCACGACTCTAACCAAACCCTCACCTTAGACGACACTCGTTCTATACAAGCCGGAGCGGCTGCGGCGGTGATGGACTGCCCCTCGGCAATATTTTCGTTCTCCGAGCTGTCGGCGCTAAACTCGCAGCGTCTCATCTATGTCGGAAAATAGGGCAGTAGGGTGGCATACGCCGCACAAATGCCAGGACGATCGAGGTGACGATGTCGATTGTCGCATCTCGAGATCAGCAGAAACGAAGAACGCGTGCTTCTCTTGACCAAACCCCAATGTTCATGGTTTTTATAAAGAACATCCTCAACACCATATCCCTACCGCATGGGTGTGCATACTAACTTCTAGAGCTTCGCACGGGCGGAGTGTATGCCCCACCCGGAAACTGGCTCTATTCTATGTGAAAACGTGCACGTGTACATCGATGACTAGTCCCAGCTCCTAGATGTCAAACGAAAAACAAAGAAGGGAAACAAGAATATTTTTTCCCGACGATGTTGGGCTATGTAGCCCTCTGTCATTAAAAAACAAGATACATAACGTGCTACGCCTGCCGTAGTGCTCATTCAAACCCCGGTCGACCGCAGTAGTAGTGGTGACTCGTGATGCGACGGATAGCATTGTTTAGCCAAATTAGTCTGTCAATGACAGGGCTCCTTAGCCTGTTTGCGTCGGAATGCGAAGTGCTTCCTTTTCAAGACACGATTTGTTTTTCGTACGCCTAGGCCACGTTTTGGTTCATCGAGCTGAACTTTCACTTCTATTCTCTCGAAACAAATTTTCGGCTGGAGTATAGAAACCCTCAAGAAGGAAGCAATTGGCGCACATCTGGCGTAGCTTGCATATACCGTATGTGTATCACACTACGAGTAAACGAGAAGCATTCCACGAAAGGGGTAACGCCTGTATTTTCCCCGGCGTTCCCTGCTTGGAGGACGGTGTGTACCTCTCCCCCAAGACAACCACTCTGGGCAAAACCTAAAGGGGAAAGTGAATCCAGATGAACAAGCGCATGGTGGCATATATTGGACAATCTTCGAAAATACGAATCGTATCCGGGCGACGTTGGTGACACTATAGTTCACCACGAGAAGAGCCCCCCCCCCCCTGCCCCCCCACCGCGAGTCACAATTTGTTTGACGTTATAACCTCTTTAGCGCAGCGTCAACCGCGTGTTTTTAGCATAAATTTCTTCCGGACTTACTCGTTGGTCATTGACTTTCAGTACATTATTGATAACCTCGAATGTTAAGCGTACAGCGCCGCAATACGCGCACAGTAGCACGTGGCGTGGTGGGTTGTGTCGCACCCCTCACCTCTAAGCGGTTGGCATCATCTCTGAAGCCTGAAGGCGTGAAAGACACCGCTGCTCGGTCTCGACCCACGCCCCAAAATGTCGTGTCGGTGACGGCCAGATCTCCGCCGTCGACGGCCACCGCGGCACACTCGGCCAGACCACCATTTTTCCACTCGAAGCTTGAAGCTTCGATAACCACAGGTCGTTGTACGGCGCTGGCCGGGTTACGATAGCTTGTTACAGCCCCCCCGTCCGATCCCTGCAAAGCGTGGTTTGTTTTGATAAAACAACGATCGATGTCGTCGCGAGCAGATACATCGATTGGCTGCACGCTTGCCCTTCGGAAGACAGCGGTCGAGGTTCTCACGGCGAAATTAACGCTAGCGTGTTTGGTCTAAGGAGGCCTCGATGGGACAAGACCGTCGGCTGATGTACTTGGGTTGTTAGCAGTATTATAGTTAGTAGTGTAGTATAGTCTAGACCTTTAGTTAGAAGTATAGTCTAGACTACCAGTATACCTGTATTATTAATAGTACACTTAGTGGTATGGTACACAACGCACGTTGCTTTGTGCTGCTGCTGAGCGCTGTGTTAACTGTTGTTAAAAAGTTGTTGTAACTTTTTGTTGTTCTTAGTGTGTCGACTAGGTGTGTGAAAGTGTTGCCTGCAACGCCTGTTGGTCAAACGTTAGACACACGTACTACTGAGCACAGAGTAGGCCTCCTCTATCAGATGCCTATATTTTGTACGTACATGTATCTCCTATTGCGCACACAAGATTGCCGGGCTATTGACAAGCGGCGTCTCCGATTCCAAAAGCGTCGTTGCCGATGTAGTGTTATCCAGGACAACCCAGGACACTTACCGAGCTTAAGAGAGGTATTTGCCAAATCTCACTTTTGAACCCTTTCGAGTTCCCTGAAGCGATTGTTAACGCAATTTCCGTCGGGATGTCATTCAATTTTCGGAAAAAAAATGTATATTACGTTGTAGTTGTAGGCCATGGGATTGTTTGTCGGATGGCACGTGCTACAATATAGGCATCGCTTTTTGTCTGAGATGTTTTCTGAATAACGGGACTCCTTAGCCCCAAATCGTCGGAAATACGAGGTGATTCGTTTTGCATGATTCTCGAGGTATACCTAGGCCATGGAATGCTTCATCCGGTAGCGTTTTCAGTTTTTTTTCCAAGTCAGTTTTGGGGTTGAGAAGGACATGTTATACGCTCCTAAACTGAGGAAACCTCAAAAGAAAGATGGTGCACCTCTATCGTAGCACGATCGGAATAGAACTTATAACATCATCCGCATCAGCTTTTTGGGGGAGAAGCGGAACTTCTCAAGTGGGATGGATGCCTATTGAAAATAAACGGCCCACCTCGCCCGTACCATGCTTCGCCTGTGTACGCTTAACCTTACGCGCTCTCACCTCCGAGCAGGGACCGCCGACCACAACAGTGCAGCCCCGGATGATCGCCCCGTAGCATGACAAAGCGCTCCCGCTCCCCTGTAACGCCCTCGAACCTAGCGAGAACGTGCTGTCCGTCACCGATAGTTTGGCGCCCGGCCCAGAAACAACCGCTCGAGCACGAGGGGTGCCGTAGTTAGCGTTCCCCGTATACAGTCCGCCACGTTTGGTATATTCACTCCTGTGAAACGGCCCACTACTATGTATGGTCCTATTAGGGTTTAGAGGGCCGCCACCACCACCACCACCATCACCACCACCACCATCACCACCGTTATTGACACGTATACTCCTATTGACCGGCTCTCTCCTGTTTACAGGCGTACTACTATTGACGGAAACGTCACTGCTATGGAAAACATCAGCAGCAGCTCCGCCAGTAGGTTCGTCTTCGTCGCCTTGGTCGAAGAAAAGTGAACTTATGATCTCGATTGTTTCGGTACCCTCGGCGTGGATGACCGCTCCCGCCCCGAACCGCGAGGCAACGCCAAAGGTGGAATTTGTGACGAGGATGCTGCCGTTGCTAGAGTTCGAATGGACCTGCGCATTAAAAAACAAAATCGGTTGCACAACATGCATGATGTCAAACCACGATACACTGCTGTGCTTCGTCATTGTTGGAGTTTCGGGAATCGGTCAACGCACACATTTAAAGCTACCAAGACCCAAAGTACAATAATACACTTTGTGATCAGTGTGCGAGTTTCAAAATTCGACCAACGCATACAAATAGTCGATAGTTACAAAATTCAAATGGTTCTATCTTGTGTCGCCATTGTGCCAGTATTTAAAACCGACCAGCCCATACAAGCTGACCACAACTGCACCCCGTGTGCAAGCCTCCTGAGTTACAGCGTGTTTTACAGTAGTAGTACTGTAACGTCAGCGCAAAATAATAACCTTGCGCGCGGTTCGCCACAAAGACGCGTGCTACGATGATGCTAGCGCTTCTTGGCAGTTTTAATTTCGATTGACGGGTCTCAACAGTTTCGATTTTGACTGACGGGGCTCAGTAATCCAAAAATTCGTCGGAATGTCAATATTTTTTGTCAACTTGGTACTATATTTGGTATACCTAGGCCATGGGATTGTTGATAACAAAATTACCGGATATTCTCAAAATTAGCTTTTCGTGAATGTAGAGAGCTTTTTTAAAAGAAGATTCCCATACGACAATTAATGGTGGTGCCACTCTATAGTATGTTTAGATGCTGGACGGAAAGTTATTCGATTCGTTTTCGAGCGGCATCTATAGACTACGCTACATACAGTGTCTGAGGCGGAAACAACAATAACATACTCGAAAAGCTATTGTATCGATGTCTTCTTTCCCAAACGTGACCGCTGTAGAATAGCAACCTTCGTTTCGGGGACGTTTTTTCCTAGGAACTGGCGCACAATGTATTTGGAAGCTATGGCGAGCAAACAATTCTGGTATCGGACGGCCGTGTACAAAGATACCGGTATGTACATATGACATCCTCGCCCTAACCGTGGGGCGCCCGCTGTAGGCGCCATTCTGCAGCGCAACTTTAGTGGTGCCGGTTGCCCGCTACAGTGCCGATGAAATCGCTCGGCACACGTGGGAAAATCCAGTATACTGTTACAGCAGTAGTCGTGTCTGTATCCGGCGTGGTACCGGTTGCCTCTATAGTGCCAGGTGTTATTAGACCTATCACATGCCGGCAATATAGAGGGAGTGCTAGAGCTAGCTCAATATCTCACCCGAAAAATGACTTGGAAGGCATTCATTCTCGCGAACCCGACCAAGCTTCTATGCCTTAGTCCTACACAAAAAAACTAAGATACTCGTGAAAATACTTGACTTTGGGTTGCGAAAACAACTGAGTTAAATCGACACACGACGCATATGAAAATACGTGGAAGTGTGGTGAGCTTAAGCTTTAGTTTTCCCCATCGGCCGGAGGATAAAAAAGAAAAATAATCTAATGAATAACCGGTAGTTCCTTACGTGAGGAGCTCAATCGGACAGAAACATTATTATTAGTCAATCCAACAACTGTAACCCCTACCGCACTATAGAGGGATGGCTCCCCTCAAAAGACGCGGGCATCAATAAAAGAGGAAGTACTGCCGATGTTTGCAGACCAACCACATGCTAGGACTATGAAGGGACCAGGGATACAATATTGGACGCGTGCAACAACAGTAGAAGAAGTACTGCCGATGTTTGAAGACCAGCCACATGCCGGCACTGTAAAGGGACCAGTATACTGTACTAGTAGAAGACGCGTTCAACGATAGGTAGATAGGCAAAACTTTAGCAAACTATTGGCCATTTAATTTCGTGTTGTGTTTCGACGTATGACGCGCGGTTCTTAACGCAAGCTAGTCGGAACGTAAATTGTTCTTTGTTTTGCAACACTACAAGTTTGTTTTAGAGTACATTCCTAGACCATCAGATCTGGGGGAGGTTTTTATCGGAAATGGGCTTTAATTTTGCTCAAAATAGTTTTTTCGGCGTTTGAGTGAGCTTTTTTTCCAGTCAGTGAGTGAGTCCCAGAAAACAATCCCGGTGTGCGTGATGTTCGGACGAGTCCTACAATAATGGAGGTACGTAGCAATTTTCGTCTGAAATATTTTCTGAAGGACGGGGCTCCTTATCCAAAGCCACTGTTCTTGCGTGATTCTCGTTGTGTACCTAGGCCATGGGGATGTTTCATCCGGTCCGCAGTTTTATGTTTTTGCTCAGTCAGTTTTTTTTGGGAGAATTGGTCTTAAGCTCTCAAATTGAGGAACTTCAGAAAAAAAGTGGTGCACCCTCTATCGGTAGCCGAGATAGCACCTGTCAGTACGCCGGCACAGAGAACATAGCCCGTTCGTGACTTGACGGAGGAACATCGCCCGAGAACAACGACCAATACTCCTACTTAAAACACCATTTTTTAGTTGCGATGTTTGCCCGTGAATTGCCTCTTTTATTGTGTACCATCGACCATGAAACATTATAAAAAATTAATGTACACTCCAACTGTGAGATCGAATATTTTGTCGAAACTCATCCTAGCAAGCATGTGTGTGATACTCCGATCGCGCGTATTACGGGTTGTGTGTCCTCATTAAGGATATAGGTCCGCGACTCTCCTTGCAACACTACAGTGTAGCTACCAGGGTCAACAGAGTGATGTTAGTCAGTCTGTGCGCGGAAACTATAAAAAAAACCGTTTCTGAGGGGGAAGGAAATGCATCAGTTTATCAAGTGAATCCTGTAAGTCGAATAACCGGTGAGGGGAGGGCGGAGTTTTGAAGAACGTAGGGGGCTGGTTTTGATCAAAAGGATCGGGGCGGGAGGGGGGGGGAGCCCCCCCCCCCCCTCCCCACCGGGGGGGTGGGGCAGCTCATTTTGTGCGTGGAAACTATAAATCCTTCAAGGGGATAAATCTTACGGTTTTGGGAAGAATGCACTAGTTTATCATGTCGGTGGGGGGGGGGGCGGAGCGGGACGGGCGGGGTAGCTCAATCTGTGCGTGGAAACTTTACATCCTTTAAAGGGATAAATGTGACGGTTTTGGAAAGATTGCACCGTTTTATCATGTATACCACTGTAAGTCGTACAACCAGTTAGTAGAGGGTGTAGTGTTCGAGGGGGGGTGGGGGTGGAGTGGGGGGGTGGGGAGGTAGGGGATGGGGAGGTGGGGGGTGGGGGAGAGGGGGTGGAAAGGTGGGGGGGGGGGGGGGGGGGGAGGACGTTAGGTCGCGTAGACGTAGGGGTTTGCTTTACGCGTGGTGCTAGGTCTGGGCGATGGTGCGGGTGGTGGGGAAGGAGGGGGCGTTGGGGGCGGGAGGGGGTGGGAATTGCAGCAGCAGCGGTATAGATGGCTCTAGAGAGATAACGAGGTGATATCCAGTGCGTGGAAGTGTTTTTTACTCTGGCGGATTTCGATATTCGGTGGGGCGTTCGAGCAACAGAGAGCGGGGGGGAAAAAGGGGGGGGGGGGGGGAGGGTTTTCAAGAGGTTTAGGTCACATATAATATCAAAGTACACTCCAGCTGTGAGATCAAAGATTTGATCGAATCTCGTCTTTGCAAGATTGTGTGCGATACTCCGATAACGCGTATTAATCATATATGTAGGGGCTTGCTATACGCGTGGTGCTAGCTCTAGGCGATTGTGCGGGTGGTGGGGAAGGAGGGGGCGTTGGAGGGGGGGGAGGGGATTCGATATATAGAGCAAAAGAAAAAACGCGAGGGGATATTGAATATTCCAGTTACTACAACAGCAATACAAAAAGAGGAAACACGGGGGGAAATATTTTGCAGGTGCAGCAGGCAAACGCGTGTCAGCAGTTCGTCCGGCATATGATGCGATTGTTTTTGCGTTCGTAGAACTACTTTGAGACAAGCTCGTACGATTACGACACTCACTCACTCGTTCTGTCGCTACCCGCTTTCTGCTACGCGCTTATACTCACGCTCACCTGCTCTCAATTTGGGCTGCGACCGCTGTGCGCACGCGCCGGGCAAGAAGAGTGCAGTTGTTTATTGTCGGAGTGGCTTTGCAGAGTCAGCACCGTCAGCATATATATACATGCACGAAGAGTGCATTGTTGAGTATCGTTACCGTTTAGAGGAGGTTTCTTTATGGGCTCATCTCTCAAGTCTCACAAGACTCCCGTATAATATGTACGCACACGTAATCGTGTGATGTAATTTCGCAAGACGGAAGAAGAGTGGGCGATTGCTTCTTGGCTGTTGGGGAGCGTGCACGGCTAGTACCGTTTCATATCGGAATAGTCATCGATTGTGATCCTATCAAAAGGACCGATAAAAACGTTATCCAATCAACTATAACAATACCTATACTCGTAATAGGATCGAATCGATCGGACCAGATCGGATTGCCTAAAAATCTGATTCCGACACGATAAATAAATGGTATACTTCGAAGTATGCGGCAGGAACACGGTAACATGCATGTCGTACGCAGATACCAGTATCCATACTGCCAAAGGAGCACGAATTTTGTTTCCTTATAGTACACAACGAACGATGACTTAGTCGCCCTTGGGACCCTCTCAGCGGGGGCGAGGGGACGGCAGAGAGACATGCCCTCCCCTCTAAAGGCGCCTCCCGTCAAGAAGAGGCAAGGCGGTCTTATCGGGGCTCGATTGTTTTTTTCCCGAATCGACTACGGATCCGACTTCAGATTTGTCGGAACTTCCGATACGATACAAAACAAAACGCATAGAAAGCAAGTCCGGTCGACACGGTGGTCTATCGGTTGCTCTCAAATCCTACTAGCGTTGGTCCATATGGATTCGATTCCCACCGTGGGGTGATATTTTGACATAGTTTGCAACACTGCGAAAAATAGAAAATTTAATAACGTGGAAATAATCAACTGCTTGCTGCTGATAGAGCGCCTAGCATCGTGGTTAGGTACAGTTCGACGCGAGTCAACGAGGGAAGAAAATGCCGAAATATTTTCGAGTTAAAAAACAAAAGGCACGTACCGTTGTGGGGAGGGCGGGGGGGGGGAGGGCCCGCTGTGTGACCCCGGATTTGAGTTATACTACTACTGGGAGGGAGGGCGAGAGTAGTACTGCAAGGATAATAAACGGGATGAAGAAACAACACAAAAATGGAAATGTCGTGTTGGCGGAGAAAATATCAGCGTACTATAATACGAAAAATGAGGCCAATCACCCGTCACAGAACAACTAACTGTTCAACAGCTGAATACCGGTTGACACCACATACATGATAATGTTTCTATTTCCGAACGGTATTCCGAGTGTGGAGCCTGACGGCAACAAACTATACTCGTCGTATTGACGGTTCGTTTTCTTGCTGAGCTCATCGCGACCATGCCTGCCAGCAGTTCCAGAAGTTGTGTGAGAAAACCCTTCAAGCAGCTTCTTCTAATAGCATGCATGTGCGAGTGTGTCGTGCGCTGCTGCTGCTGCTGTGCTCTAGTAATGGAGACGCAAGCTGCCCGACCCAAACCCCACCCCAGCCCTATTTCCCATTTTTCCTTTTCCAAACGTTTAGTCTATTATTGCGCGAGGCGTTTTATTTTCGTTGCGAAGCGCAAAGTTGTATGCAACAATAATAGACGGGCGTCGTAGCGGAAACAAAGAAAGGCACAATGCAAGATCCTCTGTCTTGCCGTCAAAGCTTATCCAGGTACACCAGGTAGAGCATGCACATGATGAATGGACTCTTAAGACTTAGAGGTTGTATATGATCTACTCCTACTGCCGTGCCAGCAGAGAGAGGTGCTTGTTTTTCGTTTTGACCGAAAGTTGCGCCGTCTTCGTCCTCTTCTTGGGCGCACTTTCACTTTCTGCACTTTCTTTTAAAGATATTACGATACGCAGTTTACTGGCGGCTGACCGTGTTACCCGCGCGAGCTGTACATACATGCACCTGGTATTGTTTTTTGTTCGGTTGTTTTTGGTCATCCCATAACCTATCATCGTTGGTGTATCTTCGCGCTTTTACTTTCTTGTTCTCCCTGCATTAATGCCACTCCAAGATCTGGAATCGCTCTGAGAAGTCGCAAGGCACTTCTTCCCCCTCCCAACTACGTACTGCCGCTACGGTATGCGCCTGGTACATGTTCGTTGCCAGCTGATGAGGTACAGTAGAACACGATTGAGAATGCTGGTATCACGTGTTCGTCCGTTCTCTGTGGTCCTACAAAAACTGGGACAGAGAGGTCATACAAGCAGTACCCGCACCGCATATATACTACAGATAGTATGGTACCGGCCCTGGGCAGCGAATACACTATCGTTGTGTATATAATAAGTCGAATATACTTCAAAGTATTCACCTACCTCGTACTACTAAATATTACTGTATTTCACTGCTGCTGTAGACTATGTATCACGTTTCTGTACGTAATTGTTCCTATACACAGTATATAAGAACAGTTGCACCCGCTGCGGGCTACGAACGCAAAATCCATGCGCCGTGCAGAGTGCCGCAGTGTGATACACTAAACAACAGTAGTAATACCGCTGTAATGCAGTACGCAGTAGATGGATCAAGTTTACTAGAGACGGCCCATCAGCAAAACGTAGGAAGCCGAAACACCGAGGCCAAACCAGCAGAACGCATGCATCATACATAGTCTAGACTACACGTATTAGCACGAGAGTTGACAAATCACACATCTATGACTCATGAACCAAACGCGGTTCTATCACTACTACATAGTCTAGACTACAGTAGCAGCAGCGGGGCGCCCAAGCGCTGGGTTCAAGGTGTAAATACCACAGAGCGGTGGTGCTTTGTTGAATCCCTCTCGTGCCGACAACAAACTTACGTGCATCGTACGGTACCAAACTTCATAACGACAGCAGCAGCGAGCGTCAGTAACGCCCACCTTCGCATGAGACACCTGGTCCAGGGTACATACATGTATAGTCTAGTCTAGATGTACGTCGTCTATTGTACGATGTGATAATATGTGTAGACTATAGACTAATAGACTAGTCTAGTCTAGACTATAGACCTATGAATAGTCTAATATTTTTATAGAACTTAACATGTTTAGACTAATATAGGCAGCACTACTATTAATGAAGCAACGAGATGCACTGCTCTTTGTTTGCTTGTCGGCTTGCCTGTCTTCCTACCTGTTACCCTGCCTGTGTTTTTGCCTACTTATGTCTCTTGCTCCGGATAAGAAAGTCGTGAGCGCATCGACCCCCACTCACCACTTGCCCTACGCCTGTCGTCACCCCACACCCAGATGGGCCCGCCAGGGAGCGGTCGAAGGTGCTGTTCCCGATTACAAGGTGCCCAGAGTTCAATACAACGCGAGCTCCACCGCAAACATTTTTTCCCTGTGTTTTCCACCGACGAGTCCGCTTTCCTTCTCGACTGCTGATTATATTGTTGTCGCTGCTATTATTCCTGCTGGCGATGCTGGTGGTGCTGCTGGCGCTGCTGCCGTCGGTGCTGGTGCCCGCGCCGCCGCCGCCGCCGTTGCTGGTGCTGGTACGACCGCCATCACCGTTCATGCCGCTGTTGTTGCTGTTACCAAGCCGAAACACAACGTTTTCGATTTGCAGCACTCCTTCGTTGAAGAACAAGGTGCGGTGCCCTCTACCCCCCTCGCCCGGAGCCAAGGGGCCTTGCGGCCGAGAGTCCTGCAACAAGGAGCCGGGCAAAGAGCTCCAGTCCTGATCCCTACGCCTTGCTTGTACCAAGTCTGGTGCGATGGAAATGACCGAGGACCCGTCGGCGGCCCCTCTAAGGACGATGGACTGGGAAGGAGACACGTGGATGCTTTCGGCACATATCATGACCGCATCGTCGTCCCTGCTGCCGCTGCTCCTCCTGCTGCTGCTGCTGGACTGTAGTAGTATGGTCAAGTTTCCGCCCTGCCCCCTCCCGCCGCCGCTATTTCTGTTGCTGTCGTTGCCGTATTCTGTCCTAGTGTTGCTGGTGTTCTTGATCGTGTTGGTGTTGCTGTCGTTGGTGTTGCTGCTGTCGGTGTCGGTGCTGCTGGCAGTGGAGGTGCTCTCGATCGCCCTTTTCAAGGATGCACATTCTGTGACAACAACGATATCTCCTCCGTTTTCTTCTTCTGCTGCTGCTGCTACCGTCAGGCCGAGGAAAAATAGCAGCAGAAACGCGTGCCGAAAGGGAAAGCGCATCAGCTGTTCAACTCGCCTAGTCCGCACAACCAGCAACAGTCAGTATGGTCCCCATGCGCGTCGAATTCTTCTCTATTGCAACTCGCTCTCTCGCCCACCCTGCCCCCGCTCTCTTTTAGTCCCTACGCTCCTGCTCCTGCTGCTGTTATCGTTCTCCTCACTTCCTTTTCCTATCACTCTCCTCCACGTTGTCCTCGTCCTTTTCTTGCCACTTCTCCTCCTTCTTCTTCGTCTCTCCCTCTCCCTCCCGCTCTCTTTCTCCTTCTCCTATTCCCTCCTGCCGCCTCTCCTTGCTCTCCTCTCTCCCTCTCTCCCTCTCTCTCTCCTCTCTCTCGCGAGGAGGCCTGCTTTGTCCCTCGCTGGCTCGCGATTTTGCGGAGGCTCGGTCCCGGGCAAATCTCTGCGAAACAACGGACATTAAAAAAAATCGCAACGTGCGTTTGCATCACGAATCCTTTTTTTTTTTTGCTTGAATGGTTGGAGACCCCCCGGCGGTTTTTAGGTTGTCCGCACCAAGTCCACACCAAGTCCGCACCAAAGATTCAATATTCTAGGTAGGAGGGGCGGTTATTTTGGCAAGGTCTGGGTTCGTCAAGGCCTGTTTCTGGCTACTACTGCTGTCGTTGTTGTTGCTGCTGCTGCTGCTGCCGCTGCTGCGACACTGCTTACCTTGTAAGTAGTGTTTATATCATCATACTGTTATTATGTAACAACAGGTAATAATGAAATTCACGGCTGACGTCCTTGAAATATGTTTTATAAAATGTACTAATTTAGTCTATAATACTACTACTATAATCTAGTGCTAGTGTGCGGGGGCGGTCAATAAAAAAAAATGGGCGAAACGAAAGATGCCAGGAACATAAGAGGTAGTTCGTTGCTCCCCCCCACCCTATAGACTAGTACCTCAACAACTACACGCCCTCTAGGTACCTGGCGTCAGATTATAACCGCGGTCCTCCGGCACATCAAACCCTACCTTCGCAGTAGTGTGGAGTTATTTTGTACTACCTGGTATTTCTGTGTCAAAAAGCGGCGAGTCAGCGGGTCACACCGCGATCTCCCCATCTATCTATTAATATTAATAGTACGTATACAATATACCAAAGTTTGTTAGGGTATAATGGCTAGCGTATCATATGATACTTGGTGCGTTTTGGTAGCGTACTTGGAATTTAAGATATACTGATCCGCAATATGCCTGAGAAATAGCAGCCAATAGGAAAGCCCCATGGGTTCGTTTTGCGTCGTATCCCGTCAAATCAGGAACAGATAATGAAGCCGCACAAAATCTGCCCCCACAGGTTTTTGTTTCGTTTTTTTGTTTATTATCCTTCCTTCGGAGGATAGGGGAAATATTTAAAGATATTTAAAAAAAAAATGAAAATACACTCCAGCTGTGAGATCGAAGATTTCGTCGAAACTCATCTTTGCAAGCTGTGTGTGATACTCCGATCGCGCGTATTACGAGTTGTGTGTATTGTAGTACATAATTAAGCTTAGAAGAGCTCGCGGCGCAATTCGACGTATTTTCTTTCATACATACATTTCGTGCGTCAAAGTAACCCAATTAGTTGTATTCTCAATCATGGAGAACCCTTGCTCGCCTATCCTTCTCCATCAGCTCCCTTGATAGCGACAGCGCAAGCTATCCCTGCCGGCGGTCGCCGTTCCTTCAGCAGCGCATGCTATATAACACAGCAAGCGTATACTAGTATAAATGAGCCGTGTGCTACCCATCCCATCATCCATCAGTTTAGATAACCCATATATATATAATATATTTTGATGTGTGTTTCAGACTAATTCCGTACGAGTTGTTATTGTTGTTATTTTCGGCCTTCTTTTCGATTCAAGAATATCTCGCCGACGGGAGCGAGTGAGAAGAAGGCGGGGGGGGGGGGGGGGGGGGGGGGGTATGGCGGTGGGCACAGTCAATGTTCGAGGCACAACCGCAGCAGCAGAGCAACGCAGGCACGCGAGCACACACTGACTAATGAGGGTTGTGCTGTTGTTGCAGCTGCAGCCTCAAATAGCAAGACGATATGTGCCTGTCCTACTTTGGGGGGGCCCGCGACGCCAACTGTTTCGTGCTACAAGCAAGCTCGTTCGTATGTATGTTCATCATGCGATGGCGTCGGCAACGCATTCTGTTTAGTATTTTTCGCCGTCCGGCCGTCAGTGCGCAGAATAAAAAAACCGATTATCAATTGAAGAAAAAATCTCCCATCCTCCAGCTGTGAAAAAAAAAATCGTCGAAACTCATCTTCGCAAGCTGCGTGTGATATACTCCGATCGCGCGTGCTACTACTGGGTGTGCGTCCAGGCCGGCAAAGTTTACTCCCCTTGGGACTACAGTGTAGGTTGTACCAGGGTCAACAGGGTGATGCTAACCAATCTGTGCGCGGAAACTAAGCAACCCGTTTTTGAGGAGAACATAACCTGACAGCTGTGGAAGGAAATGCATCATCAGTTTGTCAAGTGTATCCTGTAAGTCGTATAACCCGTGAGGGGAGGGCGGAGATTTTTGGAGCGTGGGGGCCGGGGGCGAGCTGGGGAGGGAGGGTGGTCGAAAATGAGGGGGGGTGGGGGGGGGGCTCAATCTGTGCGCGGAAACTATACACAAACCCCTTGGGGGATAAATCTGATGCTTGTGGAAGTAGTGCACTGCAGCAGTTTGTCATGTACATCCTTCAGGTCGTACAAAGGGTGAGGGGAGGACGGAGTTTTCGCAAGGGGTGGGGAGGGGGGATTGAAAACAAGGAGGGGCGGCGGGGGGGAGGGGGGGGATTCCAACCGATGTAAGTCGCATTAGAATGTAAGCTTGGTAGGAACTTACTATTTTACGTGTGGTGCTAGGTCTAGGCGATGGTGCGGGGGGCGGGGAAGGAGGGGGCGGGGGGGGGGGGGTACTCGTTAATAATTGGAGCTACGGTATGGATTGCTGGAGAGGGAATGAGGTGATGTTATCTGTCTGGTAGTGTTCATTGCTTTGACAGAGTTTGATTTTAGTTGGGGCGGCGGGGGAGGGGAGGTTGTTGCGTGTGTGACAGGGGGGGGGGGGGGGTGGTGGTGGTGGCGGGGGACGGAGGTGGATGACAGCACAATATTCTACCTAATACGTGTGGCATGCAGATGCCCAATTTTTCAAAGATATACTATTGAGGTGGCTGGGAGGGACATGGTTATTAGTACGTTGTCGTACTGTTTTTTACTTTGTTTGATGATATTTACGCGAGTAGTGCTCTCTGGTTATCGTGAAACATAAATAATACTAGTACTATAATACTACACGTACGGCAGTTATTTACGGTATGTTTCATACGTTCTTCGCCATGATGAAGAGAATATACCCTGGTAGGAATGAATTTGAGGCCGTCTATTAATTAATACATGAATATATACGATGGCGATAAATAGTATTATTTTATGTTCCCATTCCATTTGTTTTCCTCGCACTACTCTCGCGCTCGCTCCCAGTAGTAAGTCAGACCCGGGGTCACATAGCGGGCCCTCCGCCCACCTCCCCACCACCGTGGTACGTGCCTTCACCTCTCAACGCTCGCTGGAAGAACTCAGCTTTTTCTACCCGCGTGGGCTAACGGCGAATGTTGCGTACCCACGCTGCTAGGCGCTCTAAGCAGTTGGTCGTTTTTTTTTCGCATTTTTGCAAATGAAGTCAATCTCACCACGGTTGGAATCGAACTCGATGACCAACGCTAGTAGTAGTAGTATTAATAGTAGTGGGAGGGTACAGCATTAGACGCGTGCTACGATAGAGATTGCAATTTTCGTCCGAATTGGTTTCTAACTGACAGTGCTCCTAAAGCCAATATCGTGGGAAATTTGACAGTTTGTTTTCGTTTGCATGACTCTCGGTGGTTACCTAGGCCATGGGATTTTTTATCCGGGAGCAAGTTGTATATTTCTCATGATCAGATTTTGGGAGAGATCTTGAGCTTTTTAACCGAGGAACCCCAGAAAAAAAAAAACAAACGGTGCACCTTTATGGTAGGACGCGTCTAACCAACACCACTAGACCACCGGTGCGACCGGCATCTGCATGCACGCTTACGTACGAGGATCATCCTCTGATCAACAGAAAAGTCGGGGAGAGACCAAATAAATGCCTAACTCTGCACTTCTTGCTTTTTATCCAACTGCTGCTGCTGTTTCTTTTGTTTTTGTTGTACCCGTCCCTACTACTGTTTTCCGCAGTACCAAAGTATTTAGCTTTCCAGCTATATTGTTCTTCGCTTTTCCGAGCAGGTTGGTTGCTGATTTCATCAATACCTCCTAGTTCCTGCTGTTGTTGTACATAATTCCGGGATTACATCTATGAATAGCCATTATTGAATACCACTACTAGCCGGTCGCCCCGGTGGTCTAGTGGTTACCCTCGAGTGCTACCATTATTATTAGCGTTTGTTGAGGACTTACTTAGTGGGGTATTAGTCCGTTGACCACTTTCAAAAAAAGGTCAACCAATAGCTTACCCAAATTAAGCCTTACAACTCTCTACCCCC
The DNA here is from genome assembly GCA_012845835.1 of Undaria pinnatifida. Lineage (NCBI taxonomy): Eukaryota > Phaeophyceae > Laminariales > Alariaceae > Undaria > Undaria pinnatifida. The sequence goes on from JABAKD010000007.1 coordinate 11,448,775, forward strand.
CTGAAACGGCGGGATAGCAGGTCGGCCCGAAATACGGGCGGACCTGTCAGTATCCAAGCGGTTTCATTTCCTGGGGATACCTGTGGAAGAGTATTTTTCAAGTTCGACATGGGGAAAGTCTGACATAATTTCTTATTGCATGGATGGTGGGAATCGAACCCGCGACCCCCAAAAAACCCAAGGTCTGTCGACGACGCCATTTGGTAAGGTAATTAGTGGGGTATTAGTCCGTTTGACCACTTGCAAAAGGTTAACCGAAAGCTTACCTTATATCAGTGGTAGTGGTAGTAGTGGGTCCTTGAGTTCGATTCCCACCGTGTGATGATATTTTCAATGTATTTGCAAAAATGCAAAACAAAGGGTCAACGAACTAACTAACTGTTGAGAGCGCGTAGAAGCGTGGGCAGGCACACAATTCGACGCGAGTCGACGAAGGAAGAAAAAGGCACGAAGCGTAGTGGGGAGGGGAGAGAAGGGCCCGCTTTGTGACCCCTCATCTGAGTTACTACTGGGAGGAAGCGCGAGAGAAGTAAGTGCGAGGATAAAAAATGGGCTAAAGAAAAGAAAACAATGCATGAATAAATATAAAATACTCTCGCTCTTTTGTGGCGTGGTTCCTTCGACCCCTTGCCGCCCTGAATAAACCTTTATTTACCGCCGAAACCTTCATAATAACGGATTTCTTTAAAGAGCACAATAATAATAATGTGTGTATTTTTCGCCAAATACTCGGGTTTCCACACCCACATGTTGCATGCAGCCCAAAAACCAGAAGTGTCGGTGCCGATGCCTCCTAGAGAGATGACCTTTCTCTAGAAGTTTCCTACGTTATTGTGTTTTTCGCCATCGATGGAACTGCCACTAACCCTAACCCGAACCCGAACTAATGATGCGAAATACCGGTCGGAGTGCCCCTGATGACGTCGCTGGAGTGAAATGGTTGAAAAAGCACAATAATATGTACATCACCGTCTCTCTGTGGTCACAATCTACGAGAGAACGAGATTCACATTGCAAAAAAAAAAAGAGCAGTAGTATACAACTAGCCAGGTGTTTTCGGTCATGCAAAGAACCGCAACGAACACGCCACACACACCGCGAAAAAAAAAGATGTAATAATAGAGCCAGCACACAAGATTATTTCTTCCGAAAAAAAAAGAAGTCATGTATGTATGTGCCATTAATATGTAATAATGGATTAAAACAATCGTTAACTACGCCCTACGCGGCATCGCCCGATCGACATTTATTTTTCGATCTCATAAGCAACCGTACCATGCAATGCCCCGAAGTTGCATTAACTCGTGCGACACCAGTTCTAGAGTAATTGGAGACAATAACAGTAGTAAAACTGTTTTGCCCCATGCATGATAATAACAAACATTATTGCTGCAACTCTACCTTACGTAGCACGTAGCACAGTCGACTGACTGTCGTTCTACGGTAGCCCCCCCCAACTGTCCTTTTACGAGATCGCCGGATTGGAATACGGCTCCCGACCGCACCTACCTCTCTCTGCTGAAATAATCTGTGCCCCTCACCACCCCGACGTCGTCATTCGATAATCCATGCCAAACAAGATTTTTTTCGGAGGACATTTTTTTTTGCATGAGCATCCACATCCTCGTGTCGCGCAGTCGAAAAAACGTTCGTTCGTTAAAAGACAGTGATACAACAGCTGGTTCGGGCAGAGGGGGGGGGGGGGGGGGTATTATTGTAGAATAATGCAGTGTGTATTATGTATACCTCTTGCTTGGCTTTTTCCGCAAAGACAGCCGTTCACTTCACACAACAACAAGAATAACGGGTTGGGGGCGAAACGCGTGCTACGACGACAATAATAACCGCGGTACGATACGAGTTACTTTTGGTCTGAAACGGTTTCTGAACATACATGACGGGGCTCCTTAACCAGAAATGGTCGGAAATGCGACTTTTCGGGGGGTGGCTTCAACTTTTTTATTGGCATACCCAGGCCATGGGATTTGTTCGTCCGATATGATCATACCCTATTAATAGCATATACATGGTACTTTTGTTTTAGTCCTAAAAATCAGATTTTGAGAGAGGGCTATCATATCATACCGTATACCTCATTTACTGTCATAGCATGCGCCGTGAGGCATGGAAGTATCTAACGAAGGGGTTGCTGCTGGAAAATAAAAGAAAGAGCAGGTCTACCGTCCGTAGTACTAGCAGGAGTCCGAGGACCAACGCCCGAATGGGTACGGTGGGCCGTAACTGGACCAAGTCCGGCGGAAGGCCATCTCCCATGGCCAGGGGTTTTGTTATTGGGTGAGCTTGCGCAAGTCCCACACTACCCGGAAAGATGACATTCCGGGTGGCTATCTCCACCGAAACTGACCCTCAGGGGACAGGCCAGGTCGACATACACACGCATCCGTATACAACGGCAGCTTGCGCTGCCGGGGATGTAACGAAGACCAATGATAGGGACAGCTTACGCTATATCCACAATGGGACCCGAAGGGTGCGCCAGCTAGCGTTGGGCTGCGAAAGCAACTGAGTTAAATCGACACACGACGCGTATGAAAAAACGTGGAAGTGTGGTGAGCTAAAGCTTTATTTTTCTCCATCCGCCGGAGGATAAAAAAAAAAAAAAAAAAACCAGCAGGAGATAGATGTCGTGTATAGGTGTCGTATCGTTTGAAGTCTAAAAAAATTCTAGTGGCATTAGCGGGGGAGTCGCCGACCTGTATCCTTCACGGCGGCACAATACATATACCCCGCAACACGCGCGATCGGAGCATCACACGCAGCTTGGAAAGTTCAGTTTTGATCTGAATATTGTTTGGTCGATCTCACAGCTGAATGAATGAATATTATATTTTTCGTTTTTTCACTATGTATTTACGGGGAGGGGCAGGTGAAATTTAATCCACGTTCAAATTATTTCAAGGCGCCCATATAATCATAACCTCTCTTATCTATATGGTATATATAGAGGGAGACAATTTAGGCTGTTGTAGTAGTGCAGATGCATTTCGTAGCGGCAGGCAGGCCGGAGGCAGGACGTAGATCGATCCAAAAATTTACTCGAACACAAAGTTACGTCACTCCTCGCATGCAATTTTTGAGGAATGCATGCCATATATAATGCGCGCGATCGGAGTATCACACACAGCTTGCAAAGATGAGTTTCGACGAAATCTTCGATCTCACAGCTGGAGTGTATTTTCATTTTTTATAATATATATGCAAAGCGCGCAAATAAATGCAGGCGCTTCGCGCACTTTCTTTTTTCTATTTTGAACTGCCCCAAGCAAACGTCGCAGTAGTAGATGGTACCCACGGAATATAATGCATTCGTCACGGCGTCGCATCCATCTCCCATAATAAGCAGGAAAACACCCACCCTCGTACAAAGTGACGCCTATCCACTCACCCGCCCACCCACACCTACCCACCAGCCCGCCCGTTCACCCACCTGACCTACCCACCAACCAACCCATCCACCCACCAAACACCCCAATCACACCGTGCGCTACAACAATAGAGCCGTATGTGCAACTAACAGCAGCAACTAAATACGTTTGGCCTGTAGCCATGTTTCATGTTGAATTTTGTGGGGGTTGTGGGGGATGATGGTGAGGACTACCCAGATAGATGCCGCTGTGCCTCACGGTACAGGCACACATTTCGTTTTTGTTCGTCTATTTTCCCGTCTTTTTGTATTTTCGATCATTTATTTTGTCTCGGAGTTAGCGTTGTGGGAGGGCCCATATCGCTCGGTTTTGACTCTATTATATCGATTATCACCCCGAGCTTCGCAGATTGTTTTATCTTAGGTATCCACACCTCTTTTTGGTATTTAGTTTGCGAAATTTGGCCTAGAAAAATTTGAGGTGTCCACACCGTGCGGGGCGGTGTCAACCCGAGGAGCATCTGCTTCCGTCCCGGGATATCTGGGATGTAGAGGAACAGAGAAGGATTCCGATCTGGAGGTGAAACCCCGTCCTCCCCGGGTGCGGCGGAACTGGCCTCCAATGGGGAGGCTCTATCTTACCCGGTCTACGAGCTCCAGCCTATGATTATGGGCGTTTAGCCAATAATATGGGATTGAGCTTTCCACACCCCGCGGCGCGATGTCGATCCGGGAGAACCAATTTTTCGACTCAGTTTTTTTTTCTTGTCTGAGTTAAAACGCATGGAAGGATTTCTCAAGTCGGGATATAACCCTATATTTCCGATGATGGCGTTGGCTTTATTGTTGTTGTTGTTCTCACATTAACTCGCGTAATCAAGTCCGTGGTCACATGGCAGGCTCCAGTCACTCTGGAGCTGAGGAATACCCCAGGCAAAAACACAAAAAAAAAACCAAAGGTGATACACGCATACATCACAGCTGACGCAATTCGTGTCTCCACCAGAAACATATAAAAGTGAAATCGGGAGTCAGCTTACGATGTGCCAGGTCCATACTGGTGCATACGTTTCACTACTCGCGCCTGGAAAAACCGCCTATACCACTTGCCACCCAAGCAAGACTACCACGCATGCATATATATTGCACATAGTACGTATCACTACGCATACGCACGACAGGCGCAAGTCAATTGGAAAAAAAATACAAAGAAAAGAAAAAAATATAATGGAAAGGAAAGGAAAGAAAAGACAAGAAAGCGAAAAAACGAAAAAGGAAAGGAAAGAAAAGAACAGACAAGAAAAGCAAGGAAAGACAAGACAAGAAGAAGCAAGGAAAGGAAAAGAGGAAAAAATTTCATACTAGCAGACCCTAGGAACTGCATAAAGACGGCATTCAGCTCGGTATCAAGTGCATCACCAATGGTTCTTATAAATGTTACTGGGGAGAGAACGCAACATGGCGAAGAAGTCAGGGCGGTCTTACGCTATCTTGTGACGGCCATTGGAAGGCCCACAAATTTCAAGACGATGATTGCCAGACCCAGACTTCAGTCTCTTGGACATGACGCCCACCCATTCAGAGCTCAGCCAATCAGCGATAAGCCCAATAATGGGGTTGGAGCTTGCACGCGGTGTCGACCCGGGAGATCGTTTAATCTTCCCCAGGATGTTTGGGCTGTAGAGCTACGGAGGGATGCAATATCCAGAAATGGGGTCGTACGCTTCCCGAGGCGGCAGAGCTGCTCCCTCTTCGAGGACCTCTATCCTTCCAGGGTGGCGCCGGCTGTATGAGCTCCACCCAAACAGCTGTTCGCCAACGGGATCCTGGTTTTCACACCGTGCGGGACGATGTCAATCCTGCGCAACTCAGTTTTCGTTGGATTTGTATTTATGAAAGGATGTCGTAATGGTGGACGGGGCCCTACTATAGCTGGGTGCGACGTGACTGCGGGGTTGGGGTTTCCACATTTTGCAGGACGATATCAACCCTGGGTACGTCTGTTTTCGTCCCGTGACGGCCGGCGTTGTAGATGCATGGAGAAGGATTTGCGAACCAGGGAGATGGAGCCCTGTCCCCCTCTGGTTGCGCTGGCTCTATGTATGAGGTCCAACCAATCATCGTTCGGCCACCGGTGTTGTGGTTTCTGGACGGCGCGGAGCGGTGTAAACTCGGAAGAACACCGTTTCCATCCACGGTGTGTCGGAAATGAAGATACCCAGAGGGATATATCAATATGATGCGGGCATGGGGCCCTACCATCCCACGGTGACGCTGGCCGCACGCGCCCCAGCCTATCAGGAATTGGCCAATGGGATTGGTGTTTCTACACCATGCGGGGCGGTGTCGAT